>JANAVB010001399.1:7792003-8021838 GCA_029216955.1 Iris pallida
AGCCTTTCATCTTTATTTATACAGTTGTAATAATAAATTTTTTCCTATAAAATGATATATTAGAAAAGATATTTTCGTAAACATTATTTGTACATACATAAATTTAGTAATTATTTATTAGTTTTAATTTTAATAATAATGTAATTTTCGAAATTAATATTTTTAGTATTTTTGAAAGCATATTTTGAATTTATTGTGGGATTTCAAATCATGATTTGAATCTATAGAATTATTTAAAAAGTTAGTATTTGAATTGATTTAGTCCATTGATTTTAAACCAAGATATTTAATTTGATTTAAATTGAAAATTTATTTGAAACTTAATTTGACTTAATTTGATTTGGATTTTGGATTTGAAATTTGAATTGGATTTGATTGATTTTAAATTAAATTACGAATTATTTATTTGGGGTTTAAACTACTCTATCCTATCCTCCCATGGGAATTCCCACATCCTATAAAGGCAGGTACTCCTCCATAAACTTTCATCACCCATAATTTCTCCATAAATAATTTCCACAACCCAAACCCGTGCATCGTGTCCGTGTCCCCTCCCGGTCAGTTCTTACTCCATTCTTTTTACATAGACATTGTAAATTCCTTGTGTCAGACATACCCCGACACATACAACCAAAATAAGAATCCTAAACCAAGTTACTGCTTCCGTCCTCCACCGTGTCCCGTCCAGCCACCCGTCACCACCACACAGCCGACCTCCAGCCGCAGCCCCCTTCGGCTCCTCCCTGGACACCCAACACAACCCGTCTCCTTTCCGACTTCCCCTCCACCGCACGCCATCACCCGCCCCGCCTACACCGCCAGCACCACTGTCGTCACCATGACCACCACCGTGGTCACCATCAACACCCATCACCACCATCACCGGCGTTCGACGCCGGCGACCCCGAAAGAAACCCTCCGACCATCAACACCCATCACCACCACCGCCAACATCGTAAACCCGACTACCCCGGCCACCAGCATCGTCACCAATGAACAAAGAAAATAGGAACAAGCCCTTACCTGAGCCTTCCGTCCCGCCTCGCCGGCGAACAGCCGCGTCCGCCCACCGGATCTCTGCCGACCAGTCCAGCCCGCTGACCCCCGCTCTTCCTCTTCCGCTTCCGCCGCCTGATCGTGCACCGCCGAACCCTCTCCTCAAACTCCGCTGGCCGAAACCCTCCGCCACCGGCCATCGACTCCGCCGGCTCGCTGCCCTGGCCGACGACCCGACCTGCTCACCACCCGCCAAACTGGCCGAGCTGCGCCGACCGATCAAACCACCTGACCGCTCTCTCACCACGCGCCGACCGGGAAACCCCCTTCCGACGCACCACCACCCAGCTCGCCGCCCCGTCGCCCGCTTTCCTTTCCTTCCGTCGCCGCTGGAGTGGAAACATCCGCCGTCCCGCTCAAAACAGCCCAGCGCCACCGCCTCTTCCCCGTTCGTGCGACGCCGCCCCAACAAAAAAAAACCCTCTTCTCGCCTCCGCCCCGCTCTCAGTCTCCTCTCTCTTCCTCTCCGATCTCTCGCTCACTCTTCTCCTCTCTCTCTCTCCTCCCCTTTCCTTTCTTAGAAGAGCAGCAGCAGTCCATGACTGCTGCAGTGGGTATTTTTTTTTGGTTATTAATTTTTTTATTATTATTGATGTAGTTATTTTCTTGTTTTTTGTCTGTATTTACTACTACTATCATCTTGATTATTATTATCATTTTCAGTATTATTATTATTATTATTATGAATGTATAAAAATTATTAGTATTAATGCATAGTTTATTATTATTATTATTATTATTATTATTATTGTTATTATTATTATTATTATTATTGGTATTAAAATTATTATTATTATTATTATTATTATTATCACTATTGTTATTATTATCAAATACATTGTTAAAAGTTTTATCATTATCATTGTTATTATCCTTATCATTTTGACTAAATTGGATTTTAGCTCTAAAGTAAAATTTTAAATATTTTTAAGTATTTTAAGTGTTACCTAAATTAGTGTTATATTATTTTGCATTATTATGGCTTTTTATATTTGATACAAAATTAGTTTTTATTGTTTTCTTATATTTTTAAATAATTATTTGTAATATTTTGAATAAAGGAAAACCTAGTTTTTTTTATTTATAATTGATTATCAAACATAGTTTCCAAATAAAAGGTATTTTTATGGATGTTTATTTTATACTAAATTCTTCGAATAGTTATTCTTGTTCATAACCAAATCCTTTCTATTCTCTCGCCAATTCGAGTCTACCATATGTCCACCCTAGCTAAATTGACAGTTCTGGACCCGATGCACCGGTCTATACCACCAACAGAGGTTCCCTTGTGTAGTTGTTACACCAAAGTCGCAGCCGTGCCATCTTGATCATCGTAGCACACCAGACAGCTCACCAGGCGTCGCAACAGGCAAGATACCTTGCCATCTTGTACTTACATTTGATTCATGATATTTTATATGTTGCTAGTGTTTTTACATTAGTAAGAGTGTGTCCAAGTATGACTTGGGTGCCATCGATATGTATATCGATGTTTGTGTGTGTGCGTGTGTGTGTGTGTATGGACCATATGTGTAGCGGACTCTCCCGGTGTGTTGAAGTTATGCTTCATAACTTCTTTGACTTGTTGACACGTCTCATACACGACACATGAGTGAGGATCATGGAGTCGACACGAACCTACGTATTCGACTTGCTACCGATACGGGCGGTTCGTGTGTCGGTTCATTTATGGATTAGCGGAGTCTAGATAGCGACTTGCATAGAGACATGGATCGCCAAGACATGGATATGACTTGTGTGATACATGGACGGGGAAAACTACTGGGACGTATGAGCTATCCCACAGCCTTCTAGATTGCCCGGTTATGGGTTATGGTTTCCCTGTTATGGGTGTGTTGCTAGAGGATATATCCATTGCACGGCCCTGACCTCGACGTCAGATAAGTCAGGAGGTATGCTAGCGATGCAAAGTATGAACTAGGGGATATATCCATTGCACGGCCCTGACCTCGTCGTCAGATACGGTCAGAGACGTATACTAGTTCATGCGAAAGCCTCTAGTGGATGCTATGCTTTATTCCTACCCACTTATACGTTCCAGTATAGTTTTCGACTTGCATACACCTAGATGGTTAGGTTCCATTGTGTTAGAGCAGGTGGTCTTTTCTTTATCATGTATCATTTACAGTTCATCATGGTATTGTTTTTATGTATCTTGTTACGTCCCTGTGAGGACCTGGTTTTTCCCCAGGTGTGTGTTCATGTTTTCCGCAGGTATCCTAGCCAACGCCGTGGTCTTCTCCATTCTTCCGAAGACGATTGCGCTTGGTTCGTCTTTCCATTTTTCGAGTCATGTACATTCCTTTCATTGTGATAGTTGGTAGTGGACTTTGTCTCCGCCCAACGATTGTATCATAAATATTCGAGTTGATATTCATATTATTATTCTTTTCATTGTGGATGAGATTTAGTTTGACTTGGATTACTACATTTTACAGCTTATGTATTCATACGAGACCTACGTATTTCGTATGAATACAGCTGGCATGTTTACGTACTTGGTCCTACGTATTTTGGGACTGGGGCGTTACATGTTTTTGTGGTGGCCCACGCAGGTCTAGATAAATTGTTTGGTTACTCCACCGTACCAAGCAAGCCTGCGTATAGGATTAGAAGTCTAGGATCTCATCCACATACTTGACCCTTTCCTTGATTTTTATCTACCGATTAACTCATCAACTGCATCTTGCTTGCTTCCTTCCATCTCTATTCTTATCTTCCCTTCGTGCTTGCTAGAGATTGACCCTACTAGTTAGTTGTCCCAAAACACCATTAGTTAAATTCTTTAAGTTGGGTAGAATACCTTATGAACTAGCAACCCCTTTGACCTAATGACCTATATTAGCAAGCTTACTTAAATCCTAGAATTTAGAGGACCCTAACCTATCTAGTCAACCAAGGACTTGGCCAAGAAGACTATAGGACGACCGTATAAAGACCAACATAAGTTATGACTTAGAATCATTTTGCTTTCTTTCAATCTTAAAATCTCGTGCCTATATTTTTACTATCTAGACTAATGATGCTAATGTAGCCTAGTTTTTGCAAGCTTAGCCTTTTTACCAAGCTTGTTCGTGACATATATGCTAATGGAGGTACCCCACTAACATATTGTCTATCAGAACCGGTGCATAATGGTCTGATCAACCGAGTGCACTTTGGTTCGCTTTTATCGTTCTACGTGGATAGGGACATAGCTAAACTTGTCCTCTAGAGTCTCATCCACGACTGCCTTGACAATTCTTTTGAAATTATTCGATCGTCCTTGAATCATGTACTCGTATTCGATAACGCCTCCTTCGAACTCTATATTGCTTTCGCCTTCATCTATTTTAGAAGACGAGGGTGTTATTCTAGAACTTCCTCTAGCTTCCTATCGATTATGACCATACCATATTGTTTTTCTACGATCTAGATCGCGACTTCTTGCGACATGATTTTGTGAAAACATTGTCATCGTTGAATCCCCATCGAAACTCCCTTGTGTCCTCTCACCCCCTACTAATTCTTAATTTCGAGGACGAAATTTCTTTTAAGTTGGGTAGGATGTAAAACCCCTAAATTTCTACTAATTTTTTTTATTTTTATTAAATTTAGTACTGTTTTAAAATTTTATTGTATGGTACGTCGTATAGTTGTATTGTACGTCGCACACGAAATTATTTTTCTTGCTCGTCGAGTGCGAATATGGACGAACGTACATATTTTTGAAAAAAAACATTATTATTATTATTAATATAGATAAAAATTATTTCTAGCTAATATTTTCAAGTTTATGATCTTAATTATGAAAAAGCCTTTCATCTTTTATTTATACAGTTGTAATAATAAATTATTTTCCTATAAAATGATATATTAGAAAAGTATATTTTCGTAAACATTATTTGTACATACATAAATTTAGTAATTATTTATTAGTTTTAATTTTAATAATAATGTAATTTTCAAAATTAATATTTTTAGTATTTTTGAAAAGCATATTTTGAATTTATTGTGGAGATTTCAAATCATGATTTGAATCTATAGAATTATTTAAAAAGTTAGTATTTGAAATTGATTTAGTCCATTGATTTTAAACCAAGATATTTAATTTGATTTAAATTTGAAAATTTATTTGAAACTTAATTTGACTTAATTTGATTTGGATTTGGATTTGAAATTTGAATTAGATTTGATTGATTTTAAATTAAATTACGAATTATTTATTTGGGGTTTAAACTACTCTTAATCCTATCCCAATGGGAATTCCCACATCCTATAAATAGGTAGGTACTCCTCCATAAACTTTCATCACCCACAAATTTCTCCATAAATAAATTTCCACAACCCAAACCCGTGCATCGTGTCCGTGTCCCCTCCCGGTCAGTTCTTACTCCATTCTTTTTACATAGACATTGTAAATTCCTTGTGTCAGACATACCCCGACACATACAACCAAAATAAGAATCCTAAACCTAGTTACTGCTCCGCCCTCCACCGTGTCCCGTCCAGCCACCCGTCACCACCACACAGCCGACCTCCAGCCGCAGCCCCCTTCGGCTCCTCCCTGGACACCCAATACCACCCGTCTCCTTTCCGACTTCCCCTCCACCGCACGCCATCACCGCCCCGCCTACACCGCCAGCACCACTGTCGTCACCATGACCACCACCGTGGTCACCATCAACACCCATCACCACCATCACCGGCGTTCGACGCCGGCGACCCCGAAAGAAACCCCCCGACCATCAACACCCATCACCACTACCGCCAACATCGTAAACCCGACTACCCCGGCCACCAGCATCGTCACCAACTAACAAAGAAAATAGGAACAAGCCCTTACCTGAGCCTTCCGCCCCGCCTCGCCGGCGAACAGCCGCGTCCGCCCACCGGATCTCCGCCGACCAGTCCAGCCCGCTGACCCCCGCTCTTCCTCTTCCGCTTCCGCCGCCTGATCGTGCACCGTCGAACCCTCTCCTCAAACTCCGCTGGCCGAAACCCTCCGCCACCGGCCATCGACTCCGCCGGCTCGCTGCCCTGGCCGACGACCCGACCTGCTCACCACCCGCCAAACTGGCCGAGCTCCGCCGACCGATCAACCACATGACCGCTCTCACCACGCGCCGACCGGGAAACCCCCTTCCGACGCACCACCACCCAGCTCGCCGCCCCGTCGCCCGCTTTCCTTTCCTTCTGCCGCCGCTGGAGTGGAAACATCCGCCGTCCCGCTCAAACAGCCCAGCGCCACCGCCTCTTCCCTGTTCGTGCGACGCCGCCCCAACAAAAAAACCCTCTTCTCGCCTCCGCCCCGCTCTCAGTCTCCTCTCTCTTCCTCTCCGATCTCTCGCTCACTCTTCTCCTCTCTCTCTCTCCTCCCCTTTCCTTTCTTAGAAGAGCAGCAGCAGTCCATGACTGCTGCAGTGGGTTTTTTTTTGGTTATTAATTTTTTTTATTATTATTGATGTAGTTATTTTCTTGTTTTTTTGTATGTATTTACTACTACTATCATCTTGATTATTATTATCATTTTCAGTATTATTATTATTATTATGAATGTATAAAAATTATTAGTATTAATGCATAGTTTATTATTATTATTATTATTATTATTATTATTATTATTGTTATTATTATTATTATTATTATTGGTATTAAAATTATTATTATTATTATTATTATTATCACTATTGTTATTATTATCAAAATACATTGTTAAAAGTTTTATCATTATCATTGTTATTATCCTTAGCATTTTGACTAAATTGGATTTTAGCTCTAAAGTAAAATTTTAAATATTTTTAAGTATTTTAAGTGTTACCTAAATTAGTGTTATATTATTTTGCATTATTATGGCTTTTTATATTTGATACAAAATTAGTTTTTATTATTTTCTTATATTTTTAAATAATTATTTGTAATATTTTGAATAAAGGAAAACCTAGTTTTTTTTATTTATAATTGATTATCAAACATAGTTTCCAAATAAAAGGTATTTTTATGGATGTTTATTTTATACTAAATTTTTCGAATAGTTATTCTTGTTCATAACCAAATCCTTTCTATTCCCTCGCCAATTCGAGTCTACCATATGTCCACCCTAGCTAAATTGACAGTTCTGGACCCGATGTACCGGTCTGTACCACCAACAGAGGTTCCCTTGTGTAGTTGTTACACCAAAGTCGCAGCCGTGCCATCTTGATCATCGCAGCACACCAGACAGCTCACCAGGCGTCGCAACAGGCAAGATACCTTGCCATCTTGTACTTACATTTGATTCATGATATTTTATATGTTGCTAGTGTTTTTACATTAGTAAGAGTGTGTCCAAGTATGACTTGGGTGCCATCGATATGTATATCGATGTTTGTGTGTGTGCGTGTGTGTGTGTGTGTGTATGGACCATATGTGTAGCGGACTCTCCCGGTGTGTTGAAGTTATGCTTCATAACTTCTTTGACTTGTTAACACGTCTCATACACGACACATGAGTGAGGATCATGGAGTCAACACGAACCTACGTATTCGACTTGCTACCGATACGGACGGTTCGTGTGTCGGTTCATTTATGGATTAGCGGAGTCTAGATAGCGACTTGCATAGAGACATGGATCGCCAAGACATGGATATGACTTGTGTGATACATGGGCGGGGAAAACTACTGGGACGTATGAGCTATCCCACAGCCTTCTAGATTGCCCGGTTATGGGTTATGGTTTCCCTGTTATGGGTGTGTCGCTAGAGGATATATCCATTGCACGGCCCTGACCTCGATGTCAGATAAGTCAGGAGGTATGCTAGCGATGCAAAGTATGAA
Source organism: Iris pallida (assembly GCA_029216955.1). NCBI lineage: Eukaryota > Viridiplantae > Streptophyta > Magnoliopsida > Asparagales > Iridaceae > Iris > Iris pallida. The sequence continues at coordinate 7,799,876 of JANAVB010001399.1, forward strand.
CTAGGGGATATATCCATTGCACGGCCCTGACCTCGTCGTCAGATATGGTCAGAGACGTATACTAGTTCATGCGAAAGCCTCTAGTGGATGCTATGCTTTATTCCTACCCACTTATACGTTCCAGTATAGTTTTCGACTTGCATACACCTAGATGGTTAGGTTCCATTGTGTTAGAGCAGGTGGTCTTTTCTTTATCATGTATCATTTACAGTTCATCATGGTATTGTTTTTATGTATCTTGTTACGTCCCTGTGAGGACCTGGTTTTTCCCCAGGTGTGTGTTCATGTTTTTCGCAGGTATCCTAGCCAACGCCGTGGTCTTCTCCATTCTTCCGAAGACGATTGCGCTTGGTTCGTCTTTCCATTTTTTGAGTCATGTACATTCCTTTCATTGTGATAGTTGGTAGTGGACTTTGTCTCCGCCCAACGATTGTATCATAAATATTCGAGTTGATATTCATATTATTATTCTTTTCATTGTGGATGAGATTTAGTTTGACTTGGATTACTACATTTTACAGCTTATGTATTCATACGAGACCTACGTATTTCGTATGAATACAGCTGGCATGTTTACGTACTTGGTCCTACGTATTTTGGGACTGGGGCGTTACAGAAATGAAGGACTTATGGAGCTTGGGAGCCATGGATTTCATGGCCATTCTTCTCGGATCAGTGGAGAAGATGCACAGTCTCCCAGCCGCATGGAGTACTTGACCGCATGGACCTTCATGCGGCAAGTTCTAGAGCCGTATGGTATCTCAGCTGCATAAGACTCCATGACCCAGCCGCATGAACTCAATCACTTTCAGCCTCATAAAGCCTTGGCCACATGGCACTGTGCTTCATAGCCGCATAAAGTCAACTCCCCCCTAAAGCCGCATAAGACTCAATTAAATATAGCCGCATGTGACTGACTCCTTCCAGCCGTATGTGCTCATTTCTTTTCAGCCGCATATGGCCTCGGCACAACTTCAGCCGCATGGACTCCAATATCAGCAGCCGCATAGGCTTGACTGTTCCGCAGCCGCATAAGCTCCCTTGTTCCTTAGCCGCATGAGGCCCAAACACTTCTCGGTCGCATGAGCCCCTTCTTTCCTGCTGCCGCATGAATTGTTCTCTTGCTCAGCCGCATGGGACCCCACTTGAGTTAGCCGCATGGGCTCACACCTTTCCAGCTGCATGCACCCTGTCCTCCCCAGCCGCATGGACTTCTGAATCCCGAGCCGCATGAGATCCGATCTCTTGGCCGCATAAGCTCTATTTTCTCAGCCGCATGGCTCCCTCCTCAAGTCTTGTCCTCTTTATTATTATTAATATTAGTATTATTAAACTGAAATGTCCTATTATGTTTATGTCATATAAATTTTGGCATATTTTCTGAATACGATAGTGGTCCGCCGTGGCACACTCTCGACAAGCAAACTAACATGATATATCATGACATGCTGTTACGACAGCTAGCCTGACATGACAAGTATGAATGATCTGGACACCGTGGGTGATTACGTTTGTACAAATAAACCAATACTGTCTTGAATCATGTCTAGGATAGGGATCCCTGAGTACCACGGTCGAGGATACCTACAATAATTGACTAAGGCTAATAAACTAGAATAATTCAGTAAACATGAAGAGATTCCCAGCTACAGACAATCATGTTATCTGGGCGTATTAAGTGGACTTGTAGCCTACCGACGAGTAGGGCACATTTCCAGCACACAGTCACGTGTTGCATTCTTCATAAACATGCATTCGACCTGGATAACCGAATGGTCTGCAGGGCTTGTGGCTGTTGGGATAATCTCATTGTATCTTGCTAGTAACTAGGCATGTGATATCCCTAGTTAGTTAAAGTATCAAGTCGTACTCTTGATTGGCCGTGATTGATTGGATGAAGTTTATTCCAGCTTAGTCTTATCCTGACCCTGTGCAAGATTGTGACATGACATGATTATTGATGCTTGCCTTAACAATAACGATCGGGGGTCTAGTTCTGTTCAGGCGAATGGTTACAACCCCGGTCCTTATTTGGTTTAAGGGTTGTAACCTGGCTCCCGGAGCAGTTCTGTGTCCTCTCTTCGTTTATTGTATTATTGCAACCCCATGCCATGTTCGTCATGTTTTACCTTACCTTAATACCATGATTATTTATACTGGCCTTAGCAATAAAGATCAGGGGTCCAGTTTTGTTCAGACGAAGGGTTACAACCCCGGTCCTTATTTGGTTTAAGGGTTGTAACCTGGCTCCCGGAGCAGTTCTGTGTCCTCTTTTCGTTTATTGTCTTCACTGTACTAATAGTATTTGAGACGGGTTTCTATTCAGGTGAAGGGTTACAACCCCGGTCCTTGTTTGGTTTAAGGGTTGTGACCTGGCTACTTGAATGGTTTCCTCGTACACAGTTTACTGTTGTTATCTCTATTATTATCAGTTCTTTAATTATTATCTTTAATATTCTATTATGATATGCTGGTTTTAGTTCCTAAGTGAAGCCTCCTTTGTGGCACTTGCTCTTTCTGGGGTCTGATCCAGCTGGTTTTGTGTAGCCAGATATCGGAGCAGCACCAGAGGATCTACCGACCTTCCAGCCAGATGGTGACCACCAGGCGTAACCCTGGCAACGAATGGGTTTCTTTTGTTCTCCCACTTTATTGTAAAATTATTCTTTTGAGGCTTTTGGCCGACGAGCACTTGTTAGCTCGATTTACCTTTATTTACTGTCTGCCTACGGGCTGTAACATAATTGACAGATCCTAGGATTGATCATGTATGACTAAACTCTTGCTAGTCCTGACATTTTGTAACGACTAGCTTCATGATCAGCTGAATATGTAATGTTTGGGATGCCTTACTATTGTATATTTGGTGGTCTTACATCTTGTAACATTTACTTACTTGCTTGTGATTGAGACAATAGGCTTGTTCTTGACCATATGAGACTGATGGCTTGTAGTTAAACCCTCATGTATCTAGACAGCCGTGACCGTATAGCGAGGTGGGTTGTACTTCAATATACGTAGCTGGCTATGTCTGCCCCCGCTCTCCAGTATTCTGGTTCTGGGCGTGACACCTCGGGTCGAATCTTTGCAGCCTTCATCAAGCCTTCAATGGTTTTTAGCCATTGACCCGCTTCCATTGCATTTTCAGTTCCCTTAAACTTGGGTGGTCTAAGATCCCTAAAATCTTTTAGGGTCCCATCCTTGGTATTGTTAGAATTCTGCATTTGTTCCAATATTGAGGTATTGGTTGCATGGACAGTATTGGTATTCTGGCTATTGATTTCCAGTATTTGTTGGAACAATCGAAATATATCGGCCATGGTTGGTTCAGCTGATACTTGAGGTGGTGGATTATTGGGTTGATCCGGGTTGTCCATATCCTGAAAAATTGAAAGACACAATCCTCAGGAAATAATTTGACTCACAATGTTTATTTATGACAAAGGTGTACAGCAAGAACCATATATATTATTATGATGAGAGTAATTGAAAATGGTACATCTACTCCCAACTTACATCTGCTTACATTCTTCTAACTTAGTCTACTCATGTCACCCATCATCCCAAAACGTGACACGGTATTCTATTCTACTTCTACTAATCCCTACATATATGTATATATACATTTGCTGATTCCTAAAATACAATACAACAGACAAAAGAGAAGGACCCCCCTTCTATACTATATACATGGTTAAGGTTTCTTATTCCACAGCCTCAATGAGGATCCTTTCCTCAGTGAGTATTTCGACCTCTGGGTGAAGTCTTTCGAAGTCGTCTATGGTGTCCTCGTAGCCATGTAGTACGATGTAGATACGGTTTGGATCCCGAACATACAGGAAGTATGTTGTATTTTCAAAATACACTTCAGCCACTACAAAAAAAGAGTGCTTTTGGGACGTCATTATTAGATACGCTAATCTAAAGAGTCCTAAAAACTTAATATTTAGGACGCTTATTCATTTTGTAACAAAAAATAACATTATTTAGGACAGACTTCTAAATGGATCATAATAATGTATCTTTTTTGAGACTACGAATTATTTTTGTCCCAAATAAACTTTTGGGTCGTCCTAATAAAACTTGGCGGGGAAGAAAAATAATTGACTGCCCAAATTTTTGGCCCATCCCATTTATTCTTTATTTTATATTTTAATTTTTATATTAATCTTAGCCATTTGATGTGAACGATTCAATCTGAACCATTGATAAATAAGTGTATAGAAGGAAACACATTCCCTAACATTCATTTCCCTCTCCAAGCCCTAAAGGATTCCCAAATATTCATTTCCCTCCCACGAGCCTGCCCGTGCCCTAGAGATCTAGTTTTATTTGCACTCCTCCTCTCCTCTCTTCCTCGATGGCGATTGGCAATGTCACCCCGAACTCCTCTCCCTCCTCTCCCCCTCGTAGGAGCAGTCCTCCCTCTCCTCATTTGACGTCGGTGCCGTCCCGACGACCCCCGTCGATCGCCACCACTCCACCGGGCTGAGTACCTAGACCCTCCGTTGCAGTGGATAAACATTTCCTGGTCCTGTCCGTCGATTGCATCTTTCTCGTTCTCGGATCAAGGTGAGGAGAGTTAGGCCGAAACCGAAGAGGGGTACTAGAAGAGGGGTACTACGAGGAGAAGAAGGATGTAGAGGAAGGGGTCGAATATTTGATATGAGTAGGAGGTAAGATCCGTTCCCATCAAAAGTTTATTTCTTTACTTTACGAGTTTATGTAATGTTGGGATAAGGATGAAATTTTGGTTTGGGATGACAAATTTCTTGTAGGCATAAAATATCAAAATATTGTGATTCCTAGAGAGATTTGGTTACAAGAAGTAGGATTTAGTAAAAAAAAAGGATCAAACTTTGTTGTTTCCACAAGAGATTTGATTGTAAAAAGTATAATTTAGTGAAAGAGGATCAAACTTTGTTGTGGTTTAGAGAGAGATTTGGAAACTTTGTTGTGGTTTAGAGAGAGATTTGGTTGTAAGAAGTAGAATTTAGTAGACACGACCAATTCATTGTTGTCTCTAAGGAGGATCTAGTAAACAACATCTCACATTCACCATTTAGCAAGAAAGGATAAATTCCAACCATGTTTTGGAATTACTGAGATTTGGACATGATGCTATGAAGTCTTGTGTCGAATTGTAACTAGTAAGAAAGAAAAATAATTTAGTAAAAAGGATCAAATATCTCAGATTGTGTTTCTTTCTTTCTTTTTTCTTTCAAGACAATGTAATATCAAAATGTTAACATTTACAAAGAGAGAAAGGAAAAATAAAATAAAATCCAACTTTGGTTTGAAATGACTAAACTTTATTATAAATGAATACAAATAGACGATAGAACACAATACAATATGACATCGCCACAGAGACATTGCATTTATCTTAGTGTTCCATAGTGTATTTTAGAGTCTTCGTAGTGCCCAACAAGCGTTTGATATGGCACATTATCAATTTCGGTAGTATATGTCCTTCCTAGACAACATGTGCCAAATTTATAACAAGGGGCTAATTTGGATCTAAATACCCTGATTTTTCTTGAGTTGAAAGTTGCTACCCTAAACTGTTATAATTGATAACTAAATATCCTGAACTTGCCTCCGATTTGCAACTTGTTATCTGAATCTATTATAACTAGCAACAAAAAGCTGCAACATTTGGAGGAGGTCTTGCAACTATTGTTGTAGTAATGGCACTATCTACAACAAATCAAATGATGATGGTGTGGTAAATGATGCAAGAAAAGTTGTAGCAACAATACTTACATAAAAGCAAACAACCCCTTGTGCTTGAACTGCTGAAAATCTATTAGTTTTATACATATAAACATGATGCAAGAACAACAAATACTTTAGCTAACTTTGCTATTTTGAAAGAGATATTATACTATTCTACTTGTTATTTCTATTTGGTTGCGGAAATACACCTAGAGCTAGCTTACACTACACCAAAATGGACGATTTGCGACGGTTAGAGCTGTCCAACAACGACAGACTAAAAGTATCATTGCATTTTTGACGGATTAAAACTGTTGTTTAATGTCAAAACCTATCTCACAACTACAGTAAGTTTGAATTCAACTGTTGTTTAACATCCAAATTTCATTGAAAATTTTGGCTCCAAATTTTGCTCTTTAATTTTTACCCAAATTTGTGTGCCCCCTCCCGATGACCCCCTGATCAAAACTTCTCTCCAAAAATTCTCCTGTCAAAACCCCCGCCCCAAACCCTCCTTCTCCCTCTCCCTCTCCTGCTCCCTCTCCCTCTCCTGCTCCCTCTACCTCCTCCCCGTCCCTCTTCCGCTCGTGCTCTTGCTGTAACCCTTGGAACCCTAAGGTATTTCTTTTCTTCGAAAAATATTTTCTCTTCATGTGTACATGGATTTTGGATAGAGAAGAGGGAGTAGGAGAGGGAAGGAGATGAACGTGAGTTTTTATAGTGAGTGATTTATTTACTGAGTCTGTGCAGTGGGGAGAAAACTTTAACTTCAAAATTTTTAATCTTATAGCTCTTTCAGCCATCCATTCTAATGAAGAAGTGGCTTAACATCAAGCCGAAGGTGCACGACTTCAGCAAATTTTTTGGTTTCTAATCAGTTGAAGGACTTATAATCCAATTTTTTCCACTCAAGTCTTCTTAGCAGGTAATGTACAAGTAGATATACATTTATCGGTTTGTACAAATATCTGTTAGACTTGTAATATATCAGACATGTATGTAGCTGTATTTTTCGTGGTTGAGTTAAGTAGCTCAACGTGAAGTATGGTATCTAAAATTTAAAATTCTAACTCATCTATAAGACATTATCTGTTACTCGTCAATCAAATATGCAATTTTTTTTGGACAATTTGGTTTTTACGAACAAGCTGATTAGCTTCCTCTTAGGTTAGGAGAAATAATAAGATGCTTTTTTTTAATGTCTCTTTACGACTATAAGAATTACAGAGCATAGCAGTTTCTGATGTTGTAAGGAAGAAACATATTGATAGAATACTAAGATAATGCCATGTCTTGAAGTTTTCTGCGATATACAGTTTGTTAAACACATCACTCTTTAAGGTTTTTCCTTTTGTATGCTAAAAGTGGTTATTCTTGCCTTCTTTTCATTGTATTAATGTATGATATCCATTTTTCTCTTGCAATTTGTCAAATTTGGAACATCAGACACTATGGGCGAGCATACCTGTATTTTTTCATAAGGAAAAGTAAGAGTGGTCAGGACTCTACTGATTCTATCAGTTCAGGTTTTTTTTCTGATTACCACCGGTTTGGATGGCTGTTGTTCTTGGCTCTACGGACCTATGCATTCAGTCGTTTTAAGGATCTAGTGACTTGTACTAATGGATTAGTATCAATACTGGTTAGTTCGTTCAGACATCATGCTTTCTACATGGCTTTTTGAATGTTTTGATTAGGTGTTATGTACCTCAGTTGTGGTTTACATTAATGTACACACTAACTATTGGTAGGAACTTTCAACTGGCCATACTTGTTCTTCATGTCCATGTTCGGTTCAGGACCTTCAAGATCTAGGATTCCAAACTTTTAAGTAATAATCTCCCGATTCATGATTGTATTAATTATGCCTATCATTTAGTTTGTATTTTTTTGTAATACTTTGGATAATAACGGATGTGAATTGTTGTTGGTGCAGCTGTGAAGTCAGATAAAGGTATCGAACTTCTTGCTTCTCTGTGTAACATGTATCAGACCTCAGAAGATGAGCTGACAAGCACAATAGAAAAATTTATTAACTTAGTAGTTGACATTTTGAAGAAGAAGCAAGAAGTTTGAATGAAAATGCAAGACAACTGATCCCACCAACTGGATGGTTTAAGTATAGGCTCCCTTTTTTTGCTTTGATTCTAGAAAAGGAAAGAATATGATCCAACTCTGTTACTAATGTGAGTAAAGGATGCAAGTATTGTGAGGTTGAAGTGCCTTCAATTTAGGAGGTTGAAGTGCCTTCAATTTAGGCTTACTTTTTTTTTTTGCTTCAATTCTCATCGACTTTCACATTGCTCATGGATATACCATCTGAAATTGGCTTAAGTTACTTTGTTTAACCTCTATTTTTTGTTAAACATTAAAAACTCACAGGTTTTGCCTCTCTTTTTTTGCAAGCTGCGGGTGCACTTCAATTAAAATTGGTAAGTTATTATTGTTTTAATTTTGGTACAAGCTATTTTCTTTTTCTCTGGTAACATAGTTACAGATTTAACTATAATCTTGATGACCTCTAGCTTCAATCTACTACTCTTCTCTAAAGCCCCATCTACGTCTTAGTAAAATGTTGAAGTATAAAAGTTCACCCTTTTTGTTTCATTATTTCTTGATGAATCAGATTCTTAATCTTGGAGTTAAGTTTTCTCAAGTAGTTTACTCTTACACACACGCTTGAAAAAGTAGCTAAATCTTCATTTCAGTTCTTTGCTGCCACCATTGCTGCTTTTATGAGTATTATATTTTTATCATCATACCAAACCTAATTCAGTAGAAGAGAGGAAATTTCATATCACAGGTTCACAAGTTTTGAAGTCAAGGATGTCAGTCAGAAGCAGAGACATTTTTATTATTTGTTTTGTATTTCATATGATTCTACTTCACCTGAAGTTTGAATATATTTTCCACAGGATATATTTTATGCCATTGATCTTTAAATATTCATGTATATGTTTGTATTATAGTTTCTATAAGTGACCTTGGTCCTTGACACTAAATTTGTTACCATCATTTTTTACGGTTCACGATGCCGATTTTTGGCACGTATAATCACTATTGCATGTACTGGGTTGCTCAGGATTTTTCTACAGAATCCTTCTGAAAGAAGGCCATAGTTGTGTCTTACAATTTCCTTATGAGATTCTATATTGTCATGCTCAATTGTTGAATTTTACTTAGTAGGAGTTAGCTCTGTCACTTATTTATATGTCTATTTCTTTATATTTTGTCTTAAATATTTTATTCTTGCATTTTACTTCTAGTAAGTTTTTTCGAATGATAAAGATGCTCAAGCTCGTATGTTACCATATTTTGTTCTTCAGTTGGATAGGAGGCAGGATCCTGATTCAAATACATCGAAGTATACTTCTATTGATGTGCACATTGTAAGTGTCATTTTTGTAATTTATTGTAATATCTCCTTTATGTATGAGAATACTTATCCTTCTCAGTTCTAATTATATATTTTTTTTTCTAGTTCACTAATGCTAGAAGTAAATAATTTACATTATGGACATGTCTTCTGCTACTGTGTTGTCTTGTATATCATACATGAGTTCTTGGTTATTAAGTTGTGTAATGAGATGGCGTTTTCTCAATTGTAACATTACATTTTGATCAAAAAAAATCTTTATGAAAAACAATTGCAGAAGGTTTAATAGGCAAAAGGACCCATGTTGAATAGTAAAATTACATTTTGATTGATTTGGCTTGTGATAGGAACCACCAATTCGGAAACTACCAAAAAAATTGACTGTACAAGGTTTTTTTTTGGTTAATATGCCAATTAGGAATTAGAGTTGGTTACATTCTTTACCGTGGTCTATTATGTGTTATATACAAAACTTGTATAAGTTGCACATCCTCTTTTCTTCATTCACTTCCCCCTGACTCTATTCTTCAGCCCGTCTTATTTTTTATTTATTGTTAATTTATTGATTATTGGTAGATGTTGTATCGGTACTTCAATACAGGTGTCATACCCATACCGGAATGTATCAGACACTCAAACAATATGATAATTCCAGGATATGTCAAATGCACCTCATTCCATATCGGAATGTATGAGAATACTTATTTTCTTGTATTGTATAGTTGCTTGATGTATTCACTGCAGTCTGATCTTATCTTCTACCAAGTTATTTGATGTGGTATAGTTGCCCCCTATAGCTAAATATTTCTTGTATTGTATAGTTGCCCCCTATAGCTAAATATTTCTTTTATTGTGGTGGTTTGCACTTTTGTTTCTGGAGCTGATCTATTTCCTCATCAAGTTGATCTTTATGACATGATGTTTTGTCCTTCAGTTGAAGCACGTCAAATTATGTTGAGTGCGAAGCAATTTGTGCTTGATTAAGGTCCATGGTATAGAAATTGATGGGGCTTGCTCTTTTATGGAGTCACTTGGGCATTTAGAAGCTGATTTCAGAAGAAAAGTACCATTTGTGTTAGGTATGTTTTCTAGACACTTCCTGCTCTTTCACATGTTGACTTCACTTATCTCCATGTGCTTGATCTTTCTGAAAATCCCATAACTGCAACAGCTGAGTCTGTCACATAATTCATTGTTTCTAGTGTTTTCCACCTAACATTGTAGAGAATGCGACTGATCTTTGGGTTCTCTCTATTTCAGAAAATAATATAACTGACAGGACTCCCATGTTATTTTGTAAACTAAAACATTTTTGTGTTCATGATCTCTCCAAACTCATCTATCACAGGAGATCCCTGATTGTTTTGGAATAATACTTAAGAGTTTCATATTTTGAATTTGGCTAACGATAGTTTATATGGAATGTCCCCTGCCTCTATTGGTTCACTACCTATGATGGTATTAGAATTGCGAAGTATCTGTTTAGTTGGTGACTTCCCCCCATCCTTGGAGAATTCTAGATTACTGATGACTCTTGATCTTGCTTAAAATAAGTCAAGTGGGTATATACCAACATGGATGGGAGAAATTTATGAGTTGCAAGTTCTTGAATTGGATCAAATATGTTTTCCGGCAAGATTCTAGAATAGCTGGGTAGTCTTCAGTATCTAAGAGTTATAGACCTCGCACATAATAATCTTTCAGGAATTATACCTCTCAGTTTTTGAAGTTTTGGTGGCATAAAATTTGATCATAGGTACAACGTTGGATCCACCTATGAGCACAACATTATTGTGAACATGAAAGGTAGACAAGATGTGTATATTATGGATAGTGTGTTTCCAGTATAGATATGATAGATTAGTTTCGTCTTAACCATTGTTATTGCAATATAGTACACTCTAATATCAAATGATTTCTTTTTTGTCCTTATCTTTTCTATTTTTTTCAAAACTTGCATCCACTAAAGTCTCTATTTAAATATTGCTTCCTACAGAACTTTTACGAAGCTCTAAAATATTTCAAAAGAAGATTCCTGTAACCCATAAATAAGTTTGGTTGAATCAATTGGAACAAATAATTCATTAAGGAAACACACACTACTCTAATTTTTATAAGATTTAAAAATTATAGTATTTATGGGAAGCCAAAATTTACTACTACAGTTAGATTTCAAAGCTACAACAATGTAAAAATAAAATAAAAAAAGGAATAAGAGGACATGAACTTGGCATTTACTTTTATTAGTTTCAACAATTTTGAATTAATCATTGCAAATATTGAATTTTGTTCTTATTTAGGAAAATAATTGTATGATTTGTTCTTAAAACTAGATCATAACAGTAAAACTGAATTTTGGCCAAGTAGCTAATTCATGTGAGATTGATCAATTAGAATATCACAGTTATCCTTTTACCAATAGATTCATGTTCCAAAAATTATTGATTAGAATGTAGAATTTCTTATGATCATTGGTTGCAGCTGATTTAACTAATATTGTTGTTATTATTAAATAAAAAAAATGAAAGCAATACCATGTTAAAGTAGTATTTTGTGGCAGTAATCCCATGCACCATTGTTTATCTATTAAAGATTATGCAATTTATGATGTCTTATTCGGACCTTGCCAACATATGTTGTATTTGACAATGTTACGGGTGTTAGCTTTGCATGTGATTTGAGAAGGACATTATTGAAGGATCTGCTAATATGAACCTTGCATTTGTTGCACAAGTCTTCCTGCATAGGTGATAGCATGATGCCTTTTCTTCTTTTATTTTTTTTCTTTTCTTTCTGCAATTTACCTAATATGTGTTTTACTTTTAACCTCATCTCTCTAGCAATTCTCATTCACGTTGAACTTATATTAAGTAGCTCTGCTTCATCTCCATTTGGGCAGGCTTAGCCAAATTTGCTGAAAAGGAGTCCTAAAAAGAACTTTGATTATTTGAGGTATGAATCCGTCGCTTACTTTATACTTGCCTGAGATTCAAACTGATGATCCATTATCTAAACAAAAACAAATATTTTTATGATTGCAAGTAGTTAGATTCAAACTTTTGTAGCCTGACTTTAAGTAAAACTACTGGAAAAAAAATTGTTATTTAATGACTTTATAGTTGGTTTATCTTTGTATGACTAGTGATATGAGAAAGTAGACATTGTTCATGTGCACGCAATGTCTACATGTCTTTATTTCAGGATATGGTAAACAAGAGAGGTTTCACAAGGACTGCGCAAGTTTTAAGTGTGGTTGTGAACCATGTGAACCATGTGGGATTTATTTGGATAAAAACTGCTCCAATGGAGGTAGAAGTGCCTGTTTTGGACTTCATTATCTGCAGGTTGTTTTTTATGAGGCTGATTTGTTTACTTCTATTTGCAGGTCATTCCAATACTTTTTGTACCTATTTTGCAAATGATGGGAGATGCCACTTTGGAAAATCAAATATGTTTTGGACTTGTGTAAAAAGTTGTAGATTTTATTTTGTAAATTAAGTGAATGCTTAATGATGTAAAACTTGATGGGAGAACACTCGAAGTGATGTAAGACTTGGATTTTATTTTGTGAACAATGAGATATTACCTTTAAATATGTTTTATAGAAATCGTTTTGTTAATGTTGCGGCTACGCTTTGTTAATGTTGCGGCTACCATATGCATTTGCGATTAAATAAAATAGTTTTGTATGAATTTTTGTTGTATATAAAATTAAATTATATATTTTATATATAAACAGGAAATTAGTAATTCCATAATAATTTAAACAATTGTTAAGTTTTTCGGACGATCATAGTACTGTAACAAAAAGTAAATTACTTTTTTTTGGGACTTTTTAAAATTTCGTCCCTTATTTATTAGGACGAAATATATCTGTTACAAAAACTTATTTTTTGGGACAAATTAATAAACCGTCACACAAAAGCATAAATTTAAAAACTTTTGAGACGTTTTGCCTAACCGTCCTTTAACAGTAATTAGGATGGCAATATTCGTCCCTAAAGTTTTTGCCACGCCACCCTAATGGGACCGTCCATTTCCGTCCCAAAGGTCGTCCCAAATATTTGTTGGGACGGTAATTGCAGTTTTTAAGACGATTTTTTGTTGTCCCCAATGGTCACTTTTTTGTAGTGAGCGCCGTCCTGATATCACTGATAATGGGACGCCTTATTCCATAGAACACTTGGTAGACGTGAATGTCGTACCAATCAGGTGCATTCCACATTGTTCTGGCATATCGCTGGTATAGGTACAGAGTATAGTCACTCCCATCCCATTCCAGACTTGGCATGAACGGGTCCATACCTACATTCATAGTATCCTTAAGTAAGAAGTACTTATAAGGAATACAGGAAAAGCATATTTTATTTATTGACAGTATAATATGCTTTTAAACTTTACATGCTTACTTATTTATATTCTAACTACATACATTCACACATCATTTACATACTGGGGATCTAGATCCACATTTTTCTTATGTTATGGATTTTTGCCTCTGGATGAGTCTGCATCCATTCCTCCAGAGTACCGCTGCGATCGATTTCTGGACCTTCAGAGAGTTCGACCTTGATTAGGACATAGTAATTTACCGTATTATAATATTCTCTTCTTTCACCAACTATATCCGTTACTACCGGATATTTCAGTTCGTAATGCACCCCGTAAGCTTCTATCATGCCCTTCGGTGCTACTCGCCACATCTTCTTCACGAACGCGTAATATTCGTCTAAGCTGTGGCTGTCGTTGCCCAATCTCGCAAAAGGCGCAAATCGGGACATCATCTTCACCAAGAATCTTTAGGTCAGTATTCCTTTAACTAAGATTAAAATAAATAAGTTAGATAGGAAAGAGGTAATCATTTGTTCAATGCTACTAACTATGGATACTACCTTCTTTAAGGATTTCTAGGGTGTGATTGGGACTCAAGGTCCCCGTATAATTCTAGAACCTACGTCCTATCTGAACTTATGTTTCATCCTAGATTTTCCATTCTCGTCGACCTGCATGGGCCACCACTAAAAGACGTGTCACGTCCCGCTTCCCATATTCAAACGGTGACGACATAAACACATCCCCAGGCTACGCACAGAATTTGCGATTGTCGCCCGTAACCATCAGAATGGAAAATACAAGGACTTATATTTCATTACGCATATTGTAACTTATTATACATGAAACCTTTTCTAAGGATATATTGTCTTACAAGTTCATTACAACAAGGTAATTCACATAAACTAACTACAAAAGTACGGTCATCTCTTGAAAGTCTTCAGATAACTACTCCTCGACGTACAGCGGTAACGCCTCGGCAGGAACGTCTTCTTCTTCTCCTAGTGGACAAATAATAGGTCGTTGAGAAACGACAAGCGAGTCCTCGGCCAAGAATGGTTAAAAGTAAAAGAAATATGAAAAGAAATGAGACATAATAGTTTTGTAAAGGAGTCATATTGAAATGAAGTCTTATGTTAATGTATGAGTATCATGTTCCTCTTATCCAGATAGACGTTATAACAGGTAATATAATTCAAAAGAAAAATGAACCTAACATGGAATGCAACATTGAAGAACAATCCCTGAATATTCATCTAAACGATTTCCCATCAACAATTCCGTTAACCTGGGATCAGGCTGTGAATTTGGCGGCACGGTACTTAGTATCCGGCCTGGAGCCTCCCTTGGGCTTAACAATCGCCTATTTGGTTTTACTGTCGAAATAGATGTAATAATCTGGAGCCTCCCTTGAGCAAACGAAAATAAGAGCCTCCCTTGGGCTTAGTTTGCCTCCCTTGAGCAAACGAAAATACGTGAGTTAAGTCTCACAAACTCGATTCGCATGGCCTTACGAACGAGTGAAAAATTTACTGATCAACTTTTTTTAAATTAATTATGCTATGGGACTATTTAGGAATATCCAGGTTGTTCTCCCCCGTCCAATGCTTCCTAGCTGTTTCTAAGTACTTTTCCTAATGACTTTAGATCTTAGGGAATAATCCGATTTTTTTTTCTGAAAGTCGAGAATTTGACTATCTCTTGAATTTTCCAAAAATTTTGGCAGTCTCCTTTGTATAGGGTGACTCCAAAAATTCACAAGAGACAAATATATTATAAAATTAAAATCCGGGTTCGTCGACCCCTTCGATGGAGCAACTCTCAACACCGGAACCACGCAGGTATATATCGGGTTCGCTGACCCCTTCGGTGGAGCAACACTCAACACCCGAACCACGCAGGTATATATCGGGTTCGCCGACCACTTCGGTGGAGCAACCCTCAACACCGGAAACTCAAGCAAGCATCACATATATACATACATACTGAAATAATAACTTTCTTACCATTGCAATCAAGCAAGCAAGCATTTCAGTTTATTTATTTCTGATTATTGCAATTTGCTCTGTTTATAGACAAATCAAGTTTCTCGGAACAAAAATTGTTAGCGACATGAGGATATATAACATCTAACTATCAACCGATGTCACTAAATATTAAATTATTTTTTATGCTCCTTTAAAGATGCAATTAAGGAAAAGAAAATTGAGAATTAATAGGGGGGTAGGGTTACCATAATATATAGGTACCCAAAATACCTGTTTTAACAAATAATCATGTCGAGACATGTTAATTAAGCACAATCTTAAATAGGGAAAAAATTGAAGTAATATGTTAAAAATTAAAACTAACTCTTATTTATACATGCCATGATAAGGGAGAAAACACATGACATGTCAAAGAATATAAAATTCATATGTAAGGATTTTCCTTTAAGCATATATATGGAATCCCTATAAAGTATGTCAAAACTTATAGGTGTCCATGAAAATTTTAAGTACTTGTGTTTGTGTCCACGCAACATGTCAGGGTGTGTACATGTGTGAGAGATATATACATACATATTGTTAAGTTGATTTCGACCAACAAAATTTAATGGAAAGTGTTTATTGGAATATAAGTATATTAATTGCATAGATAAAATATGCCAAGATATATATACATATATATATATATATATATATATATATATATATATATATATATATATATATATATATGTGTGTGTGTGTGTGTATATATATGAACGTAAGTGTCCTTGCATATACGTATAAATTTCCTTGCAACTATATGTGTCCATGTATACCTAAATACACGTGTTTGTATTATCATTTAGTTTCAAAGAGTGAGTTTACACATAAGTTTATTCACATATATATATATATATATATATATATATATATATATATATATATATATATATATATATATATATATATATATATATATATATTTGGAACCAGGTAAATTGTTTATGGAATCGCTCCCACTGGGATTCGAACTCCTGACCACTCGGGCCGCATGCATCTCTCTTATATTTATATATATATATATATATATATATATATATATATATATATATATATATATATATATATATATATATATATATATATATATATATATATATATCAAAATTTGAAGTGTCGAAATGTGTTATATCCTACACATGGTGCCTATTTTATAGGTGCAAGTATTAGTTGTGACCATGAATAGGTTTAAATTCAATTTCTTTGCTCATAAAACATGCCATCCTCAAAATATTGGGTTATGCCTTTAATCTTCAAAAATTTCAAAATTTGAAGCTAACCCTAATAATTCCGAATAAATAAGAAAATTAATTTCAAGAGAAGAGAGGGAGAAATGGAGAAAGAGGGAGAGGACTTGCCTTGGGTTGGAGATTGACCTAGCTTTCTCCACAAATCCCTAAATTGAACCCAACCATAATTCAAAATTGGATTAGTTAGTAAAACCTAACCTAGAATTTAAAGTTGAATTAAAAGATTTGGGAAGAAGAGAATTAAGAATTTACCTAGGGTTTTTTTTTTCTTTGGAAGTGAAAGAGGAGGAGGAAGAAGAGGAGAAAGAGGAGGTGGCCAGAGAGGGGGTGGCTGGCGGCCGGCGGCGGCAGGCAGCGACGGCCGGCGGGCGGCGGCGGCGGGCGGCATCAGCAGTAGGTGGGGATAGGGGCGGTGGTGGTGTATGTGTGTATGTGAAGAGAGAGGGGGGTTTCCTTTATAGGGAAGGAAGGGTGAGGTGTCCCCTTTTCTAGGATTTTCGTAAGGGACACATGGCATGACATGTGTCATGCCATGGATGGGTTCTTTTTTTTTTTTTCCCCTTTTTTTTAAAAAAAAAACTAAGAGGCAGAGAGATTGGGGGGGGGGGGGGGGGGGGGGGGGGGGAGGGAGGGATGAGTGGGAGCAATTTCGTACTTTTTTTTTAGAGTATTAAGTTGATGCATATTAAAGTTTAAGGTAAATTATCATGTTGAAAAACTGAAATAATTGAGAGAAAAAAGTTAAAATTAAGTCTTACTATTTTATTAATTAAAAACAACAAAGTATTTTAACTTTTTACTATTTGAAATGAACAAACATTATTTTTTATACATACATAATTATCTAGTTGTTCATGTTAAATCTAATGAATAATTTTAATTTGTAAATATAAATAAAAATATTTTTGAAATGAACAAATTTATTTTTTTTAAATATAAAGCAGAGTAGTAGCAGTAGTACAGATAGAGCTCCCAATCGTCGGCATTGCCTGAACCGACAGGAAAATATTTTAATTTTGTCCGTAATTTTACTTTTTAATTTTATATAATATATTTTTGTTTCTTTTGAATTGAGAGCATCAGTAACCCGAAAGTTAGAATTAAAATGCCTATGGGCCCTTCTTGGCGCGGCACGGCAACCCGAAAAACCGGCCAATGCCGGTCGTGCTGTCCACCTAATTCTTCACTCAAAGTGGCGTGCTTACCTCCTGCTTTTTTTTTTTTACATATTACTCCTTGCAAACTTGATATTTGTTATGTGTTAGCTTCTATATAAACTCTCACATTACATGTGACAAACAAAAATATCTAAAGGGCAAAAGGGAGAGTCCAAGTCCCACAAAGGCCTGTCTAGTAACTAGGGTTACAACTCGGACGGGCTAAATCCGAGTCCGATCGGATAAATCCGTTAATAGGTTGGATTAGGATTGAAGATACTCGGGTTCGGGCTCGGATTTGGGATAAAATATTTGATCCTGATAAGGGAGAGTCCGAGTCCCACAAAAATATGTTGACCTCAAGTCCAACTCAACCCGAGTTGCACCCCTACTACTAACCAAAAACAAATAGGAAAAACAGGAATTGTTGGGGTTTATCTTGAAATTGGTCACTAGTGACCCCTTTCCACCATCCCGTGTTGAGACAAATCTCAAAGTCACTGTATTTCAAGTGCTTTCATTTATTGTATTGTACACATGATGTGTCACGTCCCGATTCCGAAGAATCGATAGTCGTCCTCCGGACGTGATGCCGTGCGAACCTAGGTTGCGATCGCACAAGCATAGTCACAAGGTAATCCGAAACACGTCAACTAAGAGCGCAGAAAAATTGAACAACACATAGAGATAGAGAAACTTTGTATTTTATTGATAATAGACATCATTTACAGACTCTATTACAATCGTGCCGCATGAACTTTACAACATGACTCGATTAAAAAAGGAGTGCCGATGAGATTGCAGTTCCATACATACATCCCTCATTTACAACAAAAGTATTCCAGCTACCTGGATGCGAGGGATGTTCCTTGGACTTGCGGAGAGTCTTCAAAAGTTCAGCGACGGGGTCTTCGACGTGCGGTTGAAGCTTCAAAAGTACGAACGTCGCCTAGCTAGTTGGCGCGTTCTTCCTGATTCCTGGCACCTGCAAAGAGCTAGCGAGGGTCAGCACGATCACATGTACTGGCGAGTGGCTAATTAAATCCAAGCTCTGCATTTGGTTTAAGCAGTTTTATAGAACATGTTAGCTATTTTTGTGATCTTTCTAGCCATCCTGACTGATTTGCATGTTAACATATTTTGAGGCAAGCATATGAAATTGTATACATAGAGCAGCTATCATAATCATCCTGTGTGAGAAAGTTTTCAAATATGAAATTGTATACACTAGCCACCCTTTCACGGCGGGTAGTGAGCCCTGTGAGAAAGTTTTCGAATCACCTATGCCGATTCATGGTTGGTCCTTGTTATACTCGTTCCTCTCGGGCCGAATCGGTTCCTTGGCCTAGAAAACCGTTCGAGAAAACTATGCCTTATGCATAAGTTGTCCAATGACCGTTTTGCATATTCATGAAATATTCTACCTTTTACTAGAACCTTTAACTTTCTCTTTTGGTGTAAAACTGAACATTTTCTTTGAACTTAGTCATTTATGCACTTTAGTCGTATCGTTGAGATAAACGCTGATCAATTCGTCCTTTGGTTTGCATAGGCTAAATCATTAAGGCATAAGAAAGCGGGTATCAGTTTTTCATGTAAAGCAGTTCGATAGCAAGTGTTTCGTGAAGAATCGTGCCATGATTTCATTGATTCTGTACTATAGCGACAAGCAATTTTTTTGTTTCATATTTGATTCTGAAATAGAGGGTCGAGGCGAAGAAGGTCAGCCACCCACCTTAGTCTTTGCTTCAGGCGAAGGACTGGTTGGCTGCGCTTAGACGTTGCCTACGCGATCACCTGCAATCGTATAAGCAACTGATTAGAATACTGTATTATTCAAGAAATTAGATACGAATGCGAAGTTCGAAAATGCAAGCCATAAAAACTATCAAAAACATTCATGAAAATGCATTCACGAAAACCAAAGCCAAAGCAAGTGCGGCATGAAAAGAAGAGCAACGGGAGGTCTCTCCCGACTCAGCCGCAGAGCCAATCCTTGAGGCGCAACCCGCTGAATATGGGACTTGATTCCAAAGAATCCTTTCTATAACACGAAAAGGATCTTAATTCAATCGTTCTCGTTCGACCGATTCAACCGATCCTGATCTATCTGTCCCGACTGAATCGGTAGCGACCGTGTTCCTTTCTCGCGCACCCCATGGACGAAAACGGAGCACGATGTAGGGACAAGGCACTACATCATAACCAACTAATAAAAGTTTCGTCTTCGAAACTTAAGAATATAAACTACCTCTACGAGAACAATGAAGAAAATTTCTCCTTCATCTCCGATTCAAGTTCCTAGGTCGACTCCTCGATCGAATGATTGCTCCAGCATACGCGGACGAGAGGGATCGCTCGATTCTGCATCAATTTATCTTTACGTTCTAATATTTGGACCGACACTTAAACGTATGATAAGTCGGCCTTCAGCTCTAGCTGACCAAAATCTACCACGTAGCTTGGGTCGTGCACGTACTTCCGCAGCTGAGAGGCATGGAAGATATTATGCATACCCGCTAGCGCTGGTGGCAGGACAATCTGATAGGCCACTGGGGCGACTTGCTTGAGGACTTCAAACGGCTCAACGAATCTCGGACTCAACTTTCCTTTTGTACCAAACCGAGTAACTCCACGCATAGGCGACACTTTAAGAAATACGTGATCACCTTCTTGAAACTCGAGGGGTCGACGGTGGATATCCACATAACTTTTCTGTCGACTCTGTGCAGTCTTTAATCTTTCCCAAATGAGCTTGACCTTCTCCACGGTCTGTTCCACCAGCTCCAGGCCATGAATCTGCCGTTCCCTGACTTCATCGCAGCAAATGGGTGATCTGTACTTCCGGCCGTACAAGGCTTCGTACGACACCATTTGGATACTGGACTGATAGCTATTGTTGTATGCAAATTCGGCCAACGGTAGATGAACGTCCCAACTCGACTGAGGTTAATTGCGCAGAGCCGTAATATATCTTTGAGGATCTGATTCACCCACTCTGTTTGGCCATCAGTCTGGGGATGGTAAGGTGAGCTGAACTGCAACTTGGTACCTAGAGCCGACTGAAGGCTACTCCAAAAGAGTGATAGAAATTGTGCATCCTGTAAACCCTTGAATAAAAAATTTCCCCTTTTGTATTTTTTTGTTTATATCTACCCTCTTGGTAAATTTAGTTGGATAATATTTGTTTATATCTATCCTTTTGTATAATATTTGTTTATATCTGTCATAACCTGAAGTCCCGGGGGTCTTAGTGCAAAATAGCTTTAATTCAAATTTTCCTTTACAGCCGAAAACCCAAATCCTGAGTTTGAAATTCGATTTGAAACTGAGGATAACTCTCT
This sequence comes from Iris pallida, assembly GCA_029216955.1. NCBI lineage: Eukaryota > Viridiplantae > Streptophyta > Magnoliopsida > Asparagales > Iridaceae > Iris > Iris pallida. Next base: position 7,821,083 of record JANAVB010001399.1, read on the forward strand.
CAAAAACCTTAGATAAAACCAAACCAAATTCTTCCTATCTCCTCCAATGGATCAAAACTAGTATAAATAGGAGAGGATGGTAGCCGACCCTAAAACCCACTACAAACCCTAGAAGTCAACTTTTCCCTACCACAAGGAGCAACCAGAAGGGAGTCAAGGAGCGTCGAGTTCAAAATCAAAAGGGAGCATTCGAACTCTCCAAACAGGTAATTCCCTACTCCTTATAATCACATCTTAGGATCCCTCAATCTAGCTAGCTGTTTTGGATTAATCATGCTTTTTAAAAATTTGTGTTAATATCTAAAGGAGACTAGATGATGATGTAGATGGAAGGCACTCTGTTACTAGTAGGACCATATTTCAGAAACCTGGAAGCAGTAACATTAAGACCATATCACCTGATCATGAGTCGACAAGTCGGCATTCCCTACATCTTTGCCAAATACACATTTTGGTGAGGTACGAGTCAGTATGGGAAGTCACGTACAGGTTTAGTAACCTGTACAGAGTAGTACCAGAACAGGGAGGGTAACATGGTGTTGAGAGTATCAAGTTTTCCATGGGTATCCTAAGTCAATTTTCCCACACAAGAAACCTGATGTAGGCGAGGCATGAAACCACATCCCTCATAAACAGAACCTTAGGATCGGGCGCCTTAGACCAACCTGGTATTATGTTATGCTACACTACTACTGTTACTTCACATATATTGTACAGTATATCCACCTGTCAACATATAGCAAGCAGTACTTTAGTTTGTCCTATCACACATCCAGTTTAACCCAATAACAGTCAAGTATTAGCCTATTTTCTCTTGTGTGCCAAAACTAATATGGACAGGACTATATACCAGGTGCCATAGAGTTGGACCTTCCTATTCTAATTGATATTGACATATGGATTTCCTTTTGAACCAAATGGATAGTACTATATGATGAGTTCGAATTTGACACCAACAAGTCATATGTTTAGTTAAAAATAGAGAATTAGTTTCAGTCAAGTATATGGGGGGAGGTCTGTATCACTATCATGAAAAGAAGCATCAGTCATGTACATAGAGATTAGATTGTATTGGGTTCAAGCATTTGTGTATTGCAGATGGGTAGGAGTGGTACCCATATAGAGATGGACTGATATCAGATTATATTAGCAAGTAAAGTAGTATAAAAGTCTATGTAGATTAAGGATTTTCCTTAGTAGGTAATCAGGTGTTTTAGAAAACAGGAGTGGCAGTTTTGTGTGTGGGTTATCAGACAAGTTAGGAGGTTATTTAGGTGTCTGGGTAATGTAAACTGGGCAGATGATGTTGAGATAACATGGTGCATAATAGAGGGTTAGGACAAGCCAGTATGGCACCAAGGAACCTGGGTACATACAGGTTTATGTAAGGCAGTTAGTTGTGTGGCAAAGCTTGGGAATAGGGGTAGCAGTTACACCTAAATACACATTACTGTACCCTCTAACCATTGATACAACCTCCAACAGCCCAATTATACAAACCTCAAACAGATGCCTATGGGTATTTAGAACTAAGGAGAGGTATCAGTAGACCATGTTGGCATGAAAGTAGGTTGGAGTAAGGTGAATAACCAAATAAGTACTAGCCCAAGAGTTTAGGCACTACTTTTGTGCAAAGGGAGTTAGAACTGAGAGTATTAGTATCAGCTTGAGTGTGCAGTAGGAAAGCTCGGGTTGGATATTGTTTCAGTCCACTGTCTTGCCTATACAACCCATGATTATATATATGCAGTCCTTCATATTTAGAGTTTTAGTCTATTTGTATGATAAAAAACCCACCTTTGCACCTGGTTCTATCCATATGAAGATTAGCCACACTTTCCTTTCACATCACCCTTCACTCTTAGAAGTTCTCGACTGATACTTGGGTATACCTCACTTTATCAGTCCTTATTTGGTTTAAACCTTAATGTACAGTCCAATTTATAGGTTTGATGAGCTTTGCATATATATATATATATATATATATATATATATATATATATATATATATATATATATATATATATATATATATATATATGTGTGTGTGTGTGTGTGTGTGTGTGTGTGTGTGTGTGTGTGTGTGTCTTTGTATGCATTAGGAATCCAATTACCTTTAACTTCTGCCCAGAGCCTCTATTCAGTCCCTTATCCACTTTATTATAGTGTTCAGTCCTTGAATTAGATGCCTTTACTCATATAGGTTGAGTCCCTTATGCACCAGTCCACTATAAGATCTTTAGTCACCTACAGTAGTAGATACCAGTCCCCCTTGGTTAGTATCAGTTGAAACCACATTTGTTTAATCTTTATTTGTTCACCCTCATCCTAAGCTAATTGCTAAGCATTTGTTTTGTCAATTACTTGCTTAGTCCAAACCACTGTAATCAATGCCAGGTATATCTTGGTTCAGACCATTTCTAGTGGGTTGGTATTATATGTTAAGTCCATACCCTTACCAAATTGCATTATGTTATGTCCAATAGCTTTGGTTGTTAGTCATATGGGTTAATTATTATAATTAGATGCAGACTTCATTGTGGCAACCGGTATATGGTATTAGTCGGTATCAAGAGAAGTTAAGAGAAAAAAATTGACTTTAAAATGGACTTTAGGACCTAAAACTCAAATAGATAAGATAGTCTCGCTTTATTTTTACTAATTGACATTACAAAATTTCCTAAATAGGTTACTTGGACTCGAGTTTGGAATCAGACTCGTACCAGCAGCTCAGGACGACATGCAAGTATACCTTGCCAATCTTACAACTTTACCTGCATGTTTTTCTATATCAGTTTCTATTGATTGATTCTGGACATGTGTTTATTTCATACCATGTTACTAGTAGTATATGTCATTGATAAATATGTAGCCCTTGTTCACAGTTAGTCATGGAGTTCGTATTGGACATATGTCACACCTTGATTGGGTCTTGTCATAGAATGAGGGCGTAGAAATGAATTGCTAATCCTTGTATTTCGTTTTCTCAAACTGCGAGTCCACACTAGGGGCGAGGGTTGACTGTTTGCACCTGCGAGTCCACACTAGGGGCGAGGGTGATTGCCTTGAACTAACCTGCGAGTACATACTAGGGGCGAGGGTTAGTGATTAGTTTCAAACCTGCGAGTCCACACTAAGGGCGAGGGTTTGGTTATCCGTTGATCTCGTGTTCACTTATATTCTTCCAGCAGTTCATTTATGTGTAGTTGTTCATATTTGTGTATCAGTATTGCTTAGTCCTTTCCTGTTTTATCCTGGATTTTCTTCTTGCATGATAAACTGTTAGAAATGCTTGTATATTATGTATCTTGCTAGTCCTCTGAGGACCTGATGATCTCTTCAGGTTTAGCTGAGTTTTGAGCAGACGAGTGGGTTTGAGCCATCATCAGATTACGGTGTCCTTGCAGCAGAGGTTGTCTTTGAGTAGTAGTTGTTCTCAGTTACTTGTTTCATGTCTTTACTTTATTCCGTCTATTTGTAGTGGATTTGTGTCCACCAGACGTGACAAGGATTCTGGATAAACTTGATATTATATTTTATATTATTCAGTTTCAATTGAGTTAGTTGATTGTATCATATTCCTGTGGATGAGATCTAGATTGCCATGTTAGTTCTATAGACTCTGTGACTTGTGTATATTAGACAGCGTTCTACTGCAGACACTGTGGCGTAGGCTGGGCTTGGACACGCCTCGTATCCAAAAAGCGGGTACGGGTCGTGACACATCCCGATCGGAGACGATGGATACAGGGACTTCGTGCAGCTGTATTATCTCGTCAAGATAAATCTAAGCCAGGCGATCAATGCTACAAGTAACTTTAATGGAAATGAAGTACGCTGACTTGGTTAGTCGATCAACGATGACCCAGATGACATTATTTCCCTGTGACGTCTTCGGCAGGACAACAACAAAGTCCATAGTGACATGATCCCATTTTCATTCTGGAATAACAAGGTTCAGCATCTCCACGCCCGGTCTCTGATGCTCAGCTTTCACCTGCTAATAGGCCATACAATGCGACATGAAGAGTGCCACATCTCTTTTCATTCCGTACCACCAGAAGGTAGTGCGAAGGTCCTTGTACATCTTTGTGCTGCCAGGACGCAAGATATATTTGGCATAATGTGCCTCCGTTAATATCTCCTTTCTAAGTTCTGAATCGTCCGGAACGCATAGCCTACCCTTCAATCGAAGCACGTCAGTTTTGTCTACCACAAAGTCGGTCGCACTACCCGTTGAAATTTTTTCTCGCGCTTTCTTCAGGTATGGATCATCCTTCTGAGCGGTCTTGATCTTTCCCGTAAGCTCGGCTCTAACTGCATCTATGCCAACTGCACATCCCTGAATCGAATACGGAGGTCGATGCCCATCTCTTCTAGGTCACGTAGCAGTCTGCGATCGATAGATAACGAGGCAATATACTTCCGACTCAGAGCGTCTGCCACAATATTTTTCTTGCCCGACGTATAGTCAATAGTCAAGTTATAATCTTTGATCAGTTCAAGCCAGCGTCTTTGCCGCAAGTTCAGCTCCTTCTGCGTAAATAGATACTTGAGGCTCTTATGATCTGTATAGATCACGTACGCTACACCATAAAGATAGTAACGCCATAATTTCAATGCGAACACAATCGTCGTTAACTCCAGGTCATGGGTGGGATAGTTCTTCTCGTGTGGCTTTAGCTGTCGGAAAGCAAATGATATCACCTTGTTCTATTGCATCAGCACACATCCCAAATCCTGGCCGGACGCATCGTTGAATATCTGGAATCCCTCATTCACTTCTAGAAGTACAATTATCGGGGCTGAGACGAGTCGTTGCTTTAACTCCTGGAAGGAAGCTTCACAGTCGTCTAACCATTCAAAAGCGACTCCTTTCTGGGTGAGGCACGTCAGAGGCGATGCGATCTTTGCGAAGTCTTTTACGAAGTATTGGTAGTATCCTGCTAAGCCAAGGAAGCTACAAATCTCGCTGACTGACGCTGACCGTTTCCAATTGACAACGGCTTCAACTTTCTTTGGATCGACTGTTATGCCTTCGGATGAAATGATGTGTCCGAGGAATACGACACTGCTCAGCCAAAATTTACACTTGCTCTGCTTCGTATACAACTGATTTTCTCGAAGGGTCTGAAGCATGGTCCGCAGATGCTCAACGTGTTGCCGCTTTTCTTTCGAGTAGACGAATATATCGTCGATGAAGACTACTACGAACTTGTCGAGGAAGGGTCAAAATACTCGATTCATTAAATCTATGAAAGCAGCTGGGGCATTCGTTAGGCCGAACGACATTACCAGGAATTTGTAATGGCCGTATCGGGTACGAAAGGCTGACTTCGACACATCGTCCGGCTTGATCTTGAGTTGATGGTAGCCCGATCAAAGATCAATTTTAGAAAATACAGAAGTGCCTTGCACCTGATCGAACAGGTCGTCTAATCAGGACAACGGATATTTGTTCCGGACAGTGGCTTTGTTCAGCTCTCGATCGTCGATACAAAGATGCATTGAGCCATCTTTTTTTTTGACAAACAACACGGGTGCTCCCTATGGCGAGACGCTAGGCTGTATGAATCCCTTGTCGAACAACTCTTGCAACTGTACTTTAAGTTCCTTAAGTTCTACAGGGGCCATTCTGTATGGGGCTTTAGAGATCGGTTTGGTATCGAAAAATGTGTCAATGGTGAACTCTCTCTCGATCAGGTGGCATGCTAGGCAGCTCGTCCGAAAACTCATCTGGGAATTCTGCCATAATATCGGTCTGACCTGCGCTTGCTCCATCCTGTCTCATGTCTTAAACAGACGCTAAATAGCCTTCACACCTGGAATACAGCATCCTTCGAGCTGATATTACCGAGATCACCATGCAAGTCGGCGATGCCTTACCATACGAATAACATAATTCAAGCACTCCGGGTATACGAAAGGTGACCGTCTTTTTGGCACAGTCGATGGTTGTGTTGCACGGACCAAGCCAATCCATTCCCAGAATGATACCGTAGTCCTTAATATCTAGGACAGTCGTATCGAGACCTACCTTTTGACCTCCTATACAGATGATTCCGTCTCCGCAAGCTAATTTTGCAAGGAGTGACGTGCCCGACGGTATGTTGATACTAAGATTCAGGCCTAACGGTGTCACTGGGAATTTGTGTTCGACGACAAAATTTGTCGATATAAAGCTATGTGTGGCACCTGAATCAAACAGTACACGAGCATATTTATTATTGAAATATAGTATACCTGTCACGACTATGTCAGATGTGAATGCTTCATCCCGGGTCATGGCGTAGACGTGGCCCTGGGCATTAGGGCATCAGTCTTGGCCATTTTGTGGCATGGTCTGTGGAGCCCGAGGTGCTTGGCCTCGGTTCTGTTGGTGTTGCGGGGGGCGTTGGTTCGACCCACCTTCAGGGCAGTTGCGTGCGACGTGTCCTACTCGATTGCACCCGAAGCATGCTCTAATTTTCATTAAGCACTCGTTAGCCATGTGTCCTACCTTGTGGCAATGATTGCAAACTACTCGGTTCCCCTGGTTAATACCTCTGTTGTCGTGGTTGGGACGCTTATGCGCATCGTTGCCTCATGTATTACTATGGCATTTGTTATAAAAGTGAACAACGCCATTAGTGGCAGGAGGATACTGAGGCTCCAGGCGGAGGGCGTGGTTGAGTGATTCGTCCATCGTTTGATACTCGGGCATAGTCATGTGGGCAAAAATTGAAGGCCTCAGGCCCACTTTGAATCTCCATGCTCGACTCACTGCCGTCGGCAGGTAGACACCAGCAAATTGGGCCAACTTATTGAATTCTGCAGCATACTTGCGTACTGTCATATTTTTTTGTTTCAGCTGCATGAACTCGTTCTCCTTCGCTTGGTAGACCGCAACAGGTAAGTACTTAACTTTGAAGGCCTTGCAAAACGTAGTCCAGGAGATCGGCACGATGGAGTCATCGCGGCGGGTAGCCTGATTTTGTACCACCCACCAGTCGTACGCGTTCAATCGAAGTTGAAGTTGAGCGCATGCGACTTTCTTTGCCTCATTGATACGAAAGAGCTCAAAGTTGTCTTCGATCTTGTCTAACCAGTCGATCGCAAGGGAAGGGTCTTTGGTACCGGAGAAGAAAGTGAGAAATGCCTTCTTGAAGTTGGTATAGTCGAACGTGTTATTCTCTGACGGCGCAAGCTGAGAAAAAGGCTCCCTGGGTGCGACTTCGCGGGGCCGGTTCACGGGTTTAATAGTACGGGTTACAGAGTTCCCATTGGTCAAGATTGTTTGCACCAACTGTCGTAGCATGTCAAGTTGCCCTTGTTGTATCTTGAATTACTCTTCGAACTGGGCTTCAAATTGGGCCTATCGTCTTTCGGACTGCAGGTGCAGCTTCTCGCTTTCTTGTTAGAATGTTGCGGCCTGTCTCTATTGCATGTCGAGCATATACAGCATACGCTCCATAGGACTGTCGAAAGGTCTGGATTCATTCGGTATCCTTTCCGTCGGGTTGACGGAAGGCTCGACTTTGGAACTACTTGAGCTGCTGGAAGCATTCGCTTCGCCCTCTGCCCGAGGTCCCGCAACTCCTAGGGAAAAAGGCAACTCTCGTTAGTTTTAGAAAATATCTTAGGTTCAGCGTACGGAACAACTCATCTCATCAACATGAGGTCAACGGTTCGAGACTAGAGACTCGCGAGTGGAGGCCAAGGACGTAAAGTCATACTCTGATAGTATTATGTCACATCCCGATTCTGAAGAATCGATAGTCGTCCCCCGGGTGTGATGCCGTACGAAGATAGGTTTCGATCGCGCAAGGCATAGTCATAAGGTAATCCGAAATACGTCAACTAAGAGAGAGCGCAAAAAAATTGAAAAACACATTAAGATAGAAAAACTTTGCATTTTATTGATAATAGACATCATTTACAGACTGTATTACAATTGTGCCACGCGGGCTTTACAACATGACTCGATTACAAAAGGAGTGCCGATGATATTGTCGTTCCATACATACATCCCTCATTTACCATAAAACTATTCTAGCCACCTGGATGCGAGGGATGCCGAGACATGTACCTTGGACTTACGGAGAGTCTTCAAAAGTTCAACGACGGGGTCTTCGACGTGCAGTCGAAGCTTCAAAAGCATGAACATCGCCTAGCTAGTTGGCACGTTCTTCCTGATTCCTGGCACCTACAAAGAGCGAGGGTCAGCACGATCACATGTACTGGTGAGTGGCTAATTAAACCCAAGATCTGCATTTGGTTCAAGCAGTTTTTTAAAATATGTTAGCTATTTTTGTGATCTTTGTAACCATCCTGATTGGTTTGCATGTTAACATGTTTTGAGGCAAGCATATGAAAATGTATACATAGAGAAGCTATCATAATCATCTCGTGTCACGTGTGTTAGTTCAAGCAGTGAAAGAGGTGTGAAGGTCACTGGCAATGTCAAGCAATCATGGACTATAGCTGGGTTGGACGGCGACCCTTTCGCGACGGGTAGCGAGCTCTGTGCGAAAGTTTCCGAATTACCTATGCTGATTCATGGTTGGCGCTTGCTATACTCGTTCCTCCCGGGCCGAATCGGTTCCTTAGCCTAGGCAACCGTTCGAGGAAACTACGCCTTATGCATAAGTTATCCAATAACCGTTTTGCAGATTCATAAAATATTCTATCTTTTTACTAGAACCATTAACTTTCTCTTTTGGTGTGAAACTGACCCTTTTCTTTGAACTTAGTCATTTATGCACTTTAGCCGTATCGTTGCGATAAATGTTAATCGATTCGTCCTTTGATTTATATAGGCTAAGTAATTAAGGCATAAAAAAGCAGGCATCCATTTTTTTATGTAAAACAGTTCGATAGCAAGTGTTTTATGAAGAATCGTGCCATGATTTTATTGATTCTACACTAGCGACAAGCATTGTTTTTGTGTTTCATATTTGATTCTGAAACAGAGGGTCGGGACGAAGAAGGTCAGCCACTCACCTTACTATTTGCTTCAGGCGAGGGACTGGTTGGCTGTGCTTAACGTCGCCTATAAGATCACCTGTAATCGTATAAGCAAACGATTAGAATGCTCTATTATTCAAGAATTCGATACGAATGCAAAGTTCGAAAATGTAAGCCATGAAAACCATCAAAAATATTCACGAAAATGCATTCATGAAAACCAAAGCCAAAGCAAGTGCGACATGAAAAGCAGAGCAACGGAAGGTCTCTTCCGACTCAGCCGCAGAGCCAATCGTTGAGGCACAACCCGCTGAATATGAGACTTGATTGCGAAGAATCCTTTCCATAACGAGAAAAGAATCTTAATTCAATCGTTCCCGTTCGAACGATTCAACCGATCCCAATCTATCGGTCCCGACTGAATCGGTAGCGACAGTGTTCCTTTCTCGCGTAACCTGTGGACGAAAACGGGGCACGATGTCGGGACGGGGCACTACATGATATGTATTAGCTCATTGGTTTATATGTTGTTGTTTTTTCTCTAGTGGACAATGTTCATATCTATATCAGATTTTTTGCTTTTGTCACTATTTATTGAAGAATTTCCTTTGGAACTAGACCCCAAAGGGGTCTAACTTTGGCATGGGCGAAGGATACAAGGTGACACTAGTTTAATGATGCATTTTGCACTTCACACGTACGCATCAGACGCGATAGCTCTGTGTGATTCCACGAAGTTCGGCGACTCCATGGTTCCACAGACTTTGGGAGTTCCCCAGCTTTGCAGAGTTCTGTGATTCCGTAGAACTTTGTTTTGCTACTTTCGTGGGTTCTTTTGCTATGTTGCTGCATTTTTATTATTTTTGGGTTAGTTCAGTTTTGTAACGGTTGAGAAAATCCGAATAAGGAAAAAGAGCTCATTTCTAGTAGACGGTTATAGCTGCTATGGGTTGGCTCTCCTATATATGTATGTGTTTTGCACTTGTGCATATATGAGAAAAAGGAGCAACAACAACAACAACATAAGGGTACCCTATTCGTGCATTGTCCAAAATCCAACGAGGTGACAAAGAGCGTTTCAGAAGTTCTTTCGAACTTGCTTGTTCCTAGTAGCGGATCGACAAGAAGGGTCGAATTTCACTTTAAGCAACGATATTTTTATCACCATGAGAAGGAGTTCATTCACTAGTTGTATTACATTAAGACCTTTGCTCTTCTAGAAACTTTGTTGCGAGTTGAGAGCTTTGCCATATTAGAACTTTTTATTGCTTGCTCTACAGTCACAAGACCACTGGTTGCACTTCTGCATGTCTCTAGTAAGATTACTTGTTGTCATTGTCACTTTAGTGGTTACGAAGTCTTTACTACTTGTACGATTTGTGTATAATTTCTGCTAGCTTCAACAATATAAACTAATAGAATTTGTGCCTACTTTCCATCCACATTGTTGTTTAATAGACTTGGAAGCCAATATGCTATTTTATTTGTAGGGCCAATTAGTGTTTAGACCATGTATTTTATACCAACTTAGAGTTTTAGTCCTAACATATCTAATTAGAAAGTTTGGACCCTGTTTTTCTCTCCATTCACTACCAAAATCTGTCGAATCAGCGACGTCAAAAACCGTCGCTAAAATAGGCAGATACATCACTAAATCGAATTAGCGACGTAATTAGCGATGTTTCGATGTAGTCGTGATTTACCTAGTCGCTAAACACAAAAACGTCGCAATACGTCGCTATTGTGACGACAATTAGCGACGTAGATGCGTCGCTGATATAGCGACGTACATCGACTGCCTTTACCTACGTCACCTAGCGACGTTGTTGCGACGCTTATTACAACCATGCTGACCTGGCATATCAGGACATTAGCGACGTTCTGCGACGTCGACACGTCACTATATTACCGTCACATAGCGACGTATTGGCGACTTCTATAGCTAAATGGCGATTTTGCCAATCAGCACGGTAGCGACGTTTAGCGACTATCAGCGACGTGTTGACACGTATTTAGCGACGTTCCGATACTTATTTAGCGACGTTTCTTTTCGTCGTTGTACGTCGCTAAACGTCGCTAAACTGGAAAAAAAATTAAAAAAATACAGCATTTGCAGTATTTGCAGCATCACCTACAACAGCAATTACAGCAGCATTTACTGGCCAATGCAAGCCCTGGAGCAACCCTCCGTAGAATTCCCTGGGTTCGTCGATCCCTTCGGTGGAACACTCAACACCGGTAGAAGATTGTAATAGCAAAACACCGATATATAGAAACATTTCAACAACAGTATCAAAAAATATGAAACACAATCACGAACACTAACAATGTATGTAGAAACACATAAAAGACCCAACAATGGGCCATCACACTACAATATGTCGACAACGGCTGATCAGGAAGAGCATCACCGCTCCTGGAAAGAAGGTAAGCATACTGCTCCGGTGTAAGAACCACCGACGACGATGAAGGAGGAGGCAGTGTAACCGCTGTAGAAGGAGGCAGTGTAACTGCTGGAGAAGGAGGCAGTATAACCGGTGGAGATGGGTGCGTCCGCGTCTCCTCCAGGCTAGCAGTCTGGTGCTGTATTGCTCCATGCAAGCCGCTATCCTAGTAACGATGTCGTGAATGGACTCCTGCGTCCCCTGTACGTCCCTCATGGTGCGCTCGAGCTCGTCAAAGCGTGCGGTGACCGACGCAGCGTCCCCTTGCGCTTGAGAACCTGGCTGATCAGAAATCCTCTTCAGCATATCATCGCGCAGCTCAGCAATCTGGCGGGCAATGGTATCCTCGACTCGGGCCGACTCGGCCTGTGAGGGCTGTGAATGCGTACTGGCAGAGGGAGCCCTGGATGCCTGTGTCGCAACAAATGCGCCGTAGGACCCTATACCGTTGTACGTACCCCTATGAAGACCACCAACGGCAGTCTTCCAGAGCTCATCCTTCGACTGAGGCGGAGAGGGCTGCGATGTACCAACCCCTCCCTCTGCAGGTGCACTAGCACTTGCACGCTCACGTAGCCTAATAAACTCGTCCTAGAAAATTATGCATCTCTATAAATTAGTACTTACCTAAATTAGCCTAATAAACTTCTAAAGTATTTAATTATTATTAACTATATGGTTATCTGTATGTTCTTCAAGTTATGTTAAAATTAACGAAATCTAAATTAGTACTTACATAGCTCTGAGTAGCCCACTCGTCGATGAGCTTCCCGTCCTTCCGATGGGTGGCCAGGAAGACGGTCACCATGTTTGCGTCCTCATCCCTCTATACCTGCGTGTTTGTTATTTTTTATTCTTTATTAAAATAGAAGATTTTCTTTCCTACTATCAATAAAATCTTATATATTGTAATAAATTACATACCAGACGACGAAAATTCTCTGTCATAGGAATCGATCCACCACACCACTTTCCGGTCCTCGTCCTAGCCGCCTTCGCCTTCTCCGACCGCTTTCTGTACCGGGGCTCCTCAAATCGAGCCCTCATCGCGGTCCACTGGTCAGGCGTGTTCCAACCAGCAATCGGCTTTTCAGAGCGCTGACGAGCTTTCTGATCGTCGATTGCATCACGGATCAGCTTGGCGGCGACGGCAGGAAACTGCCTCTCAATCTGCTCGGCCCAGTGTGGTGGATAAAAATAGGTCCTCTACAAGAATTATAAATTAAAATAATATGTTCTAAAAAATACTTAAAATTATATTAATCCTACTAAGTTAGCTATCTTTAATTACCTTGAAGTGGATAAACCAGAATGCCTTTCTCTCTTCCGAGGCATCCGAGTAGTTGATCCACGGACCCCCATAGTTGGACCTCAGAAAGGAGTCCAACGCTCTCTGTACCGACGAGGGACGATATCTGTATACAACGATATATATATATATATATATATATATATATATATATATATATATATATATACAGACATGCATAAAATATATATATATTCATTTAACTTACTTCGTAGGACCGTCGACCCAAATCTCCATCCTCGTCTCGTCCTGAGGTGCGCATGGATGGTCGCTCTGGTATGGATTCGCACGGACGGGAATAGGGTCTACCTCCTCCACCTGCTCCCCACCCTCCATACTGCCATCAGCGGTAGGAAGGCTAGGGGAAGGAGTATCAGTAAGCCTGGAACTGCTCGTCCCAGGTGTACTGCCACCCGGACCTGCAACCGTATGGTACAATAGAGTGCTCGGGTCAGAAGATAGTCCAGAGCCATCCTCTAGTAACGGAGCTCTCTGCCGACCTAAGGACATGGCTCATCCTGACCAATCTCCGCGTCGTCCTGCTATGCCTCCGCGTCGTCCTGCTATGCTGATAATAACTTATGATTAAAAATATAAATAAATACAATAAAAGTTTAGAAATATTTGCATACAATGGAGTTCATAATTTAAGTTCACAAAAATCTGAATACTAATAGAAATGATCACAGTTCATAATTTAAGATTACAAAAATATGAATACATTAAAATCACAGTTTCTCAATCAGCCTCTAAAAATTTATTTTCTTCGTTTGCCTCATCCTCCTCATCCTCTTCCTCTTCCTCCTCATCTTCACTAGCATCTCCTTCGTCTTCTCCTTCGGATACTTGTACCTCTTCTACACAAGTAGACATGAAATGGAGAACTTCTACTGAGTCAACATCAACTGTACTTGGTACAAGAGGCAGCTCGTCCTCCAGATAAACCACTTCGTCGACGTCGTATAAATTTTTGGCTTTAGTCTTGCATACCTCCCACCAGTCGTACCTCGTTGTTCCCCGTCTAGGATATGTTGTAAAATATACGAGTTGAGCTTGATTTGCTAGGATAAATGGTTCGTATCCTTGGTATCGGCGACGGTAGTTAATATCCACAAGACCATGCTTGTCAATTTTCCATCCTTGATCTTGTATCGGATCGAACCAATCAACTTTGAACAACACGATCTTAGCAGGCCCTGTGCCATAATTGTACGTCAATTCCATAATCTCCCATAAGACGCCATAGAAATCATTGCCTGGAGTGACATCTTTGTAGTTTGTAGATTTGATACACAATCTATATCTGATGGGAGCATTTGTTGACTTGAACTTAAACCCATTCACGCAATAGCTTGGCCATATTTTGACGGCATAAATTGGTCCCTTGGTAAGAGTTCTAATAGATTCATTCTCAAGGGTGACGTTTGGACGATCGACCTAAACACGAGAAGATACAAAATTAAGTTCAATGTTAAGTTATTTCTTGTGCAAATGCATATGGAGGAAGATTCTAACTAGCTTCTTACATATGCATTCAACCAAGACAGAAAATGAAGTCTCATTTCTTCTTCTACTTCTTCATCTGTAATGTATGGTCTACTTGACCTCACCTCATCATTAAATTTGCTGAAAACCAATAAATGTCGGTTAATTAGTTAAATTATAATAATGTAATCAACAAATAGATGACTTGAACATTGAAGATTTTCACTTACCACTCTAGCTTTTCCACTTCATCCTCCTCGCAGTTGAGTAATATATATATATAACAGGGTAGCACCTAGTTCTTCATCATTCAAATATCTCTTTTTCAGTTTTCTAGAAGGCTTTCCAAGAGCATTGAAGACTTTCAATAATGTATCATTATATTCTATATCTCCATCGTTGTTCCTCGGAGCTCTTGTTCTATTTGTAGAAATATGAGGCTTGAAATATATTGAACAAAAGTTTGTAATTTCCTCAAGGACATAGGCTTCACAAATAGAACCCTCGACCCGTGCCTTATTTTTTGCCTCCCTCTTCAGGTGGTTTAGATGGCGTTCGAACGGGTACATCCATCGATAATCGAGGGGCCCACCAACACGTGCCTCAAAGGAAAGATGAATTCTCCATAGAGTCGAAGAATCCAGGAGGGAACACCCTCTCAAGCTTGCACAATGTTACTGCAATGTCCTTCTCCTGCTTTTCGAGTCGATCGACGAGCAACTTAGTAGAACAAAGATCTCTGAAGATTATGCTAAGCTCTGTCAGTGGATCCCAAACTACCTGGGGTAAGAATTCCCGAAATACAATCGGGATTAACCTTTCCATAAAAACATGACAGTCGTGGCTCTTCATACCCTGTAGTTTGTTCTTCTTCGGGTCAACATGTCTTCTCAAATTCGATATGTACCCGTCTAGAAATGTTATGCCCTGGATCCACCTACAAAGTCTACCTTTGTCCTCCTTGTCCAGTGAGAAAATGGCCTTGGGCTGCTTATACTTTCCACTGCCTTCCTTTATCAAATGCAACTCTGGACGTCTGCATATTTCTTCTAAGTCCAACCTGACCTTAGGATTGTCTTTCGTCTTCCCCTTTACGTCCATCACAGTATTTATTATATTGTCAAAGTCATTCTTCTCGATATGCATGACATCCAGGTTATATCTGAGCAGATGGTCACTCTAATATGGCAGGTCCCAGAATATACTCCTCTTCGTCCAGTTGTGAGCGCGGCCAAATCCATCACACTTCTACCCCACTGTAGGCTCTTCAATAGCACTTGACAATTATTTAACTTCCTTCCATATCGTGTCCCTGGACCACTGTGGCGGTGGACTGGACTTCTTTGCCACGCCAGCACAAAAAGCATTCATGTTTCTCCGGTACGGATGATCTTTTGGCAGGAACTGTCGATGACAATCGAAGAAGTACGATTTTCCTTCGCATTTCAAACGAAAAGCCTTAGTGCGATCCATACAATAGGGACATGTAAGACGACCATGGATGCTCTAACCCGATAACATTCCATAGGCCGGGAAATCATTGATGGTCCACATTAGTGCGGCCCTCATCTTAAAGTTTTGCTTTCTAGAAACATCATATATGGTTGCACCTACTTCCCACAACTGATTCAGCTCATCTACCAAGGGCTGTAAGTACACATCGATGTTCCTCTTCGGGTTCTTCGGACCTGGAATAATAATAGTTAGAAACATATAAGGAGTCTTCATACACATCCAAGGTGGCAAGTTGTACAGAGTAACAATCACAGGCCAACAAGGATACTGTGAGCCCGAAAGTCCAAATGGGATGAAAACGTCGGAGGAAAGCCCCAATCTGACATTACGCGACTCCGAAGCAAAATTGGGATACACTCGATCAAAGTGCTTCCATGCTTCCCCATCGGATGGAAGATCCAGTACTCCATCTATTTGTTCCCGCTTGTGACAACTCATATTATCAGCTGTCTCATTTGCCATAAATAACCTCTGCAAACGCGACGTCAAAGGCAAATAGTGCATCGAATCTGTTGGCAAGCATGCACCAAAAGTCCTTGTTGTACTAGTTGCCTTGAAGTGATCGGCACCATAAAATCTATAGGCGTCTTCATCCTTGTCGTCCTTATAGTACAACATACATCCGTTGCGACATGCATCAATTTTTTCATACCCCATCTAGAGCGATCTCACTATTCTTTTGGATCGATAGAAGTCTTTAGGTAACTTGGCGCCCTCCGGTAATATATCTTTAATTAACTTCAGGATTCGGTTGTAGAATTCTTGAGACATGTTAAAATCTAATTTTATGCTCAGCAGTCTTGTAATCACCTCCAACGGTGAATGGTCATCACAAACAGGATATAAAGGAGTCTTTGCATTCTTCAACAACCCCATAAACTTTGTAGCATCGGTATTCGGTGCCTTCTCAGCTGCATATTGATTGTTCGGATCGAAACTAGGCCCCGCAGCATCGAAAACCATGTTCGTCCACCCTTGGTCGTAATCAGCATGCTCGTAGACATCTACATAAGGCTCCACATAAGGCTCCGGCTCGGATGCTAAAGGCACAAGTTCTCTATGTGCGGTCTACTGATAATAATTTGGCATAAAATCCCTCGAATACAAATGATATGTCACATCCACTTTCGAATGATATTTTAAGTTACGACATCTAACACATGGACACTTAATTTTTGTACGGTCCATGTACTGAGGGAACGTCTTGGCAAACTGTAGGAACTGTTGCACATCCTGTATAAATTCATCCCGTATACTGCACATGTCTTCAGGATGACGATTGTACATCCATAAACGGTTTCGTAGATAGTAATTCATATCCATTTTAAGATAATTCTGCAAAGATTGACACTCAATATATAATTCATATATGTTTTGTAATTCCAGAAAAGAAACAAGTGTGAGAACAGATGGCTCAGAACACATTTTCGAAAGAAGGTAAAAGGGTTATATTCGATTTTTTCGAAAGCAGATAAAAAGGTTATATTTAATTTTTTGACAAGTGTGAGAACGGATGGCTCATAACACAACCCAAAATTTATTCTAGCATACATTAGTGTGATTCATCTATGTTCTGTACATATGGTGTAGTATATGTTCTTATCGTATCTAGTATCTGAAGAATGTAACATAATCAAGATGAACTCACATAATGTAATACTAAGACATCATCTACTATAATAACAGAATCAAGATAGGTTGTCGTATCATCATTGCCGAGAGATGGAGGTTAATTGAAGGAAGTTACTGCAGAAAGTGAAGACCGACATGAACTAACGCACGAAAATGAGGGGCTCAAAGCTGGAACAAATAAAATTATGCTTTGGAAAAAGAACTCTTGTAAACTCTTTGTTCATAAAGCAAGCTATAATTAAAGAATACAGAACAAGTATCGAGTTCGTAACTCAAGTATAGAGCTTACAAGAGTTATAAACATGATACTTGTTCTATATTCATTATATCTTGCTTTGTGAACAAAGAGCTTACAAGAGTAGAACATCCAAAACACAACTTTACTTGTTACAGCTTTGATCCCCTCCTTTTCGTGCGTCAGTTCATGTCGGTGTGCACTTTCTGCAGTAACGACCATAAGTTTTATGTTCTTCAACGATATATTTCACATGCTTAATTGATAAGTGTGGGGACGAATGGCTCAGAATACAACCCAAAATTCATTCTAGCATACATTAGTTTGAGTCATCTATGTTCTGTACATATGGTGTAGTATATTTTCTTATCGAATCTAGTATCTGAAGGATGTAACAGAATCAAGATGAACCCACATAATATAATACTAAGACATCATCTACTACTAAAAGATATAATGATAGGTTGTCATATCATCATTGTCGAGGGATGGGGTCAGAGGACAGTCAACTTTATCTACGACTACATAGTTTCTGCCTCGCCAGTCGAATGGCTGCAGGGACTATGTCCTGATCACCATGTCATACCGTAGATTAATGCAAATTTCTTATAGCAAATATCGTACATAGATTTCTGCCTCGCCACTCGAATGTCATTATAACCTCTTTAGATAGCCTAAATTTAGTACCCTTGCCAGTCGAATGTCATTATAACCTACTTCTAGGATACGCTTTAGGTACTACGATACTCAGTATCAAAATATAAATATAGATACATATATACTTAGATGGATATGTATGTTTCATATCTTAGATATCAAAATATATCTAGGATACAACCTTCCTTAGATAGCCTAAATTTAGGACTCGTCATACACATATAAGCTTCCTTAGATTATCACAAAACTAGTTGCAACATGTGTGTCTGTTATAACTTATTTATTTCTGATATACTAACTCATTTATGTATCTATGTTGTGTCCATATCATTATAACCTCAAATACATAACAAATTCCTTATTATGTATCGAAACGGAATATAATCTCTATACATATTCTAAAAATTAACTTAATGTAAAAAATTAAACTGAAATTGAATTTAACTAAATGTCCGTGTCAGTGTGTGTCTGTGTCATTGTGTGTCTTGTGTCCTGTGTCAGTGTGTGTTTGTGATAGTGTGTGTCATGTCAGTATGTATGTGTCGTGTTAGTGTCATGTTAGTGTGCGTGTGTATCATGGTGTGTCGTGTCGGTGTCTATACTACAAGAGTGGGGGTTAGGGTTTACCGAGGCCGAAGGGGTTGATCGGGAGGGGGTTGCCGGAGGAAAGGAGAACCAGAGGCGAAGGCAGAGGCGGAAG
This sequence comes from Iris pallida, assembly GCA_029216955.1. NCBI lineage: Eukaryota > Viridiplantae > Streptophyta > Magnoliopsida > Asparagales > Iridaceae > Iris > Iris pallida. The sequence goes on from JANAVB010001399.1 coordinate 7,840,006, forward strand.
GAAGGGGAAGGAGTGCCTGCGGAGGGGGAGGGGGGTCACAGCGAAGGGGGGGCTAGAGGTGGCGGAGGAGGGCTGTAGGCGGAGGGGGGCTGGAGGTCGGGGTGGAAGAGGGGGGTTCAAAAATTTGGGGCTTGATTGAATGGAGGGAAAAGAAAACCCGATGCCCTATATTAAATACTTAGCGACGACATATAGAAACGTCGCTAAATTTTGTCATTTATTTAATATATAGCGACATATTTATGTTGGAGTCACTAAACGTCGCTAATGTAAAAAATATAGCGACGTTTACCGACTATTTCGCGACGTTATCTTTTATGAAATTAAAGCTGGTCGGTAGACGTCGCTGGATGTCGCAAATAATGTCGTATTGCCACGGCTTTTAAAGACGTCGCTTATATACAAAATATTGGCGACGTTTTCTTCAGAGTCACTAATTTCGTCACTGATTTGACTTATTTTGGTAGTGATTATATTATCCTTTTCAACATGTGTTGGTTGTTGCCCTTGTACTCATATTCAGGGTATAATAATAAAAGATTTAAGTGTCCAAACTTTCTAATTGGATATGTCAGGACTTAAATTCTAAGTTGATATAAAAATCAGTCTAAACGCTAATTAGCCCTTATTTGTATCTTTACCTATCCAAACAATCTAACATATATAGTCATGAACTATACACATGCTTATGATTAATCCATGTTTACATGTTAAATATAAAGAAAAGGATTTGACCATAGGTTAAGTCGGTATATGCAAATCACTCTCTCCTTGAGTTTACTAGGTATTTAGTTTTATATGGATTATCTATGTGCAATTTAATTATATGTGTAAACACTTATGTCTAATAACTTAAGACAAAAACAACAACAATAAATAGAACCTCCCAAATTTTGGGCCCATCTTTTGAATCCTTTGGTCCAATGTTTGAGTCATTTTCCTCAATTTAACTTAGTTAATGGCTGTTAACTCTATGACACTAAAAAATTCATGTCATTCATTCTGTTGGGTAGGATTCCTTTCTTATATAGAGAATATCTAGGAGTACAATGAGCATCGTATGTGCGTCAAAAAAGCTGGAAGAGTCGAAGAGACGAAGTGAGGCTCGTATCAGAACATGAAGAATGATGAATTTGGAGAGTATTAAAACAACCGGTGTACCAACGTTATACCTTTCTACATGTGGTGTAGTGTTTGATTTTCCCAAGACCAGTCAATTTTGGAGTGGTATTGCTACCGGTATATATATTGTCAATATATCGATCCATATAGTTGGGCAAAAATTGCGTCTAGGATTAATATTTTGATAAGAACTTAACGGTGCGGACCACCTCGGCAATGAAAATGGGTATATGTTATTCCCCGACATAATTGAGAAATATAATGTTGGTGTGAGATTTCATAAAAGGAGACTTTGCAATTCGAGAAAAGGATTAATGAATTTATAGATAGTTCACGATTTGTTCCAAAGGATATCATTCCAAAAATCCATATTGTAACGCCCCTCCCAAAATATGTAGGACTAAGAATATGTATACATGCCAGCTACGTGTTAAGTGGACCCTAGTTCAGCTCAAATACGTATAAGCTGTATAGTAATAACCAACTGTCTATATAACTAATTAAATAATATTTCTAAGTCTCAATCCACAATAATATAGAATACAATAATGAGCAATATATATCAAGGTGTGCACCCCATACTATACTTGTTCGAATAGCCTTGAAAGAAATATTGCGAGTCAAAAAATACTAGGCTAACAAGCAGAATGCATGTAAATTGTCACGACCCAATCCTAATATACTGGATCTAGTCGGATCATGTCCAGCATGCACCGTTGTGAGATGGCGGCAGTACGCTGTGTCAATCAGTAGCAACACAGGCACAAAATATTCTAAATACGGAATAAAACTTTATTAAACATTTGAATGAAACTAGAGTCTAAGTAACGCAAACCTAAGCAGAATAAATATCAAGTTGTTACAACTTGTTCATTTATTACAACTTTTAAGAAAAGGAAAGAAACTAAATAGAAGGGTGCAACTAGGACTCATGGTTCCTCTGTCCTGGTTCTCTAACTCCTCGGAACCCAAGTCGGGTTCGTAGTAAGAACTATATACCAGCTCCTCGTTGTCGCAATCACCTAAAATATTGGTCTCTAGTCATGAGGGAAACAAGAACATACAAATCCATTCTATCACCTTATTTAATAATTAAAAGTGAGACACGAAGCAGATTATAACATAAAGATATTTTCTAAATAATAAATAAAGAAGCAATTATGCAATAAAACTCTGGAAAAGAAAATGATGCAATCTAGCTAGCAACAGTGTGTGAGCGCGTAACATCCTGTAGCCTGCTAGGGATGGAGACAGTAAGTATTCTAGTGAACACGGTCCGGCTTCAGCTCAAGTGGGTTGAGCATTCGCTGTCCACAATGATTCAGTAAGGGGGCTTTGACCACAGGTGTTAACGCTACTCCCCAACCCCGAGTCAATGATCTAGTCAAGCAGTCAGTATGCACTAGAAAAATACTGTTAATTAGCAACGGAACTTATCGACGCCAGTTAATCCGTCGCTAATCAGCGATGGATTACCGACTGAATAGCTACTGATCTTTTATGTAAATTACAGTATAAGAAGATGTCGTTATTTCTGTCACAAATCTCTCACTGTATTTTTACCGACTGATTAACGATGGACTATTTCGTCGCTGGATACGAGTAAAAGTGAAATGTTAACCCCTTCTTTCTCATTCTAAAATTTTCACCCGAAAATTTCCCTTCAATCCTCTGAACCCGACTCCTCCAACCCCATCCTCCTCATCCTTCACCGGTCTCGATCCCTTCTCCTTCACTACCCCCCACCCCAGTGGTCGAACCCTCCTTCACCGGCCTCTGCCCCCTTCCAGGCGGTTGAACCCCTCCTCCTCCTTCACGACAACCTCCTCCTCCTCCTCTCATTCTCTGTCGAGAGGCGGCACAGACCCCCCTGTTCAGGCGTGTGACCCATATTCTCCGGCGGCACAGACCCCCCATTCCCCAGCGGTGCCGCAGATCCCCTCCTCCCCCTCTCCGACCGCAGGTATAACCCTAATTTAATTTATATTGTTTCATTAATTTCTTTTAAAAATTTGGTTGTATGGATTTGAATTTGGAGTAAGATTGTTATTTAGAAAATTTAAATTTAAGGGCACAATGGATCGCAAAAATTTTATATAAAAAATTTAAAATTTAGGGCACATTGGATTGCAAAAATTTAGGGCACATTTGATCGCAAAAATTATATAAGAGCCCAATAATAGAATTATAAAGAAGAGAGATCAAAATATTCTATAATTGAAGCGATGAAGGCCAATCATCAAGCTCTAGGTATTCATATAGGTTGACACGGTATCAGAATATAAAATTTATAATATATCTTCCAAAAGTTATAAAATCGGATATGGCCGAAACGGTTGCATGTTGTACTACAAGGAGAACAATGATAAAGACAAATATATTTTCTGTCACGAGGACCAGTACAAGCCCATTTAGGGCAAAGGAAAATCAACTGCACGAACAAGATTGCGCCCCTACAAATACATGCAGTTTTTGCCGATCACAAAGAGGCTATAGAGGATGTATATGTCCTCGAATATTGCAGAACACATGACATGGCATAGTAAAGAGCAAAATATGGATGAAGGAGAATTATCCTATCCATCTGATAGAGAGGCATGGAAGCATTTTGATCGATACCATCCTGGATTTGCTGCAGAGCCTAGAAATGTTCGGCTGGCTTTATGTTCTGGTGGATTTACTCCTTTCGGACAGTCGGGGGCTCAGTACTTTTGTTGGCCGATGATTTTGACCCCATACAATGTACCACCATGGATGTGCATGAAGACTCCTTATATGTTCTTGACAATTATCATACCCGGTCCAAAAAATCCAAAGAATAACATCGATATCTACTTACAGCCATTGGTGGACGAGTTGAAACAATTGTGGCAGTTCGGTGTTCAGACGCATTATATATCGATAGAGCAGAACTTTCAGATGAGAGCGATGTTGATGTGGACCATCAATGATTTCCCAGCATATAAAATGTTATCTGGGTGGAGTACTCATGTGTCACTCCCATTTCCCATTATACGTATTTTTCAGGATACGTATACAAATTTCTGACAATTGTCAGGTGGCCCGTATTTTGACTTATCTTGCTTAGCTTACCCTTGGTTTAAATTTTGACTTGATTGCTTCAACTTGGTTCAACATGACTTGGCTTGGTTTGGCTTGGTTTGGTTTATATTGGGTTGGGATGAGAGGGGTTGCTATATAAGTCAACTTCTTCTCTCTCCTCCATTATTTGCATTTACTTCTTCATCTTCTTCATTTACTCCTCCCACCTACCAAGCCAAGGTAAGTGCAACTTGCTTCATGAGGGATCTCAAGTTTTATTGTTCCATTCTCTTCCTTACTTGATTCTAAGCCTCTTTAGAACTTGACATTTTTGGATTTGATGGATGGATTCTTGTAGATCTAAGTTTGTTACTTTTTTGGTTTTATTAGTTTTGATCTCTAAAACTTGGTTATTTTCGGAATCTAATGGTTCCATGTTGTAGGAAATTCAATTCTACCCAATTTTGGTTTTTGAACCGCTTGATTTCGACTTTCGATGAGGAAGTTATAGCCGTGGCAAGTGTTCAGAACTTTCATGGCGGAACTTGCTGTTGGGGAAGATGACCCCCATGCGCCCGGGAGGCCATGCGCCGTGATGTCCCGGCAACGCATTCTTTGACTCCGAGCGTGTCATGCGCGTAGTCTTCCTACGCGCATGTACTGAAGACGCAGCGTGAGTTCTGATGCGCAAATGCGCAGGAATTTTGATGCGCGGATGTGCTGATACACGGATTCGCAGGAATTCTGATGCGCGGATGTGCTGACGCGCAAGAATTCTGATGCAAGAATCTGCAGGAATTCTGATACACGGATGTGCTGACGCACGGATGCACAAAAATTCTGATGCACGGATGTACTGATGCACGGATCCACAGGAATTCTGATGCACGGATGTGCTGATGTGTGGATGCACAGGAATTCTGACGTGCAGATGCACAAGAATTCTGATGCACGGATGTGCTGGTGCGCAGGAATTCTGATGTACGAATGCGCAGGAATTTGCATGCGCCAGAATTGTATTATTTTGCTGTTTTTGCCCGTTTAAGCTGTTTTGTAGCTAGAATCTCAAAAAAAAAAAACTCAGAACATGAAAGTTGTAGATCCTTGTCTCGGCTTTAAGAATCTTCTTATCTCACTTTAATTAGGGTTCATATGTGACTTATGGTTTCATCTCCATATGGGTGTTCTCGATCTTCTTTGCATGTTGTATATACTTGTCCTAAATTGCGGCGACTCGAATTGACACTTGATAGTCTTTAGATAGTAACTTGAATCCGGCACGAACATGATAACATGAACACGGCATGATAACTCTTGATAGTGACCCGTCGTGGTGCACTCTTGACAAATAACTTGACATGATAATTTTTGATAGTGGTCTGTCGTGACGCACTCTTGACATGATAAGTGACCTGACATGACATGATAATCTCGATATGTCTTGCTAAGTAACTCTTGTCTTGACACCGTGGGTGTTTGTGCTTGTATAAGCTACATGTCTCGTCTTGCATCATGTCTAGGATATGAAATCCTGATTCCCACGGCCAGGGATTCATACTGAATCTGACTAGGATAATAACTAGATTGATCAAGTAGTTCATAAAGAGATTTTCCAGCTACAGGTAGTTCCGTTATCTGGGCGCTTTAATTGGACTTGTAGCCTACCGTCGTGTAGGGCACATTTCCAGCAACTGTCATGTGTTTCACCTCTAAGTCACCTAATCCATCTCTCTCAACTTGTGACCGGATAACCTGGATTAAGACTGCAGGGCTTGTGGCCGTTGGAACATCTCGATGCATCTTGTTAGTAACTAAGCTTGTGATAACCCTAGTTAGTTAAAGTATCAAGCCGTACTCTTTGCTTGGCCGTGAATGATGGATGGAGTTCTATCTTTTCTAGTCTTACCTAGATCCAGTACATGGCTATCTCAGGACATGCTTGTTTATGCTTTACTTTATCGATAATTGGTTAGAGACTAAGTTCTGTTCAGGTGAAGGGTTACAACCCCGGTCCTTATTTGGTTTACGGGTTGTAACTTGGTTACCGGAATAGTCCGTTAGTCATCTTATCGTTTATCACCCTGCTTTCTCTAACTCATGTCTTTCGTTATCCTTTATGTATCATGTGCTAATATGCTGGTTTTAGTTCTTAAGTGAAGCCTCCCTTGTGGTACTTGCTCTTTCTGGGGTCTGACCCAGCTGGTTTTGTATTACCAGATTTTGGAGTAGCTTCCGAGGATCTCCCTGTCTTCCATCCAGATGGTGACCACTGGGCATAACCCTAGCAACGAGTGGGTTCTTATTTTGCTCTCTTATTCCCTTGTAAAAATATTCGTTTGAGGCGTTTAGCTGCCGAACAAGTGTTAGCTCGTTTGTAACTTTACTTACTGTCTGCCTACGGGCTGTAACATGATTGACAAATCCTAGGGTTGATCATGTATGACTGAAACTCTTGCTAGTCTTTATATTTTGTATGACTGGCTTCATGATCATCTGAATATGTAATATTTGGGATGCCTTACTTTGTATGTTTGACGATCTAACATCTTGTAACATTTACTTACTTGTTTGTGATTGAGATACTAGGCTTGTTCATGACCATAAGAGACTATTGGCTTGTAGATAAACCCTCATGCATCTAGACAGCCGTGACCGTATATCGGGGTAGATTATACTTCAATATACGTAGCTGGCTGTGTCTGTCCCCCGCTCTCCAGTATTCTGGTTCTGGGGCGTGACATAGTTTAAGTGGTGGCCCATGCAGGTCTTGTAAATCAAGATATGTGGGGGTTTTATCGAATAGATGTCTCAATCAGCATTCGCCCTTGATTTCTACTCGTGCTTCCTAATCTTCCTGAATCTTGGCCTGATAAGGTGCTTTATCCTTGATCTATCTTGGTCCTTCCTTATTGTTCCTCATGTCATTTTCTTCAGTGGCATGGTTCATGGTCCTACCGATCAGCAAGGCGGAGCACCTCCGGTGGACCAGCAGCAACCTGGAGACCAAGCCCAGCACTCTGGAGCGGCCTCCCGAATCATATATTCTGGGGATCCAGAGGCCCCAATTCAGCCAGTCCAACCTATAGAGCCTGATAATGGAACCTTAGTGGGTCTCATCAGAGAATTGCTTGCATCTCAAAATCGTCGGGGCGATGCCTTGTACCAGACAGTACAAGATGCCATGGGCAGCGTTGGTTACCAAGGGAACAATGCGGCCAACAGCTTCAAGTGCCTGAACCCTCCTTTCTTTGACGGCACTGAAGATGCTATTGCTGCTGATGCATGGCTTCAGGACACAGAGGTTATCCTGGAAGCAGCTAAGATTCCTGAGAATAAGAAGGTGGCCATTGTGTGCCTGCAGTTATTAGACTTAGTCCGTAGCTAGTGGACGATGTTAGCAGTTAGATTACCGACGTATGTCTCATGGGTAGTATTCAACAACAAGTTCCAGACCAAGTACTTCGACGCAGTAGCTTGGTATGATCTGCAGACGAGATTCACAAATCTCAAGCAGATGGGAAGGACGGTCGATAGATATATGGCCGAGTTTTCTAGACTCAGTCGGTTTGCTCCTACCTTGGTGGCAACCGAACTGGATCGAGCCCAACGATTCCAGCAGGGGCTCCACCTAGAGATTATCATATCAGTGGAGCAGTTTGAGTACCAGACATTTGATGTCGTCTTGCGAATAGTAAAAAGGCATGAGTATACCTCGCAGATGATCGTGGACAGAACCGAAAGCAGGAAGAGGTCCTATGGGCAGATGAGTCTGTCCTCAGCACCAGCTCCGGCAGCTAGGGCTTTGACTATTAGAGTTCCCCAAAGGGCAGATTCGATTTCGTCGGTTCAGCACTCAACACCGACGTTCCCTCAGCAACAGAAGCAGAAGCAGTCTTCCGCAATGGGCTGCACTCATTGTGGGAAGCCAGGGAATGTAGTATCAGAGTATCGTAGAGCACAGGGATTGTGCTTGGCTTGTGGGGTACCAGATCACAAGATAGGATCCTGTCCGAATAGATCCAGTTCATCATCATCAAACCTAACCTGTCCATCGGTTAGGGGTCCAGTACCAGTACAGCAGCTGTACCAGCCTTCGAGGCCATTGTCGCCTCAGGCACAAGCCTTTCAACAGCAGAGACCCCAGCAGTATGCCCCGACCCAAGTTCAGATTCAGAACCGATAGAGAGGTTTCTAGCAGGATGTTTTTCTTCTGCCTTATACTTTTTAAATTTCTTGCTTGCATGAATGATTGCTTGATTGGTTGCTAGTCATAGATTTATTGTGCCTTAGTATAACTTGCCTCGACACCTCTAGTCTCTTGATTAAATTTCGAGGACAAAATTCTTTTAAGGTGGGTAGAGTTGTCACTCCCGTTTCCCGTTATACGTATTTTTCAGGATACGTATATAGTTTCTGACAATTATCAGGTGGCCCGTATTTTGACATATCTTACCTAGTTTAGCCTTGGTTTAAATCTTGACTTGATTGGTTCAACTTGGTTCAACATGACTTGGCTTGGTTTGGCTTGGTTTGGTTTATATTGGGTTGGGATGAGAGGGGTTGCTATATAAGTCAATTTCTTCTCTCTCCTCTATTATTTGTATTTACTTCTTTATCTTCTTCATTTACTCCTCCCACCTACCAAGCCTAGGTAAGTGCAACTTGCTTCATGAGGGATCTCAAGTTTTATTGTTCCATTCTCTTCCTTACTTGATTCTAAGCCTCTTTAGAACTTGATATTTTTGGATTTGATGGATGGATTCTTGTAGATATAAGTTTGTAACTTTTTTAGTTTTTCTTGGTTTTGATCTCTAAAACTCGGTTATTTTTGGAATCTAATGGTTTCATGTTCTAGGAAATTCAATTCTACAAAATTTTGGCTTTTGAACCGCTTGATTTCGACTTCGGATGAGGAAGTTATGGCCATGACAAGTTTTTAGAACTTTCATGGCGAAACTTGCTGTTGGGGAAGATGACCCCCATGCGCCTGGGAGTCCATGCGCCGAGAGTCCATGCGTCGTGAAGTCCCGGCAACACATTCTTTGACACCGAGCGTGTCATGCGCGTAGTCTTCCTACGTGCATGTACTGAAGATGCAGCGTGAATTCTGATGTGCGGATGCACAGGAATTCTGATGTGCGAATGTGCTGATGCACAGATCTGCAGGAATTCTGATGCACGGATGTGCTGATGCGTAAGAATTCTGATGCGCGGATCCGTAGGAATTCTGATGAGAGGATGTGCTGACGCACGGATGCGCAGAAATTCTAATGCGCGGATGTGCTTATGCGCGGATCCACAGAAATTCTGATGTACGGATGTGCTGATGCGCAGGAATTCTAATGCACGGATGTGCTTATGCGCGGATCCGCAGAAATTCTGATGTACAGATGTGCTGATGCGCATGAATTCTGATGCGCGGATTTGCAGGAATTTGCATGCGCCAGAATTGTATTATTTTGCTGTTTTTGTCCGTTTAAGCTGTTTTGTAGCTAGAATCTCAAAAAAAAAAAAAAACTCAGAAAATGAAAGTTGTAGATCTTTGTCTCGGCTTCAAGAATTTTCTTGTCTCACTTTAATCAGGGTTTATATGTGACTTATGGTTTCATTTCCATATGGGTGTTCTCGATCTTCTTTGCATGTTGTATATACTTGACCTAAATTACGGTGACCCGAATTGACACTTGATAGTCTTGAGCTACTAACTTGAATCTGGCACGAACATGATAACATGAATACGACATAATAACTCTTGATAGTGACCCATCGTGGTACACTCTTGACAAGCAATTTGACATGATAATTCTTGATAGTGGTCCGTCGTGATGCACTCTTGACATGATAAGTGACCTGACATGACATGATAATCTCGATATGTCTTGCTAAGTAACTCTTGTCTTGACACCGTAGGTGTTTGTGCTTGTATAAGCTACATGTTTCGTCTTGCATCATGTCTAGGATATGAATTCCTGATTCCCACGACCAGGGATTCATACTGAATCTGACTAGGATAATAACTAGATTGATCAAGTAGTTCATAAAGATATTTCCCTGCTACAGGCAGTTCCGTTATCTGGGCACTTTAATTGGACTTGTAGCCAGTACACTGTCATGTTTTGCACCTCTAAGTCACCTAATCTAACTCTCTCAACTTGTGACCGGATAACCTGGATTAAGACTGCAGGGCTTGTGGCTGTTGGAACATCTCGATGCATCTTGTTAGTAACTAAGCTTGTGATAACCCTAGTTAGTTAAAGTATCAAGCCGTACTCTTTGCTTGGCCGTGAATGATGGATGGAGTCGTATCTTGTCTAGTCTTGCCTAGATCCAGTACATGGCTATCTTAGGACATGCTTGTTTATGCTTTACTTTATCGATAATTGGTTAGAGACTAAGTTTTGCTCAGGTGAAGGGTTACAACCCGGTCGTTTTTTGGTTTATGGGTTGTAACTTGGTTACCGGAATAGTTCGTTAATCATCTTATCGTTTATCACCCTGCTTTCTCTAACTCATTTCTTTCGTTATCCTTTATGTATCATATGCTAATATGCTGGTTTTAGTTCTTAAGTGAAGCCTCCCTTGTGGCACTTGCTCTTTCTGGGGTCTGACCCAGCTGATTTTGTATGGCCAGATTTCGGAGTAGCTCCCGAGGATATCCCTATCTTCCAGCCAGATGGTGACCACTAGGCGCAATCCTAGCAACGAGTGGGTTCTTATTTTACTCTCTCACTCCCTTGTAAAAAATATTCTTTTGAGGCGTTTAGCCGTTGAGCAAGTGTTAGCTCGTTTGTAACTTTACTTACTGTAGTGCCCCGTCCCGCAAAGTCAATCGGAGGAATCGAAATGCCGACGGCGTTCGGACTTGGCCTTACAACGGCGACTCGAAGACATCGCTCAGGTGGGGTCATTTCGGTGAACTTGCCTCATCTTTGCCTTCACATAATAAATCGTGTGTTTTCAACTTGCACAAGTAGGCTTAATAATAAAAGAGACGAATCCACCTAGCTAAAGGGATTTATCCCGACGGATCGAATCGAGTTTAGAACATGGAAAATGTCCCACGGTCTGATTAGAGTTGGTGCTCAGCGTGCTTTGAAAATGACACTCGGTCCTTCGTCCCGCGGCTTGGGAGAAGGAAAAAGTTGGTATTCGACACAAACGATGAGTTAGCCTAAGTCATAGGCATCGCCCGCGTAAATGCTCGATAAAGCATGCACGTATCCACTGCGCAAGGCTTGGCATAGCCTTGGCTCGTCCCTCGAGTTAAGTTGTAGGCTTGAGTAAGTTAGGCAAAGTTATGCCGGTCGACCTAAGTCATTCTAAGTGCCGTTCCGCTCGTTCTACGGTTGTCAAGTCAAATAGTCCCACGATCTCACGGGCCGTCATATAACGTTTGACTCGGGTGATAGCGTCGCGTAAGACGTAATTCAGTTAAAGGCACGAGCCACAGTTGGGACGATGTAAAGTTAGCCACGGTCCATGGCACTTAAGGAATGCGTTTCGTTCAAGTTAAGTTGGATGGCTACGTAGTAGTCGTTCCCTCGAGTTCAAAGAAGCTCGAGGTGGTCCCGCAATTGGGAGCCTCGTATCCTGTCCACGTTAAGGTGTTTCAAGGCGGTCCCTCGGTTGGGAGTCTCGCGTTCCTAACCACGTTAAGTATTCGAGGCGGTCCCTCGGTTGGGAGTCTCGCGTTCCTATCCACGTTGAGTATTCGAGACGGTCCCTCGGTTGGGAGTCTCGCGTTCCAATCCACGTTAAGAAGTTCGAAGCGGTCCCTCGGTTGGGAGTCTCGCGGTCCCGAGGCACGTTATGCCAAGTGTGATTCAAGCACGAGTTACTAAGTATAGTTCCGATCGTACCAACAAGTAGGCCATACATTTACGTGAGTTTAGATGTCTCGTAGGTGCGTGGTCATTGGACACCTTGTCGACAAGGATTTCTGCCTAGACTGGTTATACGCCGGGGTACCGGGCCCAGTCATCCTAGGGGGTAGACGTTATAGCAGCGCATGCTTTTATTGCGTGGGTAGTCGGGGGCTTTCAACGGGGCTCGCTACCTGCGCTGAAGGACCCGCCGCCTACCCGAGCTATGTCCGCGATGGCTTGTCATGCCAGTGGCCTTTCATATAGATAATTGGCGTGCTAAGCGGTGAATCCGCATGCACGGTGTCGGTCATAACAAAGAAAGTGTAAGCACGGTATGCGTTGAATGGTGAAATGTGTGCTCGGTTGTACCTAAAGTATTATAAAGCCTACGATTCGGCTATACGTGAAGACACGTGCTTCAGCAGGAGATATGGCGTCGTACTTGAGTTCTCAATACCGGTTCTACAAGTTTGGTTAGTCATTTTGAGTTAAGTCTGGAAGGGCCGTAGGGCAAGTATTTGACACGACCCAGTCGTTACGTCCCAGAGTATGGCACGAAAGGCAAGCACGAGGCGATAAGTTGACGTTATTGGAACGAGAAGGTCTAGCGGTAATGTACGAGTACGTTATTAGTGCAAGGCACGGTGACGGTCTAAAAGACACAAAATAGACCAAGGCGTCGGTCCTAAAATCGATCCTAAGGCAAGACTAGAAAGACAATCGTAAAGGGGCTTGTATTGCACAAAGTAAAATAAACGTGTCGGTTTTGTATGGGTGGGCGAGGAGCTCACTCCACCAGTATAATTGAGTACTGACACCCATACAGTTTCCATGTGCAGGCACAGGTAGAAGCTCGTGGCGCGGAGCTCGCTTGGATGCGTCGAGGCACGGAGTTCCTTGGCAATTCGAAGCGTACGGCCGCATGGAATCGAGGACTTATACGGGACATAATGTATGGACATCGCCTTCCGAAGCTTTTGCTGGATTCAAGAATTGTATCGTGAGATGAGAGAGAGCAGAGTAATTTGTAATATGAGACGAGTGAATTTGAGTGATTGTAATCTCGGCCTTGCGCCCCCAATGTAACCGTTGTTTCGATATCAATAAAGAGCTTCTTTTGAATATTTATGTTTTGTTCTAAATTTCCGCTGCGTGTAAATGTCTCTGCTTGGGACTTCTGTGCGACGACCCCGTCGCCTCCGCTGTAATCGGCCGTTATGGAACCCGCCCTGCACAAGAGCAATCTAGGCTTGTGCGGCATCACGCCTTAGCGAAGACGATCACTCCTTCAGGAGCGGGGCGTGACATAATGGTATCAGAGCACGGCTTTACGTCCTTGGACTACCGATTGAATTCTTTAACTTCGTTGTTTCCGCGAACTCTGAATGTTGCTTCCGCAATTCGATATCGTGGTGCGCTCTCTCTCTCAAACGTCCTTCGGCATGTCCATACAATAAGTCTAATATTTTCGAAAGCTCGTACAAGCGTTCCATCGAACGCATCGGTAGGCCGTCGCCAGATACGTTGGTAGGCCTTTGGGCCGAACGGTGCCGACCTTGAGTCGATAGAAAACGTGTGCTAAAGTTAGCAAGTCGCATGCGTGCCTAACGAGTCCTACGTCGACATTAGCAAATGAGCGTACAAACTCAGAATATAGTCCATACGGGATAGCTATGCACACGGCCTTTTGGCTAAGTTATGTTTCGCGTCGCGCACCTCGACTTATTGGTGCAAACGAATTACGAGTGATATCAAGTATCGCTCGATCGGGAACGAAAATACACTTAGAGTGTCTATCGATAGGAACGCTATCGAGCTAACGCTTAGGCGTACACGAAGGATTGATTAGGATTTTGAGGATTGTGCGAACGACTTAGTGCGTCGATACGAACATGATTGAGTACTAGATCGGATGGATCGAACCCGAGTGGTGTATGGACGTTATAGAAATTGTTCGAGCAGAACCAAAGGATTTACGGATAGTACGGGTATGTCGACAAGCGATGATATCGTAAAGCCTTAGAACGAGTAACGCTTAGTTGGTTATGATTCGAGAGTCGCAAACGAGATATCGTCCGAGCGATTTGTGAACGATAGTGCGAGTTACGAAATGGTTGAATGGAAATTATAAACGATAAAATAAATAGATGACTTGATCGAGGAAATCGATACGGATAGTATACGAAAAGTTAGCACGACGGGAAGATAGCGTGCACGAAAGGTTTGACTTAGAAGTTACGCAAACGACTCTGAGGATTGAAATCGATGTGCTCGATGGTTTGAGTTAGCAAGGAATGATACGAATTGAGAAAATGCGTTGGTCGATGACTTAAGATAGACGGATAAACGATACATGAATTTGGGTTGAAGAAATTGATATTGTGAACGATTCGAGGAGATTATCCAGTCGGACGATAGCATCATTCGTACGACTCGAAATTCGTTGCAAAGGAAGATCGTTAGGTTACGCATATCGTCGATGGTATTGAGGCGTATCAAAGATCGATATGCGATAACTCGGGGGTACTCTGACACGGTGAATGACGATCGTACAAGTGTTATCGTTTCGATGGATGCAATACTTAAGATTTTGATTTGGGACAAATGTTGGATGAAAGTAATCGTGTTTTGATGGTTGCGCTGATAACCACAACGTCAACGGTCTTGTCTTGTGCGAGTGCAACTCTAGCCTCGCACATGCGTTGCGTCGGATTTGGGGCGATCGTTCCGCGTGAGCGCTGACATGGTGATTCATGTCGCAGGAATGATCGAACTCGAAAAATCAGGATGCGGCAACTTCGATTGTCCCGACTTGTCGGTTTGATGCAAAGGAGAACTCGAGGATGTGAGGACTTACGATTGATATTCGAATGAAACTTGAGGATTGTGTAGGTCCAATTCGCGCATCGAGAATAATTTAATCTAAACACAAACAAGAGTTACGTCTCGATGAGAATGATTATCTCGCGGGAGCGTGCATGGCGATTCGTGCCTACCGTGGATAATCGAACTCGCGTGAGATCGGAACGTGGCATACTGTTAGGTCAGACGACCTTGTGATCGATTACGTGAATTGGAATAGATGATTTTGGAAGTATGAAATGTGAATTATGGTTTTGCGATGAATCGTGTCGTAGCGTGCTTGATTTGAGAACGAATGATAGGCGAACTAATATCGAACGTGTTCAAAGAGATAAACTATGCAAAACGGCTTGATGAACGAGCGATATGTTCTTATTGAGGAAATTGCTTGAAACGTGATTTATCGTAGGATAGCTATACCGAACGATTCGGACCCCATGCGATGAATAATGGAATGTGCGTAGGAAATTGATGCTCGATGTTTAGAAATCGGAGTGATACGAGCTTGGGTAGAAAACCCCGTACCATCGATTTGGTTTGACCTTAGGATGGGGTCAGTGTTGATATCGTTGTTTGGGAACTATGATTCCAGTGCTGACGAAAGACATAGCCTAGCGGTTCGAAAGACGTTCCGGCACGAAGCGATAGGAATTGGGGAGGCACCACTCGCGAGTCTTGGCTGACATGCACGTATATCAGGGACGCCCGAATATGTGCACGATCCGACTCGAGTGGTGATGGCGGATTCTCTATCACGAGGCTTGACTGAAATGTATGTATTTTGGGGACGCCTAGAATATGTGCATGATCCAACTAAGTGATACGTTGAATCAAGTGAGAGTTGAGGAACAGAAAAGTGTCAAGGATTTTGAAATCGTAAGTTTCGAAGAAATGTTGACGGTAACGGGATCATTGAACTGAGACGAGTTTGAATGTTGGTTGATCGGTTGGTGTGCCTTACGACTAAGTTAGCGATAAGCACGGCCGTGGCTCGAAATCGAAGAAATGCGTAGCCGGAGTGGGTACGATTAAGTCTTGGCCATAGAAATGATAGGATGGTTTGCCTTCAGAAAAGTCTCGAGGACGAGACTTGTTCTGAGTGGTGTATGTTGTAGTGTCCCGTCCCGCAAAGTCAATCGGAGGATTCAAAACGCCGACGGCGTTCGGACTTGGCCTTACAATGGCGACTCGAAGACATCGCTCAGGTGGGGTAGTTTCGATGAACTTGCCTCATCTTTGCCTTCACATAATAAATCGTATGTTTTTAACTTGCACAAATAGGCTTAATAATAAAAGAGACGAATCCACATAGCTAAAGGGATTTATCCCGACGGATCGAATCGAGTTAAGAACATGGAAAACGTCCCACGGTCTGATTAGAGTTGGTGCTCAGCGTGCTTTGAAAATGACACTCGGTCCTTCGTCCCGCGGCTTGGGAGAAGGAAAAAGTTGGTATTCGACACAAACGATGAGTTAGCCTAAGTCATAGGCGTCGCCCGCGTAAATGCTCGATAAATCATGCACGTATCCACTGCGCAAGGCTTGGCATAGCCTTGGCTTGTCCCTCGGGTTAAGCTGTAGGCTTGGGTAAGTTAGGCAAAGTTATGCCGGTCGACCTAAGTCATTCTAAGTGCCGTTCCGCTCGTTCTGCGGTTGTCAAGTCAAATAGTCCCACGATCTCACGGGCCGTCATATAACGTTTGACTCGGGTGATAGCATCGCGTAAGACGTAATTCAGTTAAAGGCACGAGCCGCGGTTGGGACGATGTAAAGTTAGCCATGGTCCATGGCACTTAAGGAATGTGTTTCGTTCAAGTTAAGTTGGATGGCTACATAGTAGTCGTTCCCTCGAGTTCAAAGAAGTTCGAGGCGGTCCCTCGGTTGGGAGCCTCGCATCCTGTCCACGTTAAGGTGTTTCGAGGCAGTCCCTCGGTTAGGAGTCTCACGTTCCTATCCACGTTAAGTATTCGAGGCGATCCCTCGGTTGGGAGTCTCGCGTTCCTATCCACGTTGAGTATTCGAGACGGTCCCTCGGTTGGGAGTCTCGCGTTCCTATCCACGTTAAGAAGTTCGAGGCGGTCCCTCGGTTGGGAGTCTCACGGTCCCGAGGCACGTTATGCCAAGTGTAATTCAAGCACTAGTTGCTAAGTATAGTTCCGATCGTACCAACAAGTAGGCCATGCATTTACGTGAGTTTAGATGTCTCGTAGGTGCGTGGTCATTGAACACCTTGTCGATAAGGATTTCTGCCTAGACTGGTTATACGCCGGGGCACCGGGCCCAGTCATCCTAGGGGATAGACGTTATAGCAGCGCATGCTTTTATTGCGTGGGTAGTCGGGGGCTTTCAACGGGGCTCGCTACCTGCGCTGAAGGACCCGCCGCCTACCCGAGCTATGTCCGCGATGGCTTGTCATGCCAGTGGCCTTTTATATAGATAATTGGCGTGCTAAGCGGCGAATCCGCATGCACGGTGTCGGTCATAACAAAGAAAGTGTAAGCACGGTATGCGTTGAATGGTGAAATGTGTGCTTTGTTGTACCTAAAGTATTATAAAGCCTACGATTCGGCTATACGCGAAGACACGTGCTTCGGCACGAGATATGGCATCGTACTTGAGTTTTCAGTACCGGTTCCACAAGTTTGGTTAGTCGTTTCGAGTTAAGTCTGGAAGGGCCGCAGGGCAAGTATTTGACACGACCCAGTCGTTACGTCCCAGAGTATGGCACGAAAGGCAAGCACGAGGCGATAAGTTGATGTTATTGGAACGAGAAGGTCTAGCAACAATGTACGAGTACGTTATAAGTGCAAGGCACGGTGACGGTCTAAAAGACACAAAATAGACCAAGACGTCGGTCCTAAAATCGATCCTAAGGCAAGACTAGAAAGACAATCGTAAAGGGGCTTGTATTGCACAAAGTAAAATAAACGTGTCGGTTTTGTATGGGTGGGCGAGGAGCTCACTCCACCAGTACAGTTGAGTACTGACACCTATACAGTTTCTATGTGCAGGCACAGGTAGAAGCTCGTGGCGCAGAGCTCGCTTGGATGCGTCGAGGCACGGAGTTCCTTGGCGATTCGAAGCGTGCGGCCGCATGGAATCGAAGACTTATACGGGACATAATGTATGGACATCGCCTTCTGAAGCTTCCGCTGGATTCAAGTATTGTATCGTGAGATGAGAGAGAGCAGAGTGATTTGTAATGTGAGACGAGTGAATTTGAGTGATTGTAATCTCGACCTTGCGCCCCCATTGTAACCGTTGTTTCGATATCAATAAAGAGCATCTTTTGAATATTTATGTTTTGTTCTAAATTTTCGTTACGTGTTCAATGTCTCTGCTTGGGACTTCTGTGCGACGACCCCGTCGCCGCCTCTGTAATCGGCCGTTATGGAACCCGCCTTGCACGAGCGCAATCTAGGCTCGTGCGGCATTACGCCTTAGCGAGGACGATCGCTCCTACGGGAGCGGGGCGTGACACTTACTGTCTGCCTATGGACTGTAACATGATTGACAGATCCTAGGGTTGATCATGTATGACTAAACTCTTACTAGTCCTGATATTTTGTAACGACTAGCTTCATGATCAGTTGAATATGTAATGTTTGGGATGCCTTACTTTGTATGTCTGATGATCTAACATCTTGTAACATTTACTTACTTGCTTGTGATTGAGACACTAGGCTTATTCATGACCATAAGAGACTATTAGCTTGTATTTAAACCCTCATGCATCTAGATAGCCGTGACCGTATATCGGGGTAGATTATACTTCAATATACGTAGCTGGCTGTGTCTGTCCCCCGCTCTCCAGTATTCTGGTTCTGGGACGTAACATCATGGTATTATGTCTTGTCCGATATGTATTAAAAAGAATAAGGCATTCCGCCTTCAGAAAGGAGGAAAAGCTTTTTTTTTTATTGCCATCGTCAGTTCCTTCCTATGTCCCATCCATGGAGAATGAACATGGATGCCTTTAGAGCTGGTAAATAGGTACTAACTCCTCTTCCGTTGAGATTGACCGAAGATATCGTTTGGGCAGAGGTAGAGGATTTGTCGACTGTAAAGGAAGATCCGAGATCAGGCCATCACTTAGAAGGATTCGGACATAGCCATAATTCGACGAAGCGAAGTATCTTTTGGGACTTATCTTATTGGAAGGACAATCTCATAAGACACAATCTTGATGTCATGTATATTGAAAAAATATATTCGACACGAAGTGAAGTATCTTTTGGGACTTACCTTATCTAATCGTATATTGTTTTGTTTATTCCAGGTTCTTTTCGATCCAGGCTGGTAGAGATTTGGGCGAGTTGGTGCGTCGTCAATTCCATGGTCCCTATCTGAACTTCAGGGACATCCCAATTGATAAACGATACATTTGGCTCGAGATGCTTGAGGTACGTCTAAATAATATAGTATTTGTTTACAACATTTCTTAAATATTTGCTCATTTGTTTTTATTTGTCCTTATTTGCAGAAGTTATACTGGTGGCGGCGCACAAAGATCAGGCGATCTGGAAGTGCTATATGTTTATCGCCAGCAAGAGGTTAAAGGATATGGTCAACGACCAGAAGGCATTGGCTACACTAAATAGCGCTCTTCATAAGGAGTGGTTGAAGAAGGAATTCTGGGAGGAAATGAAGAAGAAGAAGATGGACACTCCGACCTATAAGGCCAAGTGTGAGAAGGCAAAGGTTGCCCGTGCTAAGGGTGGTACCCACACGGGTGGATTCATCCCAATTCTAGAACATTATCGATGGCTGGTGAGTATTCTTATTTGTTATTTCTTCAATTATTTAAATTTAATGTTTAGTTATAAATTAATGTTTAATTGTTATAGTGCGAGGATGTCGTCATGGGATACGGAGACCCGAACGTCGTGGACTTTCCTAAATTTTTCGAGCGTACCCATAAGCGAAAGAAGGATGGAAAGCTCGTAGATGATCGGGCGACCAAAGCCTATGTAAGTTTTTCGAGTCCTATATCTAATTACATTTTGCTTTTGTCTTTACGTACTTAACTATATTTAGTTTACCTAAATAGTTAGTCCGAACTCTAATATAAATATTAACTCTAAATCATAACCCTAAGTAGCATTATAAATCAAAGAATAATTTAGGAGACGTATGAGAACGTAACCATAACAATACTTAATAGTAACTAAAACATGAGTATTAAGTCTAAATCTATTCACCTATATAAATATAGGAAACGTATGAGATTTTAGAGAGTCGAGTCGGTGAGGGAGGGACTACTGAAGGATCCGGGACTAGTCAGCCACCGACGCCGGCTGTGAGGAACGACTTGTGGATACAAGCCATCGGTAGAGGAAAAGGGGGCAACGTGTACGGTACCGGATCGTTGGCATCCCAGCCATCCGTTTATTCCAGAGCTCCTCTATCTCCACCACCTCAACCTCCACAGACCGACGATACTGTCGACACCTACACTTTGCGGCAGATTACACAGATTTTGGTGGGCCTACAGGGTCAGGTGAGCCAGATGAGCGGAGTTCTATGCACAACAGGTCTGATTCCTGCTGCCACTGCACCAGCTCCAGCTTCGACCACAACACCTCCGGCAACGACTGCTCCTCTGACCACAGCGCCTCTTGTCGTGCCGCCGACTCTTACAGACGTTCCTGCCCAGGATGTACAGCAGATCGTCACTTTGGTCCTGGGGCAGTTATATGCCTGTGGACGGCCGGCTATGCCTCTGCCACCTCCTCCACCATCAGTTTGATTTTTGTTTATTTCTTTGTTGTATTTGATGATAAATTTGTATAAACTTTATGGAGTTTATATCTATTGGACTTGTATATGTACTATATTGCGATTGTTGTACGATTTTGTATCTATTGGAGTTGTTTGGATAGGCAATTGGAGTTCAATTTATTGTATATATTGGTGCTTGGGTTAATTTTTGTATATATTGGGGTTATATTTCATAAATATCATTTGACTGTAATGTATATTAGGGTTATATTGGTGTTTGTATCTATTCACAGGTTTGAGCAAAGCTGGAACAATTTAGTCTGACAATAATAAGAAGATTAGCACCTAACCAGCGACGGAATAGCAACGAAAATCTCTACAAAATTTGCAGGCTAGCGACTAACGACCGACGGCTTAGCGACGAATACGTATAGGCTTCGCGACGGACTAGTGACGAAATCTTTCGTCGCTAAGGTTATGTCTGATACCAAAAGCGTATCAGACGAGTCAGCGACAAAAATTTTCGTTGCTGAGCTTCCGAAAATTTTGATTTTTTTGCTCACAAAAATATGTCGGTAATCCGTCGCTAAGTTGTCGTCGTGTTTGTCGATGGTTTATATTCGTTGATAATTCGTCGCTATAATTAGTCGGTATTTTCGTCGGTAACACTACCAAAATAACTCATATTAGTGACGAAATTAGTGACTCCATTCTCATACGTCGCTAATATTTTAACTTAGCGACGTACATCGACGCTTAGCGACGAAAAATAAGTTTTGGGAAAAATTCGACGCTAAACGTCGTTGTTCGTCACTAATATGGCGGCGTTTAGCGACGTAATATAAACTACATCGTCGTATGCTTTCTTTAGCGATGTTTAGCAACGTATCTATGTTACATCGCTAATATTTTAACTTAGATCAGAATAAAATTTTTTTCCCCCGATTTCGTAAATTCTATCTCTCTCTCCACCTCTCTCGACGACCAACGGCAAAATTAGGTCTTTCCCGTCGTCTTCCCTCCTCTCCCCCGCCGTCGACTCCTTCTTTCGTGCTCGACGACCCCCCACTGACGACCGACCCCCTCTTCTCCGTCTCTCAGTCGACGACCGACCCCCCTCTCTCTCCACGTCGCCGACCCCCCTCTCCCCTGTCGATGACCCGCTCTTCCCTCTCAGGTAAACCCAAAATCCCAAATTTTGGACACTAACACTGCTCTGACACGACACTAACACAGACACTGTTGCTGACACGATGACACGCTGACACGATGACACATTTACTATATTTTATATATTTATATGATGATACTTATGCTAGGTATAATATTTATATATGTATTTTATATTATAAATTATAATTATAATGTCTTTCATGTGTTATTGAGGGTAGTATCATAGTGTATTGAGAGTATCCAACATGTATCATAGGGAGAAGCTTGTGTATATCTCTAGTGCACACCAAGTATTCGGTGAAATGACATAAAATTGTGTTGTGCACTTGGGCATTGTGTGATTTCAATTGGTGATTGTCATTTGGAGATCGAATAATTGGTATCCTATTGAGAATATGTTGTGTTTCATTGATACCAATTGGTATTGAAAATGAAGTGAATGTGTCAATATTGTATATGTGTATTCTATGCATTAACATATGTAGTGTGTGCTTATATATAATAGTGTATACATATATATATATATAAATAGATAGGTTTATGTGTTTAGAGGAGTATGGCTACTAGTGTAGTATTGAGCATAATCTACGTTAGTATTGATGTGTGTATATATGCATATATACACCTTAGTGTTATGCTAGTATATATAAGTGTGAGTGTGTGTATTTATTGAAGTGTATCATAGCTTGATACATGAGTGTGTTTTTAATATGTGTTGTATGAGTGCTTAGTTTTGTGTGTGTGTGTGTGTGTTAATAGCTAGAGGGAGTGTACAGAGGTTGAGCTGTGTGCACAGGGGTACACACAATCGAAGTTCAGGAACTGTACAATTATACAGGCAATGTAGGTTGCATAGTCCTCAGCCTACTTGTTGCACAAGATTCAATCACTGAATATTTACAGAGTTCATTTCAGTGGTGCAGTGCATACTTTTAAGCATCAACTGAACTATAGTTCAGTTCAGTCTATGTTTGGGTTATGTACAAATAGATAAGGGCCTTGGATTAGATAAGGTAAATATCACTAAGATAATAAGATATAATATACGAATTTGTGCTATTGTATAATGT
Organism: Iris pallida; assembly: GCA_029216955.1. Lineage (NCBI taxonomy): Eukaryota > Viridiplantae > Streptophyta > Magnoliopsida > Asparagales > Iridaceae > Iris > Iris pallida. Next base: position 7,862,861 of record JANAVB010001399.1, read on the forward strand.
GTGTCCATCTTTGCAAAATTATTTCCAAATGCATATGAATTACTACTTGCGGTGTCGTTCATGGATGTACAATCGTCGTCCTGATGACATGTAATATCGTCGTCCTGATGACATGTGTGGTGTACGAGATGAATACAATCGTCGTCCACCACACCGGGCGATGAAGATCGAGTCCCAGTTTTCTGTCGTTGCCGGCAAGCTCATCCGTGATGCGATCCACGACCAGAAGTCTCGTGATCGCTTCGAAAAACGTATCCATGGTTGGATCACGTTTGAGCAATGGACTGCGATGAAGGCGAGATTCGGCGAGTCCAACTACCAGGAACGGTCCGAGACGACCAAGGTCGCACGGTCAAGCGCAAGTAAGCGATGTGGTGGCTCAATTCTTATGACGGAGCATTTTTGTCGTCTGGTACGTTTCTTTAAATACATTATTTAAAATATAGATGGATAAAATATTCAATATTAATAATAAACAATATATTTTAACAGGTAAAAAAGGGTGAGGATGCCAACATGGTGACCGTCTTCCTGGTCACCCATCGGAGGGCCGGTGAGTTTATCGATGAGAGGGACACGCAGACATATGTACGTTCTATTCCTCACCCTTTAATTTACTATAATTTAAAAAACATGGAAATAGATATTTGTTAGGCTACAAGAGGAGGTGGCGGCTGGTACGACAGTAGAGGCGGGGACTGGTACTTCCTTCCAGCCGCCTACAGCTCCATCGTCAGACGAGTTCTGGATGACCGTCGTTGGTGGTCTACAGAAGGGTACGTACTACGGTACGGGATCCTACGGTGCCTATTTAGCTTCAGAGTCATCCAGGGTCCCCTCTGTCACTGTGCACTTCCCAGCTTTGCAAACGTCGTCGCGAGCTCAGGAGATTGGTCATCAGTTTACTGAGCTGCGTGACGAGTAGCTAAAGAGAATTTCTGAGTAGCCCCGATCTGTGCCGCAGAGCGACGATCTGACGATCATCAGATGGATTGATGTGGTCGATTGTAGTATTCAGGAGCTCCAGACTTTGTAGGAGACTATAGCTGGTAGCTTGCAGACGATGGCCGAGTCTACGGAGCACAGAAAGATCGACCTGGAGGCAACACAGAGGACCATGTCGGCCTCACTCTCGTAGATAAGTGCGTCTATTGAGATAGTTCTAAGAGGATGGTGCGTACCCTTTCTGCACATGCTGAGCGACTGCGAGAGCTGGAGCAGATACGCCCTCCTGGTATGTCAGCATCTACAATGCCGACCCCAGACGTTGTACTGCCTCCTCCTCCTCTGTAGCATCGACGATGCCGACTCCAGGCATTAAACTGCCTCCTCCTGCCCTTGTAGTGTAGCTTACAAAGCAGCAGTATGAGTACATGTTATCTCAGATGCGCAACAGCGCTCCTTCGTATCCGTAGTAGTGATGCAGTAGTATTTTTATCATCTTTGTATATATTGGCCCTATGGGCATGGGTTCAGTTAGTTCATTTTTTATTTGACTCTGTCTCATGTTTATTTGACTCTGTTTCATATCATTTATATTTGACTCTGCATGATATTTACTTTGTTGGACATGTACTTAGTTCTGTGTATGTTTCTGATATGTGTCTGTGTTTACAGTGTATTGTAGGTCCTAAAAATCAAGTTGCACCCATCAAAGAAGTCATGAAAATTAAATTATACATCCTTCAAGTGAACTGTGCAGAAGACAGATTGCACAACAATTCGATTGCGCAGGCTGAACTGCGCACTCATCCAAGTGTGCGAGCTGACGTGGCCAAGTCATCATTACCTGACAGAGAATCAGATCTTGTGACAGCTGACAGCACAGAGAACGAGAAAACTGTTTGTTTATCGTGCAGCACAGCGCTCGAGGACAGCTGTACATACAGCGCAATCTGCCTGCAGCGCAATCCAGCCCAGCGCGGTCTATCTTAGCACAATCCGAAGCCAGCACAATTCAGGTGACGCACTCCATCAATACAACTGACAAAGTACACGTGGCCTTCATGCCATCAATGACTTATTACGTGGTAAACGTCTGTACATGATCATGCGCATTTTAATTAAATAATGCCATGTGTCCAATACAGTTGGCCCATGATCAAATAACTGCCAGCGCAGTCTGATGTCTGCGCGGTCCAATACAGCGCAATCCATCTTGTGCAGTCCAGAATAACTAAAAAGTAGTTATTTCCAGAACTCTATAAATAGAGTTTCAAGTCGTTCCTAGAGGGGATCATACACACACACAGAGATCAGAGATCATCATCAGAGATCAGGAGTTTTGCCAAAGTGCTGCTGCAATCTTCAGAGGCTACCGTCTTCAAAGTTCACATCGTCCAAGGGATAAAGCGATCGTCTTCAGATCGGATTCCTATAGTTGTACTTTTCCAGAATTCTTGTAATCTTCTTTATAAAGTTTATTGAAATAAAGATCAACTTTTGTTTTTACAAACAAAATGGCGACTCTGCTGGGAACGACTTTCTCCTCCGACGAGGAAGTGACAACTCAATGTGACGTTGCGTCTATCGAAAAGACGCATAAGACGCTGGTTGTAAAGGTCAACCAGACGGCCTACGAGGCGATGATCAACTCCAGGACCACCCCTCGCACTGCAACAACTTCTGCCACGAGCAAAGTTCATCCAGTGTGGGTCCCCAAGATTACTGTGCAGTCTACTGCTTCTGCTGCGCAGTCTACTGCCTCTGTTCCCAAGGCTGCTGTCTCTGCTGCGCAGTCTACTACTACTGCTCATGCGCAGTATGCTACTTCCCTTGCCAGTGCACAACATAATTCCTATGCTGCTCTGTCAAAGTGCAAGACTCATGTTCCTCTGGCGCAATTGGCTGCCACTTTGCCTGCGCAATCCACCACTCCAGCAACCAGAGTGCAACTCAAGCACTCTAGCAACAAGACTCCTGCTGCGCAAGCCACTGTGACTGAAGCCAGAAGACTTTCTGCCAGAGTTTCTCATGCGCAACCTGCCAGTGCGCCATCAACCCATGCGCAAACTGCGCTAGCGCAATCCAAGAGAGACAGCCCTTTGGTTAATCTCTCTTCTTCTCACAGCAAGGAGAAAAGCTCTGCTCCTCCTCTCAAGCACCCTGTTGCTCCTGCGCAATCCACTGGGGGTAGTCTTTTGGCTATTCATCCTCCTCCCCAGAACAAAGGAAAAGGCCCGTTGGTCTTTTCTCAAACTTTCTCGTCCCACGACTTGGAAGACAACAGAGGGAAACGCTCTTTAGCTAACCCTTCTTCACAAAATAAAGGAAAATGCCCTTTGGTCTTTTCTCAGTCTTCCTCAGTTTTTACCGTAGAAGATCAATATGAACGTGTTCCGGCACCAGTCAGTACAAGAACTCTCTCTAATAAGGGTTCTTCTTCCTTCCTTGCCAAAAGAAAGTGTACTGATCAGAGAGGTATTCTGCCTACTCCGGTAGCAGAGTTCCAAGATCTCCCAACTCTTCAGATATCCCATTCAAGACAGGGAAAATTGCTGGTGTCTCAGACAAAAACCTCTGGGGGTGAGTTTGCTGATCTAAGAACATATCTCAATCGACCAACTTCGGTGAAACGCAAACAGCCGATGCCGAAGACCAACCAACGTCAGAAGCAAACTTCCAGGATCAAAAATCCGGACACCTATGCCAATGAAATGAGTACTTCCCTGTACACTCAAGGGATAAAACATTTGAAGAATCGGAACCATGTTCCGAATATTGTCAAAGAACACATCCCTCAAACTTCTTCTCGTCCCGTTGCTGTTCCCGATCTCCGAGAACACCTCAAGCATAAACGGGACAACATCTCAACATCTCCAGTGCAACCACTTGGACACCATTGCAATCACAAGGTTGTCATCAAGTGTTGTTGTCAGACAACCAGACGATCTGTCTTCGATCGTTTGAACTTTTCAAATTCTGAACCTATGTCAGAAGATGAAGACGAAGTTTTGTACGCTTCCGTCAACATGACTTCCAGAGACACCGGGGTAGGAAGTGCTCCAAGCATTACAAGCCTCGCAAGCCCATCAAGCGGTATTTGGATCTACTCCAAGAAACTTCTGAAGGAGTATTCCAACATACTCGATCCTAAAGCCGAGACACAATCGGTCAAAGGAATCTTTAAGATCCTTCCGCTCATCTTCCTCTTTCTCATTCAGGAGATGATTCTTTCTCCGACTATGATACATATAGTGAAAGTTCGGAACAGACAATGTCCTCCACTGTACCTAGAGAAGTGGCAGCTTATGTTGTCACTAAAGACCCCGATGCTTCCAGTTCAGCTAGTCAAGAACAACGAATAGCTGCGCTAGAAGACAAGCTAAAGACCATGGCTGAAATGGTTGCAAGTATGCATTCCATCATTGTGGCCCAGCATACAGTACCACCGACCGTACCTCCTGCAAACCCTGAAATCATAGCATCGTCGGTGCCTGTCAATACAGGACTGGGGGTAGCATCTCTTCCAGTACCTCCTGTACAGATCCAACCTACACCCAGTCAATCAGGTGCTGGGGTAGTGCTTATCACGCTGTTCCTTCCCCTAACACTGTGATTCAGCCTGCTCCCTCTACATCAGTGGAAGATGCCAATGAAGCTGTCAAGCTCCTGCGCACTCAGTTCGAGGCCTTCAAAGAAAAGGACAACTTGCAGAGGTTGGGGATCAAGCAACCTTACCCAGTTGAATGGAAGGAAGTCCCATTTCTTCCTAAGTACAAAATTCCAACAATCTTGTTGTTTGATGGCAGCACTTCTCCTAGTCAGTTCATTAACCACTTTGAGGTTATGACTGTCCAACTTCAACCAAATGACGCTCTTCTTACCAGAGTATTTGTTGGCTGTTTAGCTGGCGTAGCATACGATTGGTACAGAAGCTTGCCCGATGGTTGTATCACTTCCTTCTCTGGCCTAAAACAAATCTTCTTGGAACGATTCTATGAGGGGATCAACGACATGACTATGTCAGCCCTCAATAAAATCAAACAAAGACACAATGAAACTGCGGAGAGTTTCATTGAAAGGTTCCGCCAGGAAGCTTTGAAAATGCCTCCTGGAACTCCGGCCGCTGTCACCATAGACACCTGCAAGGCAAATCTTTTGCCTATCATTAGCATGTGGACAGGATCAATTCAGTCCCAAGACTGGCCATCTTTCATTGTCAATACTAAAGCAGCTGAAGTTAGCGCTGATAAATTCAAGCAGCTAGGGGTACAAATGTCTAACCCCGACCGGGATAAACACCAGACATCGGGTGGTAGCAATCGCCAGAACAATCGCAAGGGAAAAGAAACTTTGAACATCAACTTGACAAATAAGAACAAAGAATCTCTGGCGGTCAACGTAGCTCCCCCTACGTCCACTTCTACTCCTTCAGCACCTCCACAAAGAGAACCTCGTCCGAAAGTAGAGTACTCTTTTGACGAGAATGACACAGTGAGCATCTTTGATTGCTTAATCAAAAGCAATAAGCTCCAGCTTCCAGATCCCAAGAAGCCCGATGAAGTCGGTAAGACTGATCATCCTAAGTACTGTGTCTATCACAGGTTCATTGGGCATCCCACTCGAGCATGTTATGTGCTCAAAGGCAAAATTCAAGAGCTGGTCAACGCTGGTGTTGTCACTCTGCAGCAAGACGAGAAGACTGTTACCGCAAACATGGTTTCAGTTCAGTTTGGTGACTTCCCACCGCAGATGGTACAGCATGGTGTCATTCCTATCCCCAAAGCTACTCTTAAGATCGAGAATCTCCCTCCTCCACGAAGTGAAGGTCTCGTCCCCTTATCTCTTGACAATGGCGAGATTATGTGGATTCATCCGGATCTTGCTTCAGAATTCGAACTTCCCTCTTCCTCTAAGAAGAAAGACCGCTCCAAGGGAAAGACAAAGACTTGCAATATGGTGTCTTTTGACCCCATAGTTGACGAGAAAATCCTGCTGGACACCAGATCAGGGAAAGCTTATCTAAAAGACTACCCTGAAGCTCAAGAGAATCCTGCTTCTTCTTCTGAGCCTGCCCCAGTGCAGCCTGCTTCCACTGAGGATATTCCTACTGCATCCTCACCGGTTGTAGAGTCTACTCTTCCCAAGCCGACGGTCGCTGACAAAGGCAAACAACAAGTCCGCTTTAACATACCTTTGAAGAAGTCATCTCCTTCCGGACTTGAGAAGCCTTACAACTTTGATATTTTGGCTCAGTTGGCCAATACAGCGGCCCGGCTGTCCATCTTCGAGCTCTTGCGCCTCTCCAAAGAGACTCGGGAAACTCTGAGTGAGGCTCTCATGCAGGCAAAAACCTGTGTAGCCCTTTTGAAGAAGCTGAAAGCAGAACCAGTCTCTTGTCTCCATTGTCATAGTGTGTTGGAGTTAATTCCAAACATAACTTTCACACAGGATGACATGCTGATGGAAGACAACATGCACGATCGTCCTCTCTACTATACAGGATATGTCGACTCAATGAAAGTTGATTGTATTCTGATAGATCCAGGGTCTTCTCTCAGCATTATACCGAAGACAATATTGGATGCATTGAAGATCCCAGTACATAGTCTTTCCAGTACAATTACCACCATCCTTGGATTCAATCCGGGAAGGAGTGAGCCTCTGGGCAAGATTCGCCTAAAACTCCAAATAGGCAATCTTCGCACAAAGGTTACCTTCTACATCATTGACAATCATGGTTGTTCTTACAATGCTTTGTTGGGAAGACCGTTTCTGCATGAGCACAATATTGTTCCTTCGACTCTCCATCAATGTTTTAAATATATCGATGACAATGGAGAGGTACAAAAGGAGGTTGCTGATCTTTATCCTTTCAAAGGCGTCGAAGCATACTACAACGATGCCCGTATGTACAAGGATGAATTCATGAAGGTTGTCCTGTCTCTGGACACTGAAGAAGAGCAAGAAACAGTGCCCAATGACACCCTCATCATACCTGTCAAAGGGTATGTTTTTCGTCCTCAGTCTTCCAAGCCACTGGCTATACACTTGCCGGTCCAGAAGCAACCAACTGATGATGATCAGGATCAAAGGGAGCTCATCTCTTCTGAGCCATTTGTTATAGACTTACGTCGTAACAAGGAAAAAATGCAGCTCACCTCTTCTGAGCCAGTTGTTATTGATTTATCTCATAACAAGGATAAAATGGAGATCACCTCCTCTGAGCCGCTTGTTATCGACCTCCGTCGTAACAAAGCCAATCCTCCTCCACGTTCTTCTTTCCCCCTCTTGTAATCAATCTGACCAAGCCTGCTAAGGCTAAAGGTCCTGCTGTAAATACAAATGTAGAAATCAATGAAAAAGCATCTACTTTCCAGTATACTGATGTCATTTATCATGCTAAATGCTATTTGGATATATTAGATAGCTTTCAGTCATTTACAATAGGAGTTGTACAATCTCTTCAAACAGAAGTCTCATTTGAACACGCAAAGGATTCATATCGCATTGTTCCCGCTCGCAAGAAAGGCGAGAGTTCAATACTTTTTAGTAAAGGACTGGAACAACAATTCAGCTATACGGATGATAGCAAAAGTAATGACACGGGGCATCTTCAACTCCGTCGTTACAGTCAACAATCAAAAGACAACATCTGAAAGATGGGTTATGACTTCAAGAGTGGCCTCAACTACGGTAAAGGTAGAAGAACTCCTATCCGTACGGCTGTGCCGAAAGGAAAGTCAGAAATATATTACAGCAGGACCAAAAGAGGTCTCGGATATACTTTATCTCCGGTATTATCCCCAGCAGCCTCTGAATTTGATAGCGAGGAGCGCTCTAACTCTTCGGATTCCAGATCATGGGATTCTGACACCAGTATCGGTCAAGTTCATCGATTGACTGTATCTTCTAACATGGTCTCCGTCGAACTTCCAGAAGGCTATGACGAAGATGTTGAAGAAAATTTTGAAACAGATCCTTGGGCTCAACGAATGGATACCCAATGGGAACTCTGATTCGAACAAAAGAAACCTCCTACTGAAGATCAATTAGTTCAAATTGATGTAGGAGAGAGTGGGTCACCTCTTCCAATATTTATCAGTAAGAACCTTCCAGAGGCAGATAAGCAAGAATTAATTCTTCTTATTCAGGAATACATTGATGTCTTTGCCTGGAGCTACGAAGACATGCCAAGTCTAGATCCTAAAGTTGCTACTCACAAATTGAACATTTTGCCGAATGCAAAATCGGTCAAACAACAGCAATGACGCTTCAAGCCAGAAATGATGGATGCAATTAACGATAAAGTCAAGAAGCTCATCGCTTGTGGCTTTATCCGAGAAGAACAACATCCTGATTGGGTAGCTAATGTCGTCCCAGTTCTAAAGAAAACCGGAAAAGTTCGAGTCTGTATCGACTTTCGGGATCTTAATGAAGCATGTCCAAAAGATGAATTTCCTCTCCCTATCACGGACGTCATGATTGACAATACCTGTAGGTTCGAAAGAATATCTTTCATGGACGGATTCTCCGGATACAATCAGATTCGGATAAATCCTGAAGACGAAAAGCATACTTCTTTTCGCACTCCACGCAGAGTCTACTGCTATACTGTAATACTATTTGGTCTCAAGAACGCTGGTGCAAGATACCAACGAGCCATGAGTACCATATTTCGAGATTATTTGTGCAAGACTGTTGAATGTTATGTCGACGATATTGCTGTCAAAAGTCGTCTAAAGGAAGATCACATCCAAGACTTGAGAACTATCTTCAATCTCATGCGCCAACATCAACTCAAAATGAATTCCACCAAGTCATTCTTAGGTGTCTCTAGTAGCAAATTTCTCGGCTTCGTCCTTACCTCTAAGGGTATACACGTGGATCCTGAGAAGATCAAAGCCATTCAAGAGATGCGTCCTCCACACAACCTAAAAGAGCTACGAGGATTCCAAGGTCGACTTGCGTACATCAGGAGGTTCATTTCGAATCTGTCTGGACGCTGCAGACCATTTACTCAACTAATGAAGAAGGGTGTATCTTTCGTTTGGACCGAAGAATGTCAACGAGCATTTGACGACATAAAGCGGTATCTCATGAATCCACCAGTCTTGGTACCACCAATCTTTGGCATACCATTCTTAATGTATGTCCGTGCTATGGACCATTCATTGGGTGCTTTACTTGCCCAAAAGAACAAAGAAGGCCATGAACAAGCCATCTATTATCTCAGTCGTACTATGATTGGTGCTGAACACCGTTATAGTCCGGTCGAAAAGGAATGCCTAGCTCTTATGTTTGCTGTTCAGAAGACTCGGCATTACATCATTGGCCAATCTATTCATGTCATATCCCGAGTTAATTCTCTTCGGGTACTGATGAAAAAGCCTAGCACACTCAATTCTCGGCTGACTACATGGGCCATTCTGCTACCCCAATATGACATGGTATATGTCTCTCAAAAGTCTGTCAAAGGTCAAGCACTAGCGGATTTCTTAGCAGCTCATCCTGTTCCAGAGACGTCCAAACTCTATGACGAAATTCCAGACGAGACTTTGGAATCTAATACAATCTCCGAAGAATTTCCTACTTGGCGTCTATTCTTTGACGATACATTTAGGATTGGACCCAATGGTGCCATTGTCGCAGGAGTTGGAGTTGTCCTTGTTTCTCCAGACGGGTCAGCTATTCAAAGAGCATATTCCTTAGATGAGCCTTGCTCCAACAACGTGACAGAGTACAATGCTCTACTCATTGGCCTTCAGCTAGCCAAACAACTTGACGTCGAGTATCTTGAAGTCTATGGTGACTCTAAGCTGGTTGTTAACCAGGTTAGAGGAACCTATGAAGTTCGCCATCAAGATCTAGTGCCTTACTTTGAAGCGGCAATCAACATGGCTACATCATTCAAAGCCTTCTTCATTGAATATGTACGACGAGCTTGCAATACTGAGGCAGATGCTTTGGCCAATCTTGCAGCAGTCTTAGCCATCCCTATCAAAAGACAGCAGGTAGTGGTTATCTCTAATCGGGAATTGTTCTACATCGAAAACAATCGTAATATTGAGTTCAGTAATCTTACTGAAACCAATGTTATCAATGAAGATTGGAGAACTCCTTTCATCGACTTCGTAGTCCATGACATACTCCCTGAAGATCCCAAGGAAGCTACGAGTATTCGTCGGCGGTCTTTGCGATTCTACTACAATCAGACCACCAAAACTCTCTACCGGCGAACTTATGACGGTCTACTCTTGTGCTGTCTTGCTGGTGATGAAGCGAAGCAAGTACTACGTGAAGCTCACGATGGTGTTTGTGGAGCACATCAACCCGGTCCTAAGCTATAGGATCACATCCGACGCATGGATTATTGCTGGCCCTCTACGGTATCTGATGCCATCGATTATGCAAGGAAATATCGAGCTTGTCAAATCCATGCAGATTTCATTCATCAACCATCAGAATTCCTTCATCCGACTGCTCTTCTTGGCCTTTTGAAGCCTGGGGCATGGATATCATCGGTCCCATCAATCCTTCTTCTTCTAGAGGACATCGGTTTATACTGGCAATAACCTAATACTTCTCCAAATGGGCCGAAGCTATACCATTGGCTGAAGTCAAGACCAGTAGCGTAATCAACTTCGTCAAACACCATGTCATCTATCGATTTGGTGTACCTCGACGAATCATTCATGATAACGGACCTCAGTTTATCAGCCAGAAGTTCACAAGGTTCTGTGACGATTACCGGATTGACAATGTCGCTTCGACAGCCTACAATCATGCTGCTAATGGCTTAGCTGAAGCATTCAACAAGACTATCATCAAGCTCCTCAAGAAGTTTGTGTCTACTAACAAACGAAACTGGAGTGAAAAGCTTGGAGAATGTCTTTGGGCCTATCGTACTACGGTCCACAACCCTACAGGCTGTACACCCTTTTCTTTGGTGTACGACTGTGAAGCAGTTCTACCTCTAGAACTCCAAATTTCGTCTTTGAGGATTGCCATCGCCAACGAACTCACGACAGAGAACAATGATCTTCTTCGACTTCAAGAATTGGAAGCACTTGACGAGAAGCGATTAATGGCTCAACAGCATATTGAGTTATACCAAGCCCGCATCTCAAAGACATTCAACCGCAAAGTTAAGGTCAGAGCCTTTCAGAAAGGAGAGCTTGTTTTAACCGTCAGACGTCCTATGACTATGACTCACTCAAGCAAAGGCAAGTTCGATGCGAAGTGGGAAGGACCATATATTGTAAGCAAAGTCTTTTCAAATGGAGCCTATCAACTCACAGAGCTAGACGGTCGAGTTGCAATGATGCCCATCAATGGCAAATTCCTCAAAAAGTATTATGTGTAAATGTAACAGACATTGATTGTAATTATCAGACAAGTTCATAAATAAAATTCAATTTTATTTCATCTTGAATGATAGTACATAATATCAAGGAAGGTCACTATCATCCTTCTCAAAATTGGGACGCAGGCTACTACCGTCCTTATCAAAAACATAATCAGCAAAAGAGTCAAGAACATTCCTGCTGGAACCCACCAAGAACTTGCAAGCAGCCATCCTCATGGCTTCTTCTTCTTCAGTCTTCCCTGGTTCAAGAAGGAAGTCCAAGATGTCCTTTGACGGTTTGGGGGCAGACGAACCTTCGCCCGCTGCTATCTGCTTTGGTTGAGCCGGTTCGACTGGATGTTCTTCAGTACCCACTTCCACCTTCGGAGCGATCTTAGCCTTCTTGGATGTATCTTCAGACGACATCTTTATGTTGAAAAGTGAAAGGGACCAACCCATCTGATTTTCTGTTCTATTTATAGACAGAGAGTCGTAAGACTATGAAGCAACACATTCATTTGACGGTTCATCCGGTCATTAAATTCATTTGACGGTTCATCCGTTCATCACACTCATCCGATGGTTTACCCGTTCATTCATCACATTCATCTGACGGTTCGTCCGTTCATCATATCCCTTTGACGGTTCACCTGTTCATTCCATCCATCCGACGGTTCACCCGTTCATCACATTCATTTGATGGTTCGCCCGTTCATTCACCCGACGGTTCACCCGTTCGTCATATTCATCCCGACGATTTATTTCATTCATTTATTTCGTTCACACATTTTGACGAATCATCCAGTTCGTTCTTATCAGCAACTTGTCATCTTTGATTAAGTTGTCAATTGAAATAATGATATTCGATAAATTATATTTGCCATGTCCATATTACCTCTGAGCAGATATAATTGAATATGATTATTTTCCAGAATCAAGAAATATATCATGTCTTGTACCTCTGAATGTATTTTCTATCGCTATTATTTATATCTGAATAAGATATGCAACAAATAATAGAGCCACAAAAAATATCTTTTTATTGATCAAAGATGAAAGACATTACAAAGATACATATTACAAAATAAGAAGTTAAAGAAAATCTTTCTATTCAGTCGGTGGTGTGATCAAGTTAACCATTTGCTGCTTTAAAGATTTTAGTCGCTCCTCACGGGAGTCCATCACACGCCTCCTGGCTTCCTCCATTCCAGATTTTTTATTAAAAGTCGGTAAGGTCACTAAGCGGTAGGATATTTTAGCCTGATGAGTCGTGACATATTCATTTCGTTCCTGAGTCAGAAGTTCCAGTTGCTGAGTGGCAGCTTGATGCTGTGTGACTTCATCTTCTAGAGTATGCTGAACCAGTTTCAACTCTTCCTGGAGACAGACAATCTCCTCTTGAAGACGAACAGATTTCGCTTTCAACTCAGTAACTTTTTCCTCCTTCTCTCCAGCAGCAGAGGTGACTATCTCCATTTGAGAATCATATTCTGAAGCCCTGGTAGTATAAGTGTCTATGAAAGTCTGGAACTTAGCATTCTCAATGGCAACTTCTTGGGACATCCTTTCAAATTCAGCTTGTACTAAGGATTCCACTTCCCCTCGATTAAGATCCTTTAGATCTTAACCGATGCTTCTAGCTCATCCAATATGTGCTCAAGAAAAACAGCTTGAGCTTCATCTCCTTGACCTCGGATGGCATTTATCAAATGAGAAGTTGGGCTTCTAACAGTAGTAAAATCAACAACTTATTTCTCTAGTACCCTATCTACTAGGGGTCCCAATGCATTAAAGAACAGGTTGCTGAAAGAACTAATGATAAATTGGTTAGTTGCCAAAGCGCCAGGGGTAGCAGCTACTCCCGTTGATGATGAAGTAGCATATGCCTGGGCAGATGGACGTTCTTGCACTTGAATAGTTGGTTCTTTAAACAAGGGAGCTAAAGTAGAACTGGTTGATCCTCCCGGTTGTTCTTCTGCAAGGACAAATGAACCTATCATTGATTGTTGTTGTCATTAACAATTAATTAAAAAAGATCAAAAGATCAAAGGCAATCTTACCATGACTTGTCCCAGCAATAAGCCTTTCGTCTGTTGGTGCATATTCCAGTCTAGCAGAGGTAGCTTCAGACATCACTGCCTGGCTACTTCCGGCCTCAGAACCGCCCGACAGATGTCGGCTGCCACTGGCTATTGTTGTTATCGGTACTATATCAGTGCAAGAAGGAACCGGAGATGATTCAATTTTTACATGGATCAAAAACAGAGATGTTAGTTGTTAATCTATGAAAAGAAGATTAATAATTTCATTTAATACCTTTGGGATCAGCGGTAGTAGCTTCCTCCGGCGCTACTTCCTCACCCATATTCTTTTCAGGAGACATATCCACCTCAACATCCTTTTCAGGAGCTAGGGTGTCTTCAACAACTTCAGGAGATTTATGGACATCCATGTTCTCTTCTTGATTCAAAGTATCATCAATAGCCTCTATTGATTATCTTCAGTGCTCATGCTATCCTCAGGTACTTCTTCGCTGGCAGTAGCAGCGGTATGATCAGCATCTTTTTGTAGACCGAAGTCGCAATCATTTAATGCTTCAATCATTAAACGATTCTCCTCCTCGCGGATTGTTCCTGGTGTAATAGAAAGTTGAGTAGTTTCTACCGCTGGTGAAGGAGATCGCAAAGCTTCCTGCTCTTCCTCTACAATATCCTCCCTAGGCTCTGTAGCCTCCTCTCTCTGATCAGTCTCGTCCCTTCGTTCTGGACTAGGAGTCTCCTGCCTATGCTCAGAGACAGGAGTTGGAGATGATATAGTAATTCCAGCAGCAGCACTGGCTACCACCGAGGATAGGATCACATTCTTTCTTTTCCTAAAAGCCAGTTTCTTTCGATGAAGAGGTCTTTCAGGACTCTCCACATCTATCACATCAACCCGCTGTGAAAGAGAAGTCGGTGTGGTCGCTTCTTCTCGGGTCGACTAGGCCAGTTGCCGAGACTGCGATCTGGTAGTGACTTTCTCTGATGGGTCCAAGAGGAGTTTCTTCTTGGCAACCGGAGAGGAAGGCTCATTAATTCTTCTCTTCCTTTCCCTGGCCGGAGACTTAACAACTTTCAAAGAAATTCTCAGTGGTTCATTAACTTCCTCAGGGAAGTTAGCCTCCCTTGAAGCTTCCAATGGATCATCAACTGGTTCATGTTATTCATCATTTTCTGGATCTAGTACAGCAGTTGCTCCTTTCTTCAAATGCGTCGTCGTCGCGAAGCTATCCACCAGATTAAAATTCTTGGCAAAAGTATTTACAGCTGTGTAAAACAGTGAATATGTATATAACATTCTAGGGCCATGATCATTCTTGTTTGGCATCGAGAATACTGTCCTTGTGTCTTGAGCGTTGTAGTAGGCCCATGCTCTGGCACCATCAATTAGATACCCATTTCCTTGTAGGCAAGTTATAGCGTTGCCTACATAGAATTGGTCGTAACCAAATTGACGAGCAAAGCGACTTGGCAGATATGGTTCCAGATAACACTCTTCTTCAAATCTGTACACCAAATACGATGGCCTGATCGTCTTCAGCCATTCAAAAGCTGCTCGACCTAACGGTTGCCTCCCAAGGTCAACTAAATTTGCTGACATATGTTCATAACCAGCTGGTGGGGCAAAGCAGTAAAAATTCCATCCCTTTCTAAGGTTCAGGGTACGTCTGCAGTCCTTCAGACTAATGTACACCCACTTGCTCCGGGAGAATCTACGCAAAAAGCTACCGCCAACTGCTCCCATGTCGGGGTTCATCAAAGACGGATGGTGCAGAAGCAACCATCCGAATAGATAGGTGTAAGGCAACTCCAGTCGAGGGAAGTTCCCCTTCTCACCCTTCCATTTGATCATGGAGTCAACATACAGACGAAGACCTGCATTCACTCTGTAGGTTATCGCTGACAGCAAATCCATCCGGTAGTCGAAGACTAACCGGACAGCAGCAAAAAGTACGCCGCGATGGAAACGGTCCACGGCGCTTGCTTCGGGTACAACGAATCAACGGAGCCAGTATGTCAGGAATCCCGCCAGCTGGGCTTCTCTTGACATGGGCCTGTAGCCCATTCTTATAAAACTCTTGACAAAGTCTTCGATCTTGAGCGGAGGGTATTGATGTTCATCAGTAATTCTGATATCCATTTTCTTATTTTCTTCCATCAGTCTTATTACTTCACTGTGGCTGAGGGATTGGAAGAAAGTCGGGTTGCATGTGTCATGATCCTTGGTCTTTTTCTCAATGATATGATTAAGAAAAAGATAAGGCAACCACTTTGAGGAATAACATGGGCCGGAAGAACCGCTTTTATAGTACAGGGAGCATATGTTGTAATGGCACAGTAGTTCGTCGAAAACTGCTACCATCACTGCGTTTTCCCGACGTAGTCTATCTAACTCGTCGTTTGTTGGAACATACTCCTCATAAGGGAAGTCTCCCGTTGGTAGGCATGAGATGTACTTCATCTCATGGAGGGCTAATCCCATCTCCCCGCAGGGCGTTATGAACGTCTCTGTCCTATAATTATACCTCTCTGCTAAGGCCAGAAACAGATGAGGGTTTGGGTGGAAGCCATACACGGTAGCATATACCGCATGATAAAGCTCGATCTCTTTAAGTTTGTCTTCAAACTGAGCCAACATCCAGTTAGCTATGCAGTTCTACCTCCTGTTCTCCGGGTTCACCAGACCAGTCAGCCGGATGTCCTGATCCGGGTATCTGCCCTCAGCCTTTGCATATTCATTAGCAAAGATTGGTGTCCTCACCGGCAGCAGCAAAGAAGAGTTCTCTGGAGGGATACAGCCTGGTTTTAACCCTCTGAGTAAAGTGCTATGTCGCTCAGAAGAGCTATAGAACATGTCTCTGTTGTTTGGTCCTTTCTTGACACAAATCTTTCCTGTCCGTGCCTGCTGGAGGGGAGTAATATCCCAGTCCATCCTCCTGGGATGACTTGCATGAGCATATCGGGCTAGAGGGAGGCATCTAGCAATGTCCGGTAACAGGACTAGTTTCTCCTTTCTTTGGAAGAGTCTCTGCTCAACACGGGGTCTTGGCTGAGAACTCTTGTCAATGGCTTCACCAAATAAGAACATGGGTTTCTTGTGGGTAATGGCGTCAGCAGACTGCAGGGGCTGCCCATTCTTCAGACTTAACAAAGTCTCATTGTCCTGAGCTACCAAGATAGCTTGGCGGGAGGATAGCAGAGCATATTATGGGAAGAGCACATGGGATAAATCTTCTTTAAATTCTGGCTCAGCAAGGGACCCTGCAAATATTTCATACTCAAGGTCCTCTATGATGTTAACTATATCAAACAAAAAAAAAACAGAATTCAGTACAAGTAAAATCAAAGATTCTGTCAGCAGATTGCGCAAGCATCAGATTGCGCAACAATAGCTTCTATGCACAAACTATCCAGTTGTGCCAACTCATCCACTTATGCAAGCCATCAGATTGCGCTGGATAACTTGCACAAAGTATCAGTTTGCACTGGACAGCCTTACGTAAATCAGCAGACTGCGCTGACTTTTGCCAGTGCATTCTAACCGATTGTGCAAGAAAATAGTTTTCATAAAAATGAAAACTATTGGGTTTTTACAACCGAAACCCTAAACAGGGCGGCGCAGTATGACCAAATCTCTAAAAAGAGACAGGTTCGAAGGATCAACAATGTTAAAGAACCCTAAAAAGGGTCTTTCGATCGGGTTTACTACCTTGTAGTGCTGGGTGTGCAACTTTATGACGAGAAGGGCGCAGCACGACACGAGTCGAGGACACGGCGGGGGCCTTGCCTTTCTTGGCGGCGGAGCGCTTTGGAGCCATTGAGATCGACGGGAGGAAGAAGAAGAGTCAGAAAAGCTCGGGAAGTTTTCTCTTTCGAAAGTTTGAAAGCAAGTAAAAGAATGGAAGAAAGAGAACGGAGAACTATTTATAGTTTTCCAAAATAAACAAACTCCTCAGATTGCACCGAATAAACAGGGGTTAATTCCTCCGATTGCGCAGACAGGTCATCATATGCGCAACTTGATTTTAAAATCAAAATTTAAAGTATTTCGAAGCTTTGACTATCTTCAAACTTCGAAAACTTTGAAGGGGGTCTTGTAGGTCCTAAAAATCAAGTTGCACCCATCAAAGAAGTCATGAAAATCAAATTATACATCCTTCAAGTGAACTGCGCAGAAGACAGATTGCACAACAATTCGATTGTGCAGGCTGAACTGCGCACTCATCCAAGTGCGTGAGCTGACGTGGCCTCGTCATCATTACCTGACAGAGAATCAGATCTTCTGACAGCTGACAGCACGGAGAATGAGGAAACTGTTCGTTTATCGTGCAGCACAGCGCTCGAAGACAGCTGTACATACAGCGCAAACTGCCTGCAGCGCAATCCAGCCCAGCAAGGTCCATCTTAGCGCAATCCGAAGCCAGCGCAATTCAGGTGGCGCACTCCATCAATACAACTAACAAAGTACACGTGGCCTTCATGCCATCAATAACTCATTACGTGGTAACCGTCTGTACACGATCATGCACATTTCAATCAAATAATGCCATGTGTCCAATACAGTTGGCCTACGATCAAATAACTGCCAGCGCAGTCTGATGTCTGCGCGGTCCAATGCTGCACAATCCATCTTGCGTAGTCCAGAATAACTAAAAAGTAGTTATTTCCAGAACTCTATAAATAGAGTTTCAAGTCCTTCCTAGAGGGGATCATATACACACACAGAGATCAGAGATCATCATCAGAGATCAGGAGTTCTTGTCAAAGTGCTGCTGCAATCTTCAGAGGCTACCGTCTTCAAAGTTCACATCGGCCAAGGGATAAAGCGATCGTCTTTAGATAGGATTCCTATAGTTGTACTTTTCCAGAATTCTTGTAATCTTCTTTACAAAGTTGGTTGAAATAAAGATCAACTTTTGTTTTTGCAAACATGTATGTGTGTGATATGTGTGATATTATTTATGCCTGTGTGTGACATGTTTACAGTGTATGTGTGTGATATGTGTATGTGTGCGAAATGCAGTTTGGAAACTATTGACATTTTTGTGCAGGATTTTAGAAACTGTATTTTATTTTTTTATTTTTTTTGCAAATTTAGCGACATTTAGCGACGATCAGCGACGAAAAAATATGTCGCCAACGTGTATCATGACGTCGCTATTTTGGTATCGTCGACGTCGCTAATATGAAAATGATGTCGCTATTTTGAACCTAATGTCGTTATTTTGAACCACTGCCATGTCATCATAGGCGACGTTATTGCGTCGCTATATACGTCGCTAATTTTTGTATTGCGACGTGTTAGCGACGTTTCATAAATACGTCGTTAATTTTTTATCTGCGAAGAACAGCGACGAATTTTTAAGCTGCGACCATGTTTTCGATGACCGGTTAATTATGTCGTAAATTTATTTTAGCGACGTTTCGGGATGTGGCTAACCTGTCACATTTTGGTAGTGTAAGCCGTCGTTATGGCGACGGCGAGACGGGTTACCGACGGAAATGTTATAGCGACATTATAGTTATCGACGTCCTATTTTGGTCGGTAATCCATCGGTAAATTACTTTTGCGACGGAAATATAGTATTTAGCGACGTAAATATTCGTCACTAGTTAGCAATATTTTAGTAGTGATGATCCGAGAGGGATCCCGTGAGTCAAGTATCGATTCAATAGTTCTACTATGCAATAAAATTAATTATTAACTAAAACACAAGTTTGGGTAAGTATGAACTTGCCTTGATGTTCCCGGTGCTGTAGGTGACGACAAGAAGGTATCAGGCTAAGTCCGGGACTCGAGACCTACATTAATTGATACTTTGTTTTCGAAGTCATTCCAAGGTTTAACTAACCACCAAAAATAATAAACAATCATTTTAGTTGTAAAACTATTTTTAGAGAAATAAGGCTATAATTATTTAATAATTTAAATCGCGTATAATAGTAGATAAAATGATTTTTCGTAAACTAATATAATTAGAATTACCTATAAAATACTAGAAAAATCCTTTGAAATTAAATAATTTTTATTTACATAACTACACGAAATATTTTAATGGATACTTTTAAATAAGAAAATCATTTTACTAGAAATAACTAATTTTTTTGGAAATATAATTAAGGTGGTAATTAACTACTAATAAAATATTTCTTTTAAATAATTAACTATTAATATTAGTCACATGAAAATTACTATTTCAATTAAATAAATAGTAAAGATTAGGTTTTTATTTTATAACTAGAATTAATATTTTTGTTAGGTATAATTATACCAAAATACTCTTTTTGATGACGAAATCATTTATTTAGTAGAACCTAAGGTTTTTAGAAATGTACTTAAAACTCTTTATCAAAAATATCGTCTAAAACTTTATTTTTAATAAGATAAAGTTTACTAAAATAATTTAACGATTTTATTATGAAAAATTTTATATTATAATTAGTGAGAAATCATTTAATTATATAAATAACTTAAAGATTTCCACGAAAAATATCTAGCATTTATTATCTAAAAAAAAATCCTTTTTGGTAATAAAAATTATTTTTGGAAGATAATTAATATTTTACCACAAAATAGCAAATAAATGGGTTTTAGCCTAAAATTACTATTTCCTATATTAAGAATAGGCTTGATATAAAACTATTTTTTTAAAAACTAATTTTAATATTTTATTAATCGTAAAATTAATGGCAACAATATTAATAATATTAAAATAATGTTATAATTACGATAATCGTAATTAAACGTTTAGCAAACTGTTAAGCCTAATAACTTACAAGTTAATATAACACTTTATATACATTACAACATACTCATAATTAATAATAATCTATCCATAATATTAATAAATTGCAACATTTTTATTACAAAACCTATGGTCTCAATTAGGAAACTACAATCTATCTATCATGGAACTGACAGAGCTTTATTATGTCAATTTTGGTCGAAACAGAATTGGGTTTTGTATTCTGGAAATTAACAGAAGGTTTCGGGCTTTTCGAAAGGTTGTTGAAGGAGTACCGAGGGGAGGCCTCGGACTCGGATCGCGCAAGGGCACGTGCACAGAACACACGGAACGGGATGACGCACTTACGCAGAACGCACGCGGGGCGGTGTGCACACGTCGATGGAACGACGCCGATGTGCGGGAGACGGGACGCTGCTGCGCACAAAGCGCGCTGATGCGCACAAAGCGCGGGAGGGGGCGCACTACTTGCGAGATGAGGCGGCGGCTGAGGGCGCCGACGACCGGGGGCATGGTCGGGTACGACTAAGGGCGACAAAAATATCCCGATTGGGGTGTCGCTAGGTCCGGGACGGCGCGAGGATCGTCGGTTTCGGAGTTGGAGAAGTGTGGAGGAAAATGGAAGAGGTTTGGGAAGGAGGAAGGGTTCTGTGAGTTTTTCTTCTGGAGAGGAAAGGTTTCTGATATATTTTACGTGGAGGGGGAGAGGTTACGTGGGAGTGGTGAGAAAGAGATGGAGAGATAAGGGAAAAGTTTGAGAACGTGGGAGGAATTATAGGAAGAGTGGGAGTGGGTCATGGGTTTATTTATTTTATTTTATTTTATTAAAAGTGGGTTTTACAACCTTTCCTCCTTAGAAAATTTTGTACTCGAAATTTTAACGACTCGATAGACATGGTTAAGAAAATACGAATAAGGAAAATAACTTAGAAGATAATCATCTCCTTAACATCCCGTGCAGAACCAATCTCTAACTTGCTAAACTAGCTAAACTCTCAGTATCTACAGAGAACTAAAATAACTGCCAATGCACTATAACTAATATGAGTCTCTAACGTTTGATAGTCTTTCAACAAAATTTTCAAACCCAATTGCTCCTTTACTTGCATGTCAATACTTTTGTCTCAATTCCTTACTACTACTTGATACTACTATCTTTCCTTGGAATCCTTCCTTCTTTTCGCTCCTGAATAATCCCTCTATAGGTTATATCCATATTTATGTAGAATAATCCTCAAAATTTAATTCCTTGAGTGTTTTTCAACTTGATCCTTATAATCCCACACTTACTCCTTCTGTGAATGATTTTTATCAAATCCTAGTCTTCCATCACTAACATTTGATTACCTACGGCTTCTCCATCCTGCCATATAACTTCTTTTCTTAATCATAAAATTCAAAATCATCACATTCCTTCATTCGTTCAAATCACCAATACCCAAGCACTAGTAAGCACCACTAATGATTCTATCCTAAATGAACCACAATTTATAATTCTTTCCAGACTGACTTGCTTACCATTGCCTTGTCATACTACCATTTTCTACCCTTAGCTATCTAATCTCATTAGGAGAAAATCGAACCTCTAAGGATGCTCTTACCAGAATAATATAATAAGGTTGCTAGGTAACTATCTAGGTTTTCCCGCATATAACTATCAACTGACTATATATATATATATATATATATATATATATATATATATTTATATATATATATATATATATATATATATATATTTCTACAAATTATATAACTATCCAGAAAATATGCAACACACTAAAATTGAACCTTAAAGGAGATTGAGCCAATAGAGATTGATATGGTCCTAATAAGTTCTAGGAAAGTCAAGTAGAATTTTCTAGAAAATCTATTCTTTATGGTTGTGATAAGAGATTTCTAAAAATGGAGACAACCGCTAGAAATGTAATCCTCTAATTGGGCAAAAGTCAGAACAATTTGATGGTGCTAAAAAGACAACCATGGTATAGATATAGTCTTAATAATATTCGAAAACCAAATATATCCGAAGTCACTTTGTCTCAAATTCATGCCTCGCCAGAGTGCACCTAACTGCAGTGAATTTTTGGCTCCGCAACTCGAATAATGATAGGTTACCGATTAGTCTATCAACTTTATCTATTTTCTGGCTAAACAACATAGGTGACAAATATGATGCATTTAGGATATTGTCTCAATAATATCCGAAAATCTATGAACACCTAAAATCACTTCAACTTAGAGTCTATTCATCGCCAGTGCACAACTGGCTGCATTAAACTCGCAGTTTCCATAAGTTAGATAAATGGCTGCAACGCACATGTGCGAAGCCATATTAGGTCACTGAATATTTTCTCAACTTTGTCCATAGGAATTTCAAAGGATACTCAAGCATTGGGTTTAGAAGTTTTTTAGGCCTTAAATTGATCAAGAAGTTGCTTAGAGAGAGTAAAGTTTCAAGTTAAGTGGAGGGAGTCAACAAATAAAAATATTCTCGGTCCTTGGAATAACTTAGGAAATATCAATCAATATTGAAATTATTTTTGGAAAATAATTTCTTTGGAAGATTCACGAACCAGCTAAGTTGAACCAATTCTTTTGGTAACAATTAACCTTGGGGCTTTATGGCTCCGGAAGAATTTGGTTCGGGATTGGTTCCGAGAAAGTCAATTAGAAATAAGGTCAAGACAAATGGTTGGATACACTAGTCATAGAAATACTTTGGATAGATAAGAGTTTATTAGGTTTGCTAATGGAGAATTTGAAACTCTAAATAGTGAATAGATCTAAATTCTAAATAAAGATAGAAAAGTAAGATTTGATCAAACTAATAGAGAAATTGGAAATAGGTTTGTTGAAGAAGGAGATTGAAAAATCTAATATTAATCCAGCAAAAAAGTATAGATCCTCAGGGATGCTAGAATCTGACAAAGATATGGAGGAAAATAACTTCCGTAAGCCATGGGACACTAAAAGATACATAAAATATAGAAAATAATGTAGGCAGTAAAATATACCATTATACAATTGGCCTAATCTGGGTAAGGTTTAGGTACAAATATAATTAAGGTAACCTACGAAACTATAACCAAGCAAAAATAGATAAAATAGATAAATTCGGTCCTATGTTGTGGCGGTTGAAAATAATCTAAGTGTTCTAATTGTTTCTAGAGTCTATTTTTCTAAAGTCATATTTAGACCTAAGTCAGATTGCAGGACTACATGCTGGTCTAAACTAAGTTTACTAGACCAATTTTGCAGAACTGGACCTGCATAGGCCATCACTGAAAACATGTCACGACCCGATCCCAATATACTGGGTCCAGTCGGATCATGCCCAGCCTGCACCATTGTGAGACGGCGACAGTAAGCTGTGTCAATCAATAGCAACACAGGCACAAACATTCTAAATACGGAATAGAACTTTATTAAAAATTTGAATGAAACTAGAGTCTAAGTAAAGCAAACCTAAGCAGAATAAACATCCAGTTTTTACAACTTGTCCATTTATTATAACTTTTAAGAAAAGAAAAAAAAACTAAACAGAAGGGTGCAACTAGGACTTTTGGTTCCTCTGTCCTGGTTCAGCTAACTCCTGAGAACCCAAGTCGGGTTCGTAGTAAGAACTATAGGCCAGCTCTTCGTCGTCGCAATCATCTAAAATATTGGTCTCCAGTTAGGAGGAGAATAAGAACATACAAATCCATTCCAGCATCTTATTTAATAATTAAAAGTGAGACACGAAGCAGTTTATAACAGAAATATATTTTCTAACTAATAAATAAAGAAGCAGTTATGCAATAAAACTCTAGAAAAGAAAATGATGCAATCTAGCTAGCAATAATGTGTGAGCGCGTAACATCCTGTGGACGGCTAGGGATGGAGGCAGTAAGTGTTCTAGTGAACAAGGTCCGGCTTCGGCCCAAGTGGGTTGGGCTTACGCTATCTACAATGATTCAGTAAGGGGGCTTTGACCAAAGGAGTTAACGCTACTCCCTAACCCCGAGTCAATGATTCAGTCAAACAGTTAGTATGATCTGAGAGGGATCCCCTGATTCAAGTGTCGATTCAGTAGTTCTACTATGCAATAAAATTAATTATTAAATAAAACACAAGTTTGGGTAAGTATGAACTTGCTTTGATGTTCCCAGTGCTGTAGGTGACGATAAGAAGGTACTATGGCTAAGTCCGGGACTCGAGACCTACATTAATTGATACTTTGTTTTAGAAGTCATTCCAAGGGTTTAACTAACCGCCAATAATAATAAACAATAATTTTAGTTGTAAAATTATTTTTAGAGAAATAAGGCTATAATTATTTAATAATTTAAATCGCGTATAATAATATATAAAATGATTTTTCGTAAACTGATACTATAATTAGAATTACCTATAAAATACTGGAAAAATCCTTTGAAATTAAATAGTTTTAATTTACATAAATATTCGAAATATTTTAATGGATACTTTTCAATAAGGAAATCATTTTAATAGAAGTAACTAATATTTTTGGAAATATAATTAAGGTGGTAATTAACTACTAATAGAATCTTTCTTTTAAAATAATTAACTATTAATATCAGTCAGTGAAAATTACTATTTCAATTTAACAAATAGTAAATATTAGATTTTTATTTTATAACTAGAATTAATATTTTTGTTAGGTATAATTATACCAAAATACTCTTTTTGGTGACGAAATCATTTATAGGAGAACCTAAAGTTTTTAGAAACGTACTTAAAACTCTTTATTAAAAATATCGTCTAAAACTTTATGTTTAATAAGATAAAGGCTTACTAAAATAATTTAACAATTTTATTACGAAAATATTTTATATTAATAATTAGTGAGAAATTATTTAATTATAAAATAACTTAAAGATTTTCACGAAAAATATCTAGCGTTTATTATCTTAAAAAAAAATCCTTTTTGGTAATAAAAAATATTTTTGGAAGATAATTAATATTTTATCCCAAAATAGTAAATAAAAGGGTTTTAGCCTAAAACTACTATTTCCTATATTAAGAATAGGCTTGATATAAAACTATTTTTTTGAAACTAATTTTAATATTTTATTAATCATAAAATTAATGGCAACAATATTAATAATATTAAAATAACATTATTCCTACGATAATCGTAATTATACATTTGGTAAACCATTAAATCTAATAAACTACAAGTTAATATAATACTTTATATACATTACGACATACTCATTATGAATAATAATCTATTCGTAATATTAATAAATTACAAGCATTTTTATTACAAAACCTATGGTCTCAATTAGAAACTATAATCTATCTATCCCGGAATTGATAGAGCTTTATTATGTCAATTTCGGTCGAAATAGAACTGGGTTTTGCATTCTGGAAATTAACAGAAGGTTTCGGGCTTACCGAAAGGCTATTGAAGAGTACCGAGGGGAGGCCTCGGACTCGGGTCGCGCAAGGATGAAGGAACACAAACACACGTGCACGGGACACGTGGAACGGAACGACGCACGTACGTGGATTGCATGCGGGGTGGCGTACGCACGTGGACGGAACAGCGCCGACGCACGGAAGGCGGGACACTGCTGCGTACGAAGCACGCTAAAGTGCGCACGGGATGGGGCACGCTGCTGGCGGGAGGCAGCTGTAGTGCCCCGTCTCGCTCAGTCAATCGCAGGAACCAGAACGCTAACGGTGTTCGAACTTAGCCTTGCAACGACTGCTCGAAGACACCGCTCGGTCGAGGCGACCGCCCGCTCAGGTGGGATAGTTTCGGTGAACTCGCCTCATCTTAGCCGTCACATAATAAATCGCATTTTTTCAACTTGCACAAGTAGGCTTGATAATAAAAGAGATGAATCCACATAGCTAAGGGAATAATCCCGACAGGTCGAATTGAGTTAGAATATGGAAAGGTCAAACGGTCGGCTTAGAGTTGGTGCACGGCGTACTTTGAAAATGACACTCGATTCTTCGTCCCGTGGCTTAAGAGAAAGAAAGTTGGTTGAGTAGGCGAAATTATGAACGTAGGCTAGGTCATAGGCGTCGCCCGCATGAATGCTTGATAAAGCATGCACGATCCATTGTCCAAGGCTTGGCATAGCTTTTGCCTGCCCCATTGGTTAAGCTGTATTGCATAGCTTGTGGCATAAGTCTAGGCAACCAAATAACTGGTTTGTTCAAGCCGTACACGTGCATGGCACGTTCCATCAAGACAAAGCTTGACGCAGCCTTTGCTCGTCAAGTTGTGGCAAAGTTAAGTTAGGCAAGTTATATTAGGCTACCGGAGTAGTAGCAAGCACGGTCCTACGAGTTCTACGGCTGGGTATATCCATGAAGTCTTACGGTCTCAAAGCTACTCACATAGAGTATGAGTTGGGCGGTAGTGTCGCATAGAACATATGTTGGCTTAAGGCACGATGCACGGACTTAGTGTTTTAATTTTAAGTCAAGTTTAGAAAAAGAGCTATCAAATGGTCGTTTTGAGTTGAGTAAAATGATAGGATAACATGGAATAATGCTCTTGACCGTGGGGTCGTCGAGACGGTCTCAGATGATGGAAGTCTTGATATTGGTTTTGAAAGAGATGGTAACACTGGAAGAAGAATGACTGTGCGAAACGTCAGTTTGAGTCGAGTCTTGCATGGTCATTGGATAAATTGTCGACAAGGGCGAAAGTTTCCTCGAGCGACAACCCGGGGCCACGGGATTGTTTCGGCCTAGAAGGAAACACGGGTTTAGTCGAGCTGAGAGTACCGCTCAGGTTAGTCGGGGGATTTCAGCGTGGATCGCTACTTGCGCTGAAAGGTATCCCGAATAACAAAGCTATAAGTCCAAAGTATAGCTCGTGGTGCTAGTGACCTCATATAGATGGGTCGGCATGGGCGGCAATCCGCGTGTGTGCCTTTAGATTGAGTCGAGTTGAATAGGTGCACGATCTGAAGACAATGTTTGGGTCTAAGATTTGGCTACAACGTAGACACCGTACTTCGGTACGAGATGTGGCATCGGATCTTAAGTTGTTGGCATAGAGTTGCACAAGTTGGTTTGAGTCGTTGGAGTCTAAGTCAGAAAACCGCCGCAAGGCAAAGTCGGTTGAGCGACACTAAGTTCACAAGTCTTGATTGGGTCAGTTGGTGATCAAAGTAGCAAGGGTCGCGAGGCGACAAGGGCCGCGAGGCGGCGGTATGGTTTAGTCTCACAGAAGTTGTGGGGCACGACCTCAATATGGATTTTGAAGCACGGTCACAGGGAAATAAAGTCTATCGTATATTTACATCTCTGATTTTGGATCAAAAGGCAAGCACGACTTGATAGGTTAACGTTGTTGGCATGAGAATAGTCTAGAGGCAAAGTATGAGTTAACGTTGTTGTTACAAACACGAGATGGTCTTGAGACACGAAATAGGCCAAGGTGTCGGTCCTAATACTAATCCTAAGGCAAAAGTAGAAAGACAATTAAAAGGATTATGTTACACAAAGTAAATAAATGTGTCAGTTTTGTATGGGTGGGCGAGGAGCTCATTCCACCAGTACAGTTGAGTACTGACACCCACATAGTCTTCACGTGCAGGCACAGGTAGAAGCTCGTGGTGCGGAGCTCGCTTGGATGCTTCGAGACATGGAGTTCCTTAGGGATTCGTAGCGTGCGGCCGCGTCGAGTCAAGACTTATGCAGGACATAATGTATGGGCATCGTCTTCCAACGCATCCGCTGGTTCAAGACAGGTATTGAGAGATGAGAGAGAGCTGAGTGACTTGTAATGTGAGAAGAGTGAGCTTGAGTGACTTGTAATCTTGGCCTTGCACCCCATTGTAATCTTTGTTTCAATATCAATAAAGAGCCTCTTTTGAATGACTTGTATTTTGTTCTAAATTTTCGCTGTCTTATTCAATGTCTCTGCTTGAGACTTCTGTGCGACGACCCCATCGCAGCCGCTGTAATCGGCCGTTATGGAACCTGTCTTGCATGAGCGCAATCTAGGCTCCTGCGGTATCACGTCTTAGCGAGTACGATCGCTCCTACGGGAGTAGGGCGTGACAGCGACGGCGGTCCGAGGTGCGGTCGGGTACGATCGGAGGTAACGAAAATATCCCGATTGGGGTGTCGCTAGGTCCGGGGCGGCACGAGGATCGTCGGGACGTCGTCGGTTTTGGAGTTGGAGAAGTGTGGAGGAAGATGGAAGAGGTTTAGAAAGGTGGAAAGGTTCTGTGAGTTTTCTTCTGGAGAGGAAAGATTTCTGATATATTTTACGTGAAGGTGGAGGGGTTACGTGGGAGTGGTGAGAAAAAGATAGAGAGATAAGGGGAAAGTTTGAGAACGTGGGAGGAATTATAGAAAAAGTGGGAGTGGGTCATGGGTTTATTTGTTTTTTAAAAAAAGAGAGTTTTACATAAATGGAGATAAATATGTAATCCCAAAAGATACATGAATTAGAAATAGCAACACCATCATGACCCGCAAACTAATCCTGCTTTGTCAACAACCTGGAGAGATCACCGGGTCCTCAAAGGGACGTAATAAGTACAAAAAATAACATGCCAATGTAACAGTAAAGAAAATACAACAGCTAAAAGGGTATCTATCATAACCGTCTAAGTGATATGCACGTGAGTACATGTTCCGAATATTAGGTTTTGGCCACTGAGGCTCACAAGCTCCTCAGCAGGTAAATACCCATGACACCGTGTTGTGGTACCATGTGCAAGCAATAAATTAACACCAGTGCTCTACTACAAACATAATGACAAGCAATAGTATAACAACCTAGTCCCATATGGTAACGAGGTCAAGCAATAAAATAACCTGACATATTGGTAATGTTCTCCCCACACATGTTTAAACTAGCAAGCCGAGTCAAGTCAAGTCTCACAAGTCACAAGTACAAGTAATAAATCATGTATCCTATCTCAGAGTCCAAATCACGAATACTCATGTATGACACCGTATCATGTTCGTGTCAGTGTCATGTGGCCTATCATATCAATTAACACGAATATAATATACCGCAATGCCTAGTGTCAATATGCGACGTCTATAAGATGACATTAGCACCCGAATATAATACGGATGCTAAGTACCAACTAGTCCTATGTCCACAATGTTATAACAAGAAATAAAAATACAAGAACAAAGAAAAAGACAACGAACTAGAACATTAGCAAGGTACAATTGTCTGTACTCCCCAAGTATGCGTACAACGGTCCAACTCCGGTATCCTCGGTCACAGCGTCACAAATTCCTAATAAATAATAAAAACTACCAATTAATGAAATCTCGACGTCACAACACACACTATAGATATAGCCATACCATATAGAGTACCAACTAAGCATATTCTAACTAGACTAGTATATAACCATATACATAAACATATCTAATATATGTATATTTTTTACCATCATAAAATAATATTTTAATAAAAATATAACATATTATTTTTAGAATAATTATTTAAAATATTAATTTTTTTAACTATAATATATACAAGAAATCATGTATCTAACTACTATACTAATCTAGTAGCACCACTTAGCCAACATGTCAATCCGATAGAAAGCAAAAATAATTAGAAATTTAGTAGATTTAAATTTTGAAATAAATAATAAAATATTAGAAAAATATGATTTTATATTAAAGAGTTCCTGATACAGTCCATAGAATTGTTGGGAACCGGATACGTCCACCTGCACTCCGATACCGTGTCTGAGACGTTACTGCAGCGAAAACTTAGGCCAACCCACCTGAAATAACCAACCCTCGTCTAATGGACGCCAAGCATAGATAAAGACAAGTATATGGCGGTGACTACGTCACCTGGACAAATTCCAATCTCCATAACTCAGATAAAATTACAAGATTGACAAAAACTAATGTTGAACCCTTTTCCCTAATAGGTTCAACCCCCTCACCACACTCAAGAAGAAAAGAAAGAGATTACAATTGAAATCGCTTACCAACTCGTAGCAATCTTCCTAGCCGAAGTTGACGACCCCTTAATTAGATCTCTTCTTCCTTCTGTCGTGGATGGCGAAATCCTAAGAGCAAAGTGTAAAACTTTCTCTTAGATTCCTGTGGACGAGCACCTCGAAACTCCACTTTTTGTGCTATGCTTTGTGCCTCCACCCTCACCCCATATATATAGGATGAGAAAAACCTATTTTAGGTCATAATAGAATTTCTTAAATATGAAGCCCTCAAATAAGAATCCTACTACACCTAAAATAGCCCATCAATATCCTATTTTAGATTACAATAGGATCTCTTAAATAGGAAACCCTCAATAAGAATCATATTATATCTAAAATAGTCCAATACTAATTATGGATATCCAAATCAAATTAAATCAAATATTTAATCAGATTTGGACTCCATAAATATGCTATTACCAAATTCAGACTAGACTCCAACAATCTGTCCCTCCAGTCTGATGAGAGGGTGTTGACCCCATGGCTCCTCAACTGGACTCCATGCCTGTCGTCATGTGACAGAGTTCCTGCTTCTCCATGCCATTGATCTTCGATCCCCCGAGCTGTTTTGCATCTTCCTTCAACTCCAGCTTCTCGACCGTCACGTCGACGCTAGCTGCCATGCGTAGCACCTCTTGCACTACTGGAATCCTGTCGATATTAATAACACGATCAAGACCAAAGTTCCTGACGATCAGCCTTACCGCAAGTCTCGGCTGCCTGTCCCCGACTTCTGTCTTCTACCAGAAAGTGTTAACGTTCCGACGAGCTTCTTCATCCTTGACTGGCCCAACCAAGCAGACGGTACGGTACTCCTGAGATTCGAACTCCTGAACCTGCCCACCTTCGTGTCTGAACTTGAAGCTCCCCTATACACATGCGTCCTCGAGCAGAACATCACGCACTGTGCATGCCGTCGATGACCCACAGCTCCCCTTGAACTGTGTGAATGATGATGCTCCCGCCTCAGATTGTGTTTGCTGCAAACCTTGATCTCCTTCCTGGCTTCAAACTTCTGAAATCGATGTCGCTCCGTAAAGCTTTGCCAAACCACCCGTCGCCAAAATCGGATCCGTAGAGCAACCCCTACCTGGAGACCGATCAGCTGTCATGGGACCGACAGACTGACCCTCAATCTTTGACTCACCACCATCTATCGCTTTGTCTAGACGAACCGAATCCTCCGTATCCCTCAAAGCACCTATAAGCCCCTCCTCAACAAGTTCTCAACGATCCACCTTCTGTCGAGCAACCCTCGAGCCTTCATCCGGTGTCTATGGTGTACCTGTACAGCTCAGCGGCTTGAGCCTATACATACCATAACATAAATCTTCTCGAACCAGCTGTTGGAAACCCTTCGAAAGCATCTAATCTTTGTCCCTAAACAGACTGCGACAACCATCATCTGCCAGCCTCCCTAATGAAATTAAGTTATAGCACAAACTTGGTACATGTCGTACACCATTGAGAATGAGCTTATCACCGAGCTCCGTTGTCAAGTGCACATTACTGATGCCTGCAACTGCAGCTATCCCCTTGTCGCCCATCTTCACACGTCCAAACCAACCGTCGCGGTATGACGTGAAGATGTAAACCCCCTAAAATTTTTGTTTTATTTTATTGAGATTTATAAATGTATAATAATTTTCTTTTCCCAAATAATTGGGATAATATGTGGCAACCTATTATGCATAAAAAGAAAAAGGTTTTGTAACAAAATAAGTTTTACATAATCATATATACTAAGATTATTTTTCCTACCATATAAATATAAATTAGGCTTAGACATTTTAGATTTGTATTTTAAGAAGTTTTAGAATTTTTGGGACTTTATTTTGGGATATTATTGGTATATAGATAATTTGTAATTTTACAATAACATTTATAAATAAATCATTTGTTATCAAAATAAGGTTTTGGGAAGAAAAAATATATATTATGTTTATTTAAATGTTTTAAGAAAATTTTGTTTTTTTATTCATTATCTAATGTATGTATGTATGTAGGTGTATTTAAATATATATATGAATATAGTAAAAAAATAATAAATAAATAAAAACTTGGAACAGTGCCACGCACTGTTCCTTCACCCCTTTTCCAGAATGGAACCCGACCCCCCTTGTAACTCAATGAAAAAAAAGGAAAGATGACACGCTGTACTATTCAGGAACAGTACTATTAAAAAACCCGACACAAATTCTTTCTTTCCGCGAACCACAGGAAGACTTTGATGAATCAAAATCTTCACCAAATCTTTCAAAAATTTGTTTCTATCCAATCCTTTTTCCAATTCTCTCTAGAATTATCCAATCTTCATTTTAAATCGAATGAATATTGATTTAAATCTTCATACAAACCACGGGATAGAAACCAAACTTTCCGAAGAAATTATTCCTCGTAAACTCTCTCGTGATCGCGTGATAGGCCGCCCCCTAGCCCGACGACCTCTGGCGTGCCCCACGAGACGCCTGCACACCGACGACGACGGCTGCCGCACCGTCGAGGAGGCGCCGACCCGTCCAGAACAGATCAAGACTCTGTTCAGTTAGTTGTTGAGGTACGCTCCTTCACGCAGAATTTTCTCCCTTCGTACTCGATGGATTTCGAAGTCGTAAACTCCTATGGTTAGCCTACATAACCCTCTAGACGACCCAACAGTTAGATCCCTTCAGTATTGGACCATCGAGTCAAAAAATCGACTCAATTAATCACCAAAAACTGACTTTTCAACAGTTTGAAACTGTTACATGTGCCCCTGTTTAAGGGTTTTTTCCCGTCAAACCAGTAGGCTTTTCGAAAAACTTTTCGAACAATTATTTAGACCCCATATAGCACTTTAAATTCTATTATTTTGTTTATAGTTTCATTTCCTGTGTGTAGAAATTTCTGAACCTAAACTTAGAGAAAAACTTGTTTACAAAAACTTGAAATTTAGAAAAATTAACCGATACGGCGTACATCCCGACAAACTGGGCGACGTGGTCGCACACTATATGCATCATAAGGCGTGTATGGATGTTGTCGACGTGTGGGAACTGACGGAACTCGATTTCGTTGCGTATGCGCGGTGAAATCAGTGCGTATCCGTCAAGATACCCCCGTATCGATATTTTGCAAACTTGGCCATAACTTCGTGTACGTTCGTCGTATCGAGACAAAACTTGTGCCAACAGGACCGTATCATTTTTCTAATCCTGTATGCCAAGTTTGGTCCGATTCTGAGAAGGTCGAATGGAACGCCTATTTGGCGGGCCCGCGACCCGCTCTAACGGGCGAATTTGTGCACGGCTCATCGGAATCCAAAACTGGACATACCGTTGAGTTCGTCTCCTCAAACCTGACCCGTAGACATGTAGTTTGACGAATTTAGAGATCGTACTTACTGGCACACATTTCGGTGCAAAACGGGTCCAACGGTGGACAACGTTTTGACCCGAAATTACGATTTTGCCCCTGTTCCAGAATTTAACTTTTGGACAGGCGTTTCCTAGGCATATCTTTTATTCCAAACTCATTTGTGATGTTTGTTTCAGCATCCGGAGCTCCTTGTGAATTTTGACTTTCGTGTTGACGATTCTGACTGTTGGATTTTGCTACATCTCGTACCACCCTCAAGCAAAACACCTTGCCATTTGCTGTTTATTTATTTTAGCTCATATTTTATGCATTATTTATTATTTTTTATGCAAAATAAACTGTGATACATGGCATAACCTATTAGAACTTACTGTTCAGTTATATTTTCTGCTATGTATTATTTTTCTTACACATTAAACCTAGATTTAAGGGACCACCTTGTGTGTTGCACTCATAGGCCTTGACACATTTATACCACGTTGTTGTGAGTCACATATAGGACTCGAACATGCGTGATTGGCTGGCCACCAGTACGTATAAGCCATGCGTTAGGAAATAACTGCTAATAGAATTGCATGCTAGACGACTTAGCAGTTATGAGTTGGCATTGGGCGGGGAGAACATAATTGGAAGTTGACTACCACCCTATCTATCATAGACTCGCTCACTACTGAGGAACGATAGGTAGACTATATGCTATAAACTCGCTCGATACTGAGGAATAGTATATGGTGTTGTGACTCGCTACTGAGGTACTGCATTGGTATTTTCTTGACTTGACCCGGTAGTCATGCGACCATGAACTATTCTTAAAACTACATTCTCGTAGAACGGTTAGGCTACCTTATCCGTTTGGTATGAGTTCTTTTGGTTTGGGTACTTGTATCTGACTGTAGCTTGGAACAATAACTTATCGCGGAATAGTTTGTCACATCTTGTCCTTGTTTGGTTGTAGGTGTGACTTACTACTTCGATGAGAAGGTATTGAACCTTATTGGGGTCTGGATACCACATTGGATTCATAGCATGGAAAGATATGTCATCGTGAATTAGTTTACCATCTCCTGTCCTTGTTTGGTTGGGGGGATGGTAAGCTAGTTCAATAGGTGTGTATTGGACCATGTTATAATTCAATTGACTTATTTATTTGAGCAATATTTATTCAGTTTATATGGCATGATATTATGTGTCTTGTTACGTCCCTCTGAGAACCTGGTTATCTCTCCAGGTGTGTGCACTTGTCTTTCGCAGGTATTCTAGCTCTAGCCGTGATCCTCTCTATTTTTTTGAGGATGATTGCACTTGGATCGTCTTAAATCTTTCTTTGTTATGTATTTCTTTTCATAGTTGGTAGTGGATTTGTCTCCGCCCAACTACATGTACCAATGAAAATCTATAGTTGATTATATGATATCTTTTATTCTTGCATTTTGTGGATGAGATTAGTTAGTTATAGTTTGCTGCATTTTACAGCTTATGTATTCATACGAGGTTTCCATATATTGGAGTGTACTTCGTATGTTTACAGCTGGCATGACTACATTCCTAGTCCTACGTATTTTGGGACTGGGGCATTACATGTTTTTGTGGCGGCCCATGCAGGTCAGAGCATATCGTATCGGCTACATAACTGTGCTGATACGAGCCTGCATATAGGATTAGGAATTAGGCATCTCTTCCACATGTTTGATACCTTCCTTGATTCCTCTTCAAACTCTCATTTGATTGCTTGACTTGCATCTAGCTTGAAATTGTTCTAAAGAAAATTCTATATCTCGTGCCAGAAAATGAATCCTCATAGCGGTAGCGCTGCACCATTTGCCGTCACACCAGGAAACTCGGCAGCCCAAGAGGAGCAAATTCACTCACAGCATCCTATAGCAACCTCAACCATGCCTTCTCAGCCAGACCAGACGACCCCACCTACTCACCAGCATCCTCAAACCTCTGAACCCCAGTTAGTTCAGCCTGTTCAGCAGACCCCTGTACCCCAGGGAGGGTATACTCTACCACCCCTTCATCAGAATCTACCTCAAGCTAGACCGCAGATGCCTATGCCCCCGATTGATGGAGATGATACCAATCGGTTCCTTTATACTTTGTTACGGGCTCAATGGCAGCAAAATGAGTATTGAGACAAGACGTGATGGTTCCACCTAATAGACTTCCATCTCCACCACCAGCTCAAGTACCAGCACCACTACCAAGGCCCCATTCATACGTAGGCAGTATTTCAGATTTCACCCTAATGAAGCCGAAGACTTTCAAAGGTACCGAAGGCCCACTAGAAGTTTCTTCATGGCTTATCAGCACCGAGAAGAAGTTAAGGGCGTCACAATTGCCTAAAGAAGATTGGATGACCGCAGTTGATTTATTACTCGAGGACAATGTCCATCATTGGTGGAAGGCGGAGGAGAGGCGCTTGGGTACCAATCAGTCATGGGAAGAGTTCTACAAACTCTTCAACGACAGGTACTTTCCAACCGCTGCTCGGAATGTACTGTATGATCAGTTCCTCCACCTCAAACAAGGCGACAAGTCGATTGATGAGTATGATACAGAATTTAGCCGACTAAGCAGATTTGCCGAGGGATTGATACCGACAGAGAAAGAGAAGGCAAAAAGGTTTCATAATGGATTAAGACCCGAGCTTAAAACCCATACCACTGTGCAATCTAGAATTTTGCACGCCGCAGTATTAGAAGAAGCTAGAAGTCAGAAGATCCTTCACATGGAAGCACAACAAACTCAAAGATACTATGCCCCGATAGACTTTCCAGTTCAACTTGGTTCAGGAGGCCCCGAACGACGACTTACTGCACAATATCAACAGCAAGCCATGCCCTACCAAGTTCCAAGTACAATAACCTGCCAGTTTTGTGGAAGGAGAGGGCACCAGCAGAAGGACTGCCGTCGGCGACTAAAGTGTTGCTTCAATTGCGGTTCCAATGAGCATAAACTTCGAGATTGTCCCAACCGACACATCACACACAGTTTAGCTCCAGCACCATCACAGCAGCAATTACGAGGGCCGAAAACTCTCGGACCAGGTGCACCACAACCAATTTCCCTAGAAGAATATCAGGAGGGACCAGCCTTGGTGAGTCAGATACCAGAGTATAGGCCTGCAAGAGAAAAGATGAATAATCCAAGGCAATGACAAGGATTCACTATGACATTGCTAGACACCCTTCCCGAGTTGACAGATACCACAGGTATTATTCTAGTTAATACATTATTGATTCATCTTCATTTGTGTCATATCCATGCATAGAATAGTTATCTTGTTCTTCCTAAACACATTGGGATTAAGTTAGCAATTGCACTGCAGGGTACTACCTATAAACATCTTTAGTAAACCCAACCGTATCATAGCCAGACTTGCGTAGAATAACGATTAAGGATTTGGTCAAAAAGGATTTTCAAGACTGTAGAAGCATGGAAAATAACAAGAAAAGCCTTGCGGCTCAGATAGAAAGAGCCTCATGCGGCTCAGGAATCTGTTAGACATTCATGCGGTTCAAAAGTCCATTAAAGCCTCATGTGGCTCGGATAGCTCCATGCGGCTCAGGAAGGAGCTACGTGACGCTAAGCAGTTCGCCTCTACAGCTGGCCATAAAGCACTGCCTCATTAAATGTCCTGACGGTAGCTCTGACAGAAAGGCGAAGTGACAACTCTGACATAAAGCTGCAATGATGACCCTGACATGATGGCGTGCTCCTAGGGAAAAGAAGAAAATCTTTTATAGCTGGCATGATCCGCCAAGTCCAAAGCTCCCTATGCGGCTGCCACTCCTATGCGACTGTCACCCCTATGCGGTTGCTCTCTTCATGCGGTTGCTCTCTTCATGCGGTTGCTCTCTTCATGCGGTTGCCCTCTTCATGCGGCTGCCTCTTCATGCGGCTGCCCTCCTTTATGCGGCTACGACCTTCATGCGACTGCCATCTTCATGCGGCTGCCTCCTTCATGAGGCTGCCATCCTCACGCGACTATCTCCCTCATACGGCCGCCACCCTCATACGGCTGTTACTTTCATGCGGCTAGGAGTGTGGGGGCCACCCATATGCGGTTCATTTAGAGACCGCATTCATACGGCTCTGTCAGGACGTCCCACTCACGACAGTTGAGACACGTGGTGGTCCTCTTGACAGTTGAGACACGTGGCGATCCTCATGACAGTTGAGACACGTGGCAGTTTTATCCCCTCGGAGTTATGGCTGCTAGCAAATCATAACAACCCAGATTTGTTATAATCATCATAATTACTCGGATCAAATCAGATTTGTTATAATTAAGCAAATTGAACACGTAGCGGAAGATCCGAGCTTGTCATGACAAATTATGAAGATTTATTGCAATCAGCATTAATTGTCCATACGGATTTGGCGCAATCAAAAATTAACTGCCTAGATTTGTTGCAATCAAGATTAATAGTCCAGATTATTGGCCGCCGACTTTTCAAAGGACAATTATTGCAAACCTTAATGATCACACCCCACTCCTATAAATAGTAAGGTGCCATTCCCTTGCAAAAGAGACTCTCTCCACCCGGCTGGACATACAGAGAAACAAAGGCACGCACAGAGGATTCTTTCCACGCATCTCGAGAGCATTTCTTTATCAGAACCAAGGCTACGTCTGATCGTCCGAGGAGTAAGACAGAGCAGCCGTCGCTTTCCTGAGCCTCTACCGTCACCCCCAGAATCAAAAATAAATAATCGTACTTAGATTGTTGTACCTAGGTTTTCGTCCCTAGGCTTTCTTTGTACGAGCGAGTTTGTATTGTGAGTCTAAGTTCAGTCCTCCTATATAATTATTCTGTACTTTTAAAATCAATGACAAGCACGATGGCGACTCTGCTGGGGAATAACTTCTCTACGGCTGAGGAGTTGGTGATGCAATCGGATGCAGCCAAACTTGGCTCCACTCAACAAATGTTGGTCGCCCGGTTCTACCAGCAGGCATTTGAAAAAATGCTCTCCGACGGGAGCGCTGGCCCGGTCCAGCGGCGAGCACGCACGAAGAAGGCCCGCAGGGAGTGGAGGCCCAAATCATTTGCTCCTCCCCAAGCTCTCGAAGGAGTACTCTCTGTTGCCCAAAACGGCAGAGAAGACTCTCTAATGGCCCCACTTCAGACCATAGAGGACTCTGCTGTCCCCAAGTCCGGTAGAGGAAAATACTACGATACTGGACTTGCCGGGGCCAAGGGTAACTCTACACGGTCCAAGAAGAAGATGCAGAAGGGCGCTAGCCGCATAAAGATTCATGCGGCCACAAAAGCCAGCCGCAGGCAGAAGGCTCATGCGGCCAGTGCTGCCAGCCGCATGGAGGATGCTCATGCGGCCACTATGACTTACAGCCGCATGGAAGAGGCCCACACGGCCACTACAGCTTCCAGCCGCATGCAAACTGCCAGCCGCATGCGGGATGCTTATGCGGCCATAAATGCCAGCCGCATACGGGAAGGCTATGCGGCTAAACATTTCAGCCGCAGGCCATCTGTTCATGCGGCTCAGGTTCGGTCTTCGA
Organism: Iris pallida; assembly: GCA_029216955.1. Classification (NCBI taxonomy): domain Eukaryota; kingdom Viridiplantae; phylum Streptophyta; class Magnoliopsida; order Asparagales; family Iridaceae; genus Iris; species Iris pallida. Next base: position 7,901,788 of record JANAVB010001399.1, read on the forward strand.
CCGTCTCTCAGGCGATCCTGATCCCAGATACTCTCATGTGCCAGTCTCTATGGACTCTTCCTACTATGCACTCTCAGGTGCTAGAAGAAAGAAGTCTCGGGCAGCGTGGGCGCGTCGAGCTCAGACAGCTGTCCTAACTTCTGACTATCAGGGCGTCCTGCTGACTATTACGCGGGTCCCTGATGGAAAGTTGTAAAAAACTATCCGTGTCCAGCCCCCGGCGGCCAACGAACAGGATAGTTATCAAGAATCTCCCAACAATGATCAAGGGCAAGTACTCGTGCTACCTTCACATCAGGGAGCAGGCAGGACGCCAACACACACATGTGCTCAGGACTCCCGGGCCCACAAAGCGAGTGACTTGCGGAACGTGATTCTTCACAAGCGTAAGAAAAGAGACAAAAACTTGGTGTACAGAGAGTCCTCTCATGGATATTACTGCACTCAAGTCATTGTCAACAGCTGCTGCAGCAAGGCGACCACACAAGAGAAGCGGCGATCCGTCTTCCAACGACTGCAACACCCAAGCTCAGAAGACGAGGCGCTTCTTGTCGCCTCCTGCAATTCTGCTCTGAAGATCCCTGGCAGTGGTAGAGGGAAGAAAACAAATGTCTCTATCCCAAAAATCTCAACCAAGAAAATCTCTTCTAAGCGGTCGTGGACGTCCGATACGGGAGGAGTTTTCCAAGGTACTCGCTCGAAGATGAAATCTGCCACACTTGGAGGTTCGTCGTCCACATCTCTGGGAGGCACTGGAGCCGGGGGTAGCACTCCTCCAAACATCTACGACAATCCGGTGTTCCAAGAAGATGATCTAGGGGAAACGGTTACCCCAACAGAAGCAGCAGGCTCCGACGTCCCCGAGGACGTCCACGACTCTCAAGACGAGGCAAGCTCTGAAGCTGGGGGTGCCACTTCTTCTGAGTCCGAACTAGAGGAAAACATTCCCACATATCCTGACGACTTCTCTGTACAAGGGTATGACTCAGAGGGCACGTCCTCCACCGTTTCTTCTATCTCTCATGTGAGGACGGTATTCATGACAGACAGCAACCAAGACGGTTCCAGTGATCGCCAACGCATCGACACTCTGGAGGCTATACTGTATGCCTTGGTCAAGTCTGTGGACGAGATCAAAGCGGCCCTTCTAACTCTGCAAGGAAGGACGCTTGGCCAGACAAGCTTGGGTCCCGCGGCGAATGCGGCCTCAAATTCGGCAGCGTCGAACCCGGGCGACAACCCTCTAACAACAACGGCTCCTACTGCTGCAGACGAGGCCAGGGAGACAAGAAGAGAGGTCCAGGAGCTTTTGGCTATATTCCACGCCCGAGAAAACTGCTAGGACCTCAGGATACGATAACCGTATCCTATTGCATAGAGAGATGTGCCCTTCCCACCAAGATATAAACCATTCAACATCAATCCATATGATGGGAAGACATCGGCAAGCAGGTACATTACCTACTTCGAAGTCACAACCGACCATCTGCCTCATGACGATGCCATTCTCATGCGGCTGTTTATTAGAGCATTGGAAGGGGTCGTCTTTGACTGGTACCGTAACTTGCCGGATAACTGCATCTATTCCTTCGCCGGCTTCAAATGCATGTTTCTGGAAAGGTTCTACGAAGTAGGACAAGACGTGACGATGTCCACCCTTATGGACGTTGTCCTGGGAGAAAAGGAGCTGACAAGGAACTATATCGAACGGTTTCATCAAACCGCGATGAAGTTGCCTTCCGGTAAACCCGATTCCTCCTTGATTAAAATTTGCCAAAAGAGGCTGCTTCCCACAATCAGCCTCTAGATGGGCGAAAGTCAGTTTAAGGATTGGAAGACTTTCATTATCAGCGCCACTAGTGCAGAAGACAAATTGAAGAAAGCTCGCCAACTAGGATTGTACGTCTCAGAAGGAGAGGATAAGGGCAAACGCCTAACACTAACAACAGTAATGGTGGTAACCCCTACAACAATCGAGACAACAAGGGCAAACAGGCTATGGTGGCCGACACAGCTCCGAAGCCTGAACCGAAGCCGGAAGAGAAGTAGTGGCCTCAAATGACCTACTCCTTCGAAGACGGCCATGTTAAGCCCATCTTGGACATGCTCATACAAGGAGGTCAAATCCAGCTCCCTCCTCCAAGACGTGAACCTCGTCCTGCAGAGATGGAAGGCCCCAAGTACTGCCACTATCATCGCTATCTCCACCATGTTACACAAGACTGCTACCAACTGAAGTGATACATCCAGCATCTCATCAATTCTAAAGCCCTGGCCATTGATTTCGAAGAAGTGACCGTAGCAGCTAACATGGTGTTAGTACAATTTGGCAGCTTTTCTCCGACAAAGACTCAAGATGGAGTAGTACCCGTCCCCTGGGCAAGAATAAAAGTCGCTAACCTTCTACCTCCCCAAGACCAGGCTGCTGGTCTAGTGCCCCTTACCACCTCACGAAGGGAGGTCATGTGGGTCCACCCGGATCTGGTACTGGAAGTAACTCAGTCCGCATCCCCCGCCACCAACAAGAAGAAGAGTGGAAAAGTCAAATGATGCCGCACAATCTCGGTAGAGGTCGAAGAAGCTACTACTGTTGTTACCCGATCCGGCATACAAACCCAACCTCCACCGGGTAACTCGGCTGAAGATCATCAGCCGACAGCTGCTGATGCCCCAGGACCTTCTCAGCCTTCGACGACCGACAAGCCTAGGCCGAAGGAGACTCACTTTGACAAACCGCTCCGAAGAGAGACGCCTCATGGACTGGAGAGGCCCTACAACTTTGACATCTTGGCACAATTGGCCAACATACCAGCCAAATTATCACTATACGAGCTCCTGAGACTCTTTAAAGATGTTCGCATCGCACTGAGCGAGGCACTCCAGAATGCCGACGCATATCTGGCTCAGTCCCATCTCACTGGGGAGGGCTCGCCTGCAGATCTTCAAGACAGCGCTTGTACGGGTGCAATGCCCAACATTGTCTTTACTCTGCAGGATATGCTTATCAAGACCAACCTGCATGATCGCCCTCTGTATTATACTGGGTACATTGGCGATATCAAGGTGTATCAGATGCACATTGATCCCGATTCTTCGATAAGCATCATCCCGAAGAGCCTGCTACACCATCTGCGCATCCCAATGCATCGCCTGACACCGACAAGCACTGCCATTAGTGGTTTCAACTCAGACAGAAGCTATCCGATTGGAAAGATTCGTCTGAAATGCTAAATCGGCGATCTTCAATCAAAAATGACCTGTTATATTATAGATACGGATACTTCCTACAATATTCTCCTGGGGCGTCCTTGGATACACGATTACATGATCGTGCCATCCACACTGCACCAATGCTTCAAGTACGTCGATAAGCATGGCTTCGTGAGGACAGAATTTGCCGACATCGATCCCTTTAAAGGGGTTGAATCTTACTACTCCGACTCATGCTTGTACGAGAAGTAAAAAAGGTACCATGTCGAAGAAGATACTCGAGCTCCAACTGAGGTGACAACTGGATCGGAAGGACCTCTAACGATCCACCTCCAAGCCCATAAACCTGACAAAACCGCACCCCTTATGGCCACTCTGCGTAAGGACGCAATCAGCCTCTCTGCACAGGAGGAGCAGATGATAATCCGACTGCCAAGGTCTGGCCAAGCGCCAAGACCCACGACAGAGCCACTGACAATCAGGCTGCGTAGAGTGTGTCAGCAACAAATAGAGAAGCTCAATCCCTCTGTCAAGCCGATGATGATTCGTCTTCCTCGAATAAATCGGTAGCCGAACCCTAAGCCGAGGACTGCTAGCCAGCCAACAACTCCCCGCCCAGCACCAAGCACTAAACTGGGGGTGGCTAGTATGCCAACGACTCCATGTTCTGCTCCACCCATGGAGCCCCTGATGATTAAGCTGCCCAAGTCATCCTCCCAATCTACACAGGGGGTGGTTGAAGAAGAGCCAAAGCTGGCCAAGTATGTGGCTGCTCACACTGATGTTCCATCCGCAGATGATGTAATCCCACTGGAAAAGATACCTTATTTCATCAATAAAGGGCTAACTTTGAACTACCTCGAGCTTAATAAGCTTTATACAATGTATGCTATGGAATACGGTATAGGCACCCACCTGCACACACATGTGACAAATGTCTACACCGCAAACCAACTTACTCCAGTGGAAGACGCTTACCGCATAGTCGAGGAAGGGGATCATCCAATCATCTTCGACCGAAAGAATGATCCACAACCCTTCAGGATAGAAGAAGTTGATCTCGAATCCGACACCGGAAGACTGACCCTTTATTTGTATTGTTCCTGATCCAAGTACCTCATGCAAAAATAGGGGTATGATCTGGAAACTATACCAGGCTTGAACTACGGTACTGGACGGCGGCTACCCTTACGGTTGCCAGTCCCGACAGGGAAACCACAAGATTACTATAACAAAACCAGATGTGGGCTAGGTTATGTTACACCTGCAATGACCCCTGAAAGCTCAGACGAGGAATGCGACTGGCATTCACACTCAACCGGATCACCCACCTCCGATTAGGATGTTAGCATCGGGGACGTGTTCAGGCAAGTCTTGTCCGTCAATATGGCATTTGCCAACGCCTACGAAGAAGGTGAAGACATCCCTGAACTTCTTGAGTTAGATCCATGGGCACAACAGCTAGATGCACAATGGGAGAAGCGGTTCGAACAAAAAGAGCCTTCCACCGAAGATGAGTTTGTGCAAGTTGATCTCGGTGACGAGTCCTCTCCAAAGCCCATCTTCGTCAGCAAGAATCTGACAGACGAAGAGCGAGAATCGCTACTGCAACTCGTCAGAGAATACATCGATGTGTTCGCCTGGAGCTACGAAGACATGCCAGGAATGAACCCAGAGGTTGCACTTCATAAACTCAATATTCGGCCGGACGCAAAACCAGTCAAGCAACAGCAACGACGGTTCCGTCCCGACATTATGAATGCCATTGAAGCTGAGGTCAACAAATTGATAGTTAGCAGCTTCATCCACGAGGAACAATATCCAGATTGGGTAGCCAATATAGTACCAATCCTCAAGAAAAATGGGAAGATTCGAATCTGCATCGACTTTCGCAATCTGAACGAGGCATCTCCCAAAGATGAATTTCCTCTCCCTATCACAAACATCATGATTGACAACACCTGCAGCTTCGAGCGTATGTCATTCTTGGATGGTTTCTCGGGGTACAACCAAATCAAGATGTTCCCTGACGACGAAAAGCATACATTATTCCGAACACCAATTGGCACATACTGCTACACAATCATGCTTTTCGATTTAAAGAATGCTGGCACCACCTATCAAAGAGCTATGAGCGTCATCTTCAGAGACCACCTACGCAAGACAGTGGAATGCTACGTCGACGACATCGCTGTCAAAAGCCACTCTAAGGAAGATCATCTGCATGATCTGAGGACAGTGTTCGACCTAATGCGAGCGCACAACTTGAGGATGAATCCCACAAAATCCTTCTTGGGCATATCCAGCGGGACGTTCTTGGGTTTCATCATTACTTCCCAGGGTATCCACATAGACCCTGAGAAGACGAAGGCAATCATCGAGATGGGTCCCCCGAGAAATCTCCGTGAACTCCGAGGCCTTCAAGGGAGGCTGGCCTACATCAGGAGGTTCATCTCTAACCTCTCCGGGCGATGTCAGCCATTCACCCACCTCATGAAGAAATGCGTCTCCTTCGTATAGGATGAAGAATGTCAGCGTGCATTCGACAGCATTAAGGAATACCTGACGAACCCTCCTGTCCTGGTGGCCCCGGTTGCTGGAAAACTATTCCTGCTCTATGTGCGAGCTATGGAGCATTCTTTCGGTGCTCTACTAGCACAAAACAATGATACAGGCCATGAGCAAGCTATATATTACCTCAGCCGAATGATGATTGGGCCGGAACATCGATACACTGCCGTAGAAAAGGAAAGCCTCGATCTGGTGTTCGCCATTCAGAAGATGCGACACTACGTCACGGGACAACCCATCCATGTCGTATCAAGAGTCAACCCCCTAAGGGTCCTCATGACTAAGCCCGACGCACTCAGCTCTTGCCTCGCTACCTGGGCGATATTACTGTCCCCCTACCACATGATCTTCGTCCTACAGAAAGCCTTTAAAGGTCAAGCTCTGGCAGACTTTCTAGCAGCTCATCCAGGTTCGGAGTCAACCAGAATAGACGAAGAGATTCCAGATGAGGTCGCCAATTCAAATATGAACTCTCATGATGCCATATGGCGAATGTTCTTCGACGGCGCTTTCAGAACTTGGCCTAAAGGCAACATCGTTGCTGGAGTCGGAGTAGTGCTGATCTCTCCCTCCGGGCTGGTGATCAATCGGGCCTACTCCCTCACGGAGCCCTATTCAAACAATGTGTCCAAGTACAACGCTTTAGTCATTGGCCTCCGACTAGCAAAAGAGCTGGGGGTAGAGTATATGAAAGCATACGGCGACTTGCAGCTAATCGTTAACCAGATCCGGGGCTCATACAAAGTTCGTCATGAAGACATGATCCCCTATCACCAAACAGCAATGGACATCATCTCGTCCTTGGAAGGGTTCTTCATAGAACATGTTTCCAGGCTCCAGAACATCAAAGCCGATGCCCTAGCACGCCTTGCCGCTTCCTTAGCAGTTCCGAATCATGCTCATCATTTGGTTGACATAATAGGTCGTAAATTGGTCTGCCCCAAGAATAATGTTCAATGTGTGGAGAGTTACTCTACTCTGGCTGTTGACGAAGCACCAGACTGGAGACAGTCGTTCATTGACTTTGTAGTCTACGACATCCTGCCAGAGAATCTGAAGGAAGCTACTTCTATCAGAAGACGTTCCCTCAGATTCTTCTATGATACAGAAACAAAAATGCTGTATCGGCGATCATACGATGGATTACTGCTTCAGTGTCTGTCAAATACAGAAGCTAAAAAAGCTGTACGTGAAGCTTACGATGGCGTCTGCGGGGCCCACCAGCCTGGCTCGAAATTGTAAGACCGCCTTCGTCGAATGGGCTATTACTCGCCCACGATGGTTGCAGATGCAATAGACTATGCAAGAAAGTGCAAAGCCTGTCAAGACCACGCAGATTTCATCTACCAACCGTCCGAGTTTCTACATCCAACGGTGGCATCCTGGCTATTTGAGGCATGGGGAATGGACATCATTGGTCCGATCACTCCGCCTTCGTCCCGAGGACATCGCTTCATACTCGCAATCACAGATTACTTCTCCAAATGGACGGAGGCTATGCTGCTGGCAGAAGTCAAGACTTCAAACGTGATCAGCTTCCTCAAGCACCACATGATCTATCGCTTTGGACTTCTCCGAAGGATCATCCTCGACAACGGTCCACAGTTCGCAAGCCACGTCTTCTATCGGTTATGCGACAAACACCGGATCCAGAATATTGCTTCAATGTTGTAGAAGCATGGAAAAGAGCATGATTGTCCATACGGCTCAAATAGGAAAACCCATGCGGTTCAAAAACAGACAAGCTTCATGCGGCTCAAGAGCATCATGCGGTTCAAAAGTCACCAACTTGGACATGCGGCTCAAGCAACACTACGTGGCCTTCTGCGGTTCGGCCATTAAGCAAAGGCCCTATTTAATGCTCTGACATAAAGAAGAACTGACGGCTCTGACATAAAGCTGCCATAAAGACTCTGTCATAATGGTAGACTCCTAGGAAAACGAAGGAAATCTCTGACACAAACTCCAAAATCCTTTATACGGCCTTGACACGTAGACAGTCGCATGCGGCTCAGGCAGAGGCCACCCCATGCGGCTCAAGTAGAGGCCACCTCATGCGGCTCAGGCAGAGTCTACCCCATACGGCTCACGAGGACTTTCTTCATGCGGTTTACTGAGAAGCCACCCATCATGCGGTCGCCTACGGTCATGCGGCTCAGATCATTTCCATACGTGGCCAGTCTTATGCGGCTCAGTAGGAAACGATCCTCATGCGGTTCGAATTTCCCAAGTGGCTCACAGTTCAGACACGTGGCATAAGATTAGTTTTTTCCGCGTTTCTACAGCTAGCAGCATAATAATAGTAGGACACGTGGCATCAAATTGATCAAGATTCATCAACAAATCCCAACAATCAGGTTTAGTACCATCCTCATAATTACTGGGATCAAATCAGATCGTTTGCAATCATGCAAATTGAACACGTGGCGGGAGATCCGAGTTTGGCATGACAAATCATAAAGATTTATGGCAATCATGATTAATTGCCCACAGAGATTTGATACAATCTGTATTAATTACCTAGATTTGCTACAATCAGAATAAGGGCCCAGATTAATTGATCCTTAACCGCCGACTTATCAAGGAGACAATCATTGTAAACCCTAATGATCGCATCCCACTCCTATAAATAGTAAGGTGCCATTCCCTTGCGAAGAGAACTTTTTTTGAAGTGCACCAGAGCATCTGGAGAGACTTAAAGAGAGAGAGAAGAGAGACAAAGGCACGAACAGAGGGTATCCTGAGAGCATTTCTTCCCCGGAGCCAAGGCTGCATTCGATCGTCCAAGGAGTAAGGCAGAGCTGCCGTCGCTTTTTCGAGCCTCTACCGTCATCCCCCAGAATCTAAAATAAACAATTGTACTTAGATTGCTGTACCTAGGTTTTCGTCCCTAGGCTTTCTTTGTACAAGAGAGTTTGTATTGTGAAGTAAAAGTCCAGTCCTCCGATATAATTGTTCTGTTCTTTTATATTTCATGACAAACACGATGGCGACTCTGCTGGAGACAAACTTCTCCATGGCTGAGGAGTTGGTGACGCAATCGGATACAACCAAACTTGGCTCCACACAACAGAAGATGGTCGTCCGCTTCGACCAACAGGCGTTCGAAGAAATGCTCTCCGACGGGAGCGCTAGCCCGGTCCAGAAGTGAACCCACACAAAGAAGGCTCGCAGGGAGTGGAGATCAAAGTCATTTGCTCCTCTTCAAGCTCTGGACGGAGTACTCTCTGCTGCCCAAGACGGCGAAGGCAAGTCTCATGCGGCTCCACTTCAAGCCATAGAAGACTCTGTTGTCCCCAAGTCCGGTAGAGGAAAGCACTACGATGCTGGACTTGCAGGGGCAAAGAGTGATTCTATGTGCTCCAGGAAGAAGCCGAACAAAGGCACTAGCCGCAAGCTGAACATTTATGCGGCCAAACTTGCCAGCCGTATGCATGATGACCATGTGGCCGAAACTGCCAGCCGAATGCATAACACTCATGCGGCTTGGATTTCCAGCCGTATGGAGAAGACTTATGCGGCTGAGAATTCCAGCCGCATGAAGAAAGCCCATGCGGCTACGACTGCCAGCCGCATGAAGACTGTTGACTCCAGCCGCATGCCGCCTGCTCTATGCGGCTCAGTCTTCGACCGCCTCTCCTATGGTCCTGATCTCTCATGCTCCCAAGAAAACATGTCTGACTCTCTCCAGCACCACTTAGACTCTTCCTATTATGTGCCCTCATGCACTAGAGTGAAGAAGTCTAGGGCAGTGCGAGATTGGCGAGCTCAGTCCGCTGTCCCGACCTCTGACCATCCGAGCGTTCCATATACTGTTATACGGGCCTCTGATGGGAAGTTGTACAGAACCACTCGAGTCCAGCCGCCAGCGGCAAACGGACAGAGTGGTTCCCAAAAGTCTTCCAAAATTTAGGGAGCAAACATGGTCGTTCCCGACCCGTCTGATTTGCGTGAGGCTATCCTCCACAAGCGCAAGGAAAGAGAGGGGGCCTCAGGGTGCGAAGAGTCCTCCCACGGACGTCACTGCACCCAAGTCATCGTCAACTGATATTACAATAATGCGACGGTACGAGAAGACCGGCAGTCCGTCTTCCAAAGACTGCAACAACCATGTTCAGAGGATGAGGCACTCCCCGTCGTTTCCTGTAACTCTGCTCAGAAAATCCTCGCCGATGGAAGAGGAAAGAAGGCAAACGTTTCCAGCCCGAAGATTTCAACCACTATGACTAAGAGACTGTCGTCTAAGTGGTTGCCTACCACCGGAGTTTTCCAAGGTACCCGTTCAAAGATGAAATCTGCTACAGTAGGAGATTCATCGTCCACATCACCAGGGTTGCTGAAACTGGGGGTAGCACTCCTCCGAACCTGCATGACAATCTGATGTTCCAAGGAGACGAGCTGGGGGAAACAACTCTTCCATTATATGCAGCAAATCTCGACGTCTCCGAGGACGTCCACAATTTCCAAGACGAGGCGAACTCGGAAGCTGGGGGTACTGTTCCTTCTGAGTCCGAATCAGAAGAAAACATTCCTACATACCCCGATGACTTCTCGGTACAGGGATATGATTCGGAGTGCACGTCATCCACCGTCCCTTCTACTTCTACTCATGTCAGGACGGCATTCATGACAAACGACGAACAGGATGGTCCCAGTGATCGCTAACGCATCGACACTCTGGAGGCCATACTGCGCACTTTGGTCAAATTCGTGGACGAGATCAAAGCAGCCCTCCCTACTCTGCAAGGAGGGACGCCTGTCCAAACAAACTTGGGTCCCGCGGTTAATGCAGACTCAAACTCAGCGGCACCAAACCCGGACAATATTACTCCTGAAATGTTGGCTCCTACCGCTGCAGACGAAGCCAGGGAGGCAAGAAGAGAGGTCCAGGAGCTCCGGACCATGTTCTACGCCCGAAAAAATTGCCAAGACCTCAGGATACGACAACCGTATCCCGCTGCGTGGAGAGATGTTACCTTCCCACCAAAGTATAAACCATTCCACATCAATCCATATGATGGGAAGACCTCTGCAAGTTGGTACATCACTTACTTCGAGGTCACCACCGACCATCTGCCCCATGACGATGCCATCCTTACGCGATTATTCATCAGGACATTGGAAGGGGCCGCCTTCGACTGGTACCACAACCTGCCAGACAACTGCATCCACTCCTTCGCCAGCTTCAAGCGCATGTTCTTGGAGAGATTCTACGAAGTAGGACAGGACATCACAATGTCCGCCCTCATGGACGTCGTTCAAGGGGAGAAAGAGCTGACAAGGAATTATATTGAGCGGTTTCGCCAAACCGCCATGAAGTTGCCTTCCGGTAATCTGGATGGGTGAAAGTCAATTTAAGGACTGGAAGACGTTTATCATCAGTGCCACTAGCGCCGAAGACCGGTTGAAGAAGGCTCGCCAACTGGGATTGTACATCTCGGAGGGAGAGGACAAGGAAAAGCGTCCTAATACCAACAACAACAATGGGGGTAGCTCCTCCAACAATCGGGACAACAAAGGCAAGCAGGCTATGGTGGCCGATACAGCCCAGAAACCTGAGTCAAAATCGGCGGACAAGCAATGGCCACAAATGACCTACTCCTTCGAAGACGGCCATGTCAAGCCCATCTTGGACATGCTCATACAAGGAGATAGAATTCAGCTTCCTCCACCAAGACGGGAACCTCGGCCGACGGAAATGGAGAGCCCAAAGTACTGCCATTACCACCGCTACGTCCACCATGCTACACATGACTGCTACCAGCTGAAGCGATACATCCAACATCTCATCAATTCGAAGGTACTGGCCATTGATTTCGAGGAGGTGACCGTGGCAGCCAATATGGTGTCAGTACAATTCGGCAGCTTCCTTCCAACAGAGACTCAAGACGGTATGGTACCCATCCCTCGAGCAACAATAAAGATTGCTAATCTTCTACCTCCTCGAGATGAGGCTACTGGCCTGGTACCCCTCACCACGTCACGAGGGGAGGTCATATGGGTCCATCCAGATTTGGTACCAGAAGTGACTCAGTCCACACCATCCTCTATTGGCAAAAAGGAAAGTAGAAAGGTCAGATCCCGCCGCATAATCTCGGCAGATGTCGAAGAAGCCACAGCTGTCGTCACTCGGTCTGGTGCTCAATCCCAACCTACGCCAGATAACTCGACTGAAGAGCATCAGCCGGCCACTGCTGACACTCCGGGACCTTCCCAACCTCCAACGACCGACAAGCCTAGGCCGAAGGAGACTCGCTTTGACAAATCCCTCCGAAACGAAGCACCTCATGGACTGGAAAGGCCCTACAACTTTGACATCTTGGCGCAATTGACCAACACACCAACCAAATTATCATTATACGAGCTCCTGAGACTCTCCAAGGATGTTCGTGCGGCTTTAAGCGACGCACTCCAGAACGCCGACGCATATCTAGCTCAGGTCAACCTCACGGGAGAGAGCCCGCCTGCAGATCTCCAAGACAGCGCTTGTACAGGAGCGATGCCCAATATTGTCTTCACTCCACAGGATATGCTCATCAAAACCAACCTGCACGATCGACCGTTATATTACACTGGATATATCGGCGACGTAAAGGTGGATCGGATGCACATTGATCCTGGTTCTTCCATAAGCATCATCCCGAAAGTCTGTTACATCATCTCCACATTCCTATGCATCGCCTGACGCCAACAAGCATCGCCATTAGCGATTTCAATTCGGGCAGGAGCTACCCGATTGGGAAGATTCGCTTGAAGTGCTAAATTGGCGATCTTCAGTCAGATGTAACATGTTACGTCATAGATGCGAACACTTCCTACAATATCCTCTTGGGGCGCCCTTGGATACACGATTACATGATCGTGCCTTCCACGCTGCACCAGTACTTCAAGTATGTCGACAAACACGGCCTCGTAAGGACAAAATTTGTCGACATCGATCCCTTAAAAGGGGTCGAATCCTACTACTCAAACTCCAGCCTATACGAAAAGTCGAAGAGGCACCTTGGTGAAAGAGATGTGCAAGCTCGCACTGAGACGGCCACATGATCAGAAGAACCTCTGACAATCCACCTCCAAACTCGTAAACCTGGCAGGTCCGCACCCCTTACGGCCGCTCTTCGTAAGGATGCAATCAGCCTCTCGGCACAAGAAGAGCAAATGATAATCCGGCTGCCAAGGTCCGGCCAAGCGCCAAGACCCACAACGGAGCCACTGACAATCAGACTGCCTAGAGTCGGCCAGCAACAAACGGAGAAGCTCAATCCCTCCGACAAACCAATGACGATACGTCTTCCCAAGAAGAATTGTCGCTCTGATGCAAAGTCGGGGGCGTCTAGCGATCCAACCACTCCCCATCCAGCATCGAGTACCAAACTGGGGGTTGCTAGTTTGCTAACGACTCTACGTTCTGCTCCACCAGCAGAACCCCTCATGATCAAATTGCCCAAGTCATCCTCTCAGTCTTCATTTATACAGGGGGTGGCCGAAGAAGAACCAGAACTAGCCAAGTATGTGGCTGCTCACATCGATGTTCTATCCGCAGATGATGTAATCCCGCTAGAAAAGATATCTTACTTCATCAATAAAGGGTTATCTTTGAACTACATCGAGCTCAATAAGCTTTGTACAATATATTCTATGGAACACGGTATAGGCACTCACCTACATACACATGTGACAAATGTTTACACCGTAAATCAACTCACTCCTGTGGAAGAGGCTTACCGCATAATCGAGGGAGGGGATCATCCAATCATCTTTGGGCGGAAGAATAATCTGTAGCCCCTCACCATAGAAGAAGTCGATCTCGAATCGGACACCGGAAGACTGCCTCTCTATTTATATAGCCCCAGTCCAAATATCTCATGCAAAAACAGGGGTATGATCTGGAGACTACGCCAGGTTTAAAGTACGGCACTGGTCGACGATTACCTTTAAAGTCGCCAATCCCGGCTGGCAAACCACAGGACTACTACAATAAGACCCGATGCGGACTGGGATATGTTATGCATATAATGACCCCTGAAAGCTTAGATGAGGAATGTGACTGGCAGTCACACTCAACCAGATCACCAACTTCTGATTCGGACATCAACATCGGAGATGTATTTCGGCAGGTCTTGTTTGTCAACATGGCGTTCACTGATACTTACGAAGAAGGTGGAGACTTTCCTGAACTCCTCAAATTAGAGCCGTGGACCCAACAGCTGGATGCGTAATGAGAGAAGCGGTTTAAACAAAGAGAGCCTCCTACTGAAGATGAGGTCATGCAAGTGGATCTAGGCAGCGACTCTTCTCCAAAACCAATCTTCGTTAGTAAAAGCCTGACAAACGAAGAGCGAGAATCTCACTGGAATTCGTCAAAGAATATATTGATGTGTTCGCCTGGAACTATGAAGACATGCCAGGGTTAAATCCCGATATTGCACTTCACAAACTCAACATTTGGCCAGATGCAAAGCCAGTCAAACAACAACAACGACGCTTTCACCCAGGCATCATGGATGCAATCGAAGCCGAAGTCAACAAACTGATAGCCAGCAGCTTCATACGGGAGGAGCAACATCTAGACTGGGTCGCCAACATAGTACCGGTCCTCAAGAAGAATGGAAAGATTCGAATCTGTATCGACTTCTATAATCTGAACGAGGTGTGCCCCAAAGATGAGTTCCTCCTCCCTATCATAGACATCATGATTAACAACACCTGGGGCTTCGAGCGTATGTCATTCATGGATGGCTTCTCGGGGTACAACCAAATTAAGATGTCTCCTGACGATGAAAAGCATACATCGTTCCGAACACCGATAGGCACGTTCTGCTATACAGTCATGCCTTTCGGTTTGAAGAACGCTGGTGCCACCTATCAGAGAGCCATGAGTATCATCTTCAGGGATCACTTGCGCAAAACTGTGGAGTGCTATGTTGACGACATCGCCGTCAAAAGCCGCTCTAAGGAAGATCATCTGCATGATCTAAGGACAGTGTTTGACCTAATACGAGCACATAATTTAAAAATGAACCCTACGAAATCCTTCTTGGGCGTATCCAGCGAAAAGTTCTTGGGTTTCATCATCACCTCCCAGGGTATCCACGTAGACCCTGAGAAGACAAAGGCAATCATGGAGATGGGTCCCCCGAGAAATCTTCGAGAACTCCGAGGCCTCCAAGGGAGGTTAGCTTACATCAGGAGGTTCATTTCCAACCTCTCTGGGCGATGTCAGCCATTCACCCATCTCATGAAGAAGGGAGTCTCATTCGTATGGGATGAAGAATACCAGCGTACCTTCGACAGCATCAAAGAATATTTGTCGAACCCTCCAGTCCTGGTGGCCCCGGTTGCTGGAAAACCTTTCCTGCTCTATGTACGAGTAATAGAGCATTCCCTCGGCGCTCTGCTAGCACAAAACAACGATGCAGGTCATGAGCAAGCTATATATTACCTCAGCCGAATGATGATTGGGCCAGAGCACCGATATACCGCCGTGGAGAAGGAATACCTCGCTCTGGTGTTCGCCATTCAAAAGATGCGGCACTATGTCACGGGGCAAACCATACATGTGATATCACGAGTCAACCCCCTCAGGGTCCTCATGACTAAACTAGGGGCACTCAGTTCTCGCCTCGCTATATGGGCAATATTACTGTCCCCCTACCATATGATCTTCGTCCCACAAAAGGCTATTAAAGGTCAAGCTCTGGCAGACTTTTTAGCAGCCCACCCAGGCTCGGAGTCGACCAAAATATACGAAGACATCCCAGATGAGGTCGCCGACTCGTATGCAACCTCTCACGATAATATATGGCGAATGTTCTTCGACGGTGCCTCAAGGACCGGACCTAAGGGCAACATCGTCGTCGGAGTCGGGATGGTGCTGGTTTCTCCTTCCGGATTGGTGATCAATCGCGCTTACTCCCTCACAGAACCCTGCCCTAATAATATGGCCGAGTACAACGCTTTAGTTGTTGGCCTCCAACTTGCAAGAGAGCTGGGGGTAGAATATCTTGAAGCATATGGCGATTCACAGCTAATCGTCAATCAGATTCGGGATTCATACGAGGTTCGCCATGAAGATATGATCCCCTATCACCAAATAGCGATCAACATCATCTCGTTATTTGAAGGGTTCTTCATAGAACACGTTCCCAGACTCCAAAATATCGAAGCCGATGCCTTAGCTGGCCTTGCCGCTTCCCTAGCGGTTTCGAACTATGCTCATCAATCGGTAGATGTGATAGGCCATGAACTGGTCTGTCCCAAGAACAATGTTCAATTCGTGGTGAGTTATTCCGCTAGACGATCGATAAAGCACAAGACTGGAGACAACCATTCATTGACTTCGTAGTCTACGATATTCTGCCGGAGGACCCAAAGGAAGCCACATCTATCAGAAGGTGTTCTCTCAGATTCTTCTACGATACAGAGACGAAAATGCTGTATCGCCGATCCTACGATGGATTATTGCTTCGATGTCTGTCAAACGCAGAAACCAAAGAAGCCGTACGTGAAGCTCATGACGGTGTCTGCGGGGCCCATCATCCTGGCCCAAAATTGTAAGATCGTCTTTGCCGAATGGGCTACTACTGGCCCACGATGGTAGCAGATGCGATAGACTATGCAAGAAAGTACAAAGCCTGCCAAGTCAACGCGGACTTTATCCACCAGCCATCCAAATTTCTACATCCGACAGTGGCGTCCTGGCCATTCGAAGCATGGGGAATGGATATCATCGGTCCGATCGCTCCACCTTCTTCCCGAGGACATCACTTCATACTTGCCATCACAGATTACTTCTCTAAATGGGCGAAAGCTGTTCCGCTTGCAGAATTAAAGACTTCAAACGTGATCAGCTTCCTCAAGCATCACGTTATCTATCGCTTTGGACTGCCCTAAAAGATCATCCACGATAATGGTCCGCAGTTCGTAAGCCACGCCTTCTATCGGTTCTGCGACAAGTACTGCATCCAGAATATTGCTTCAATGCCATACAACCCAGCAGCGAATGGGTTGGCAGAAGCATTCAACAAAACAATCATCAAACTTCTCAAAAAGTTTGTATCATCCAACAAACGTGACTGGAACGAGAAGCTTGGTGAATGCTTATAGGCGTACCGTACTACAGTCCGAACAGCCACAGGGAACACACCATTCTCCCTGGTGTACGGGAGTAAGGTAGTTCTTCCATTGGAGACTCAAATACCCTCGTTTTACGTCGCTCTCACTTACCAATTGACGACAGACAATAACCATCGTTGCCGGCTACAAGAGTTGGAGGCCTTAGATGAAAAGCACCTCTTGGCTCAGCAACGAATCGAGCTTTACCAAGCACGCATCTCCGGAGCCTTCAACAAGAAGGTCAAAATTAGAACATTCCAAGTGGGCAATCTCGTTCTGGCAGTTCGGAGGCCGATGATCATGACTCACAAAACCGCCGGCAAATTCCAGCCAAAATGGGAAGGTCCATTTATCATTGAGGCTGTATTCTCCAACGATGCTTTACCGCCTCGCGAAACATGACGGAGACTTGCTCATGTTGCCCATCAACGGCAAGTTCCTGAAGAAATATTATGTCTAAACGATATTCTCCAAATATTCTAGATTATTGAGTTATGTACCCGCCGGTACTGCTGAACTCATATTCCAAATTCTAGATTATTGAGTTATGTACCCGCCGGTACCGCTGAACTCATATTCCAAATTCCAGATTATTGAGTTATGTACCCGCCGGTACCGCTGAACTCACATTCACAAAATTCCGGATTGCTGAGTTATGTACCATCCGGTACCGCTAAACTCACATTCTCCAAATTCTAGATTGCCGAGTTATGAACCCTCCGGTATCGCTGAACTCACATTCTCTAAATTCTAGATCGTCGAGTCATGTACTCTTTCGTACCGCTGAACTCACATGCCGACTCCAACCCTCCTAGATCATCGAGTTATGTACCCGCAGGTGCCTCTGAACTTACATTCCGGTCACTCTTTCAGATAATAAGTCATGTATGACCACACCGCTGAACTTATTTCTCTGAAAGAGCTCCCCCCTCATGATCCACTACCCGCACTCTCAGTGCACAAAAAGGGTAACAGATCTACAGAATTTCTAAAACGACCACGTCGATGTTACCTCTGAGTCATTTTATTTCCGCCAAAAACAAATCATCCCTCTACATAGAACTTCCATGTCCTCATTACCTCTGAGTCGTCCTATGTTCCCCTTCATGGAGCCCACTCCTGCCATGTCCTTATTACCTCTGAGTGGGAAGGCTTCATCGAAGAAACCCTCATATTTGCCATGTCCTCATTACCTCTGAGAAAATATGTTGGTTCTCTCTCGACTTATTATCTGTACCAAAAAAAAACTGCAGGGTACGCTAAAGATAATAGGTCCACGTTTGTCCTCTGTTGACCACAAATATCCTCCGTTGAGTCCACTCCTGCCATGTCCTCATTACCTCTGAGTAGGAAGACTCCGCGGTAAAACCCCCATACTTGCCATGTCCTCATTACCTCTGAGTAAGTATGTTGGTTCCCTCTCAACTTATTATCCGTATCCAGAACCAGGATATGCCAAGGATAATAGGTCCATAAAAAATCTCCCATTGGGGCAACTACTACAAGCAAGGAATGGAGCGAATGTATTTCGGCCATTCAAAATCGGTTACATTCACATGACTACATCTCATGAGCAAGCCAGAAAAGTTCTATATCATTTTCATTCAGACAAAAGGGAAGAAGATTACATCGATGTCCAAAAGAAGCAAGACATAAACCGCAGCTAAAGACAGATAGAAGTATCAAAACAAAGACGGACATTTGTGAGAGCCCATGAATCCTAGTTGCGGGGACGCATATACCAATCCCTCAACCATTTTGTACATGAAGGATGTACTTGAGCAAGATCCTCGTCCGAAATAGGAGGATCAGAACTCCCAGTACTACCGCCGTCAAACTGGGGCTCCTCCTTTACAGCAATGGGCGCCAGCTCTCCTTTCTATTCATCCGCTTCTTGTGTTATCTCCTCCTTAACAAGCGATGATTCTTATTTGGAAGGGGGCAGCAACTCTTCCTTCACAATGATCTCAGCCTTCGGTAGGGTTGCTGCAAGAATCAAAGATAAAAAGAAATAAAGTCAAAAGATGGTCAGAGCCTTACGCGGGGGACTCATGCGGATCTGATCGACAGGTCATTATGCGATTCGGTTTATGAAGTGTTCATGCGACCCACTAAGACAACTCCCATACGGCTCGGACATGGGGTATACCCCCATGCGGCTCGGTTATGGGACATGTATATGGCCCATACAACTCAAAACAGTTTGCATTAAAGGCTTGTGCATAAAGCATGCAACAGAGCCGTCGTTAGGGTTTCAAAGAATATGACTTTCCCAAATCCTTATCCTTAACAGCAGGACGAACGTCGAAGTGAGCTTCGGGTGCCGCAGCCGACGAAGACGCTGCCTTCTTACCCTTCGCCGCAACAGTCTTCTTGGGAGCCATCGGTGATCGAAGAAGAGGATGACAATCTGGACAAGAAAGGTTTTGAGTTGAAAAAGAGAGTAAAGAAGTTTCTTCTCTTATATCCTCTTATTTATAGGAGGACAAAAGAGGGGGCACACGTAGACCAATAACCGCTTCGGATCGTGTGCTGCAGGCAAAACAAAACCGACTCCTCAGATTTTGCCCCCTCTCTCATAAAGGAGATTCACCCAGGGAATAAAATCCAAAGATTTAATGAACCGACCCTTGGGATTCCCCCAAAAGACGGCTCTAAAATTAAAGGCAATTAATGATACGTACACACGGCTAGACAGGCCTTGCGGCAAGGAGTCCAAGCAGCTCAGAAGGCCATGCGGCTGAGGAGGTCATGCGGCTGAGATATCCTTGCGGTCTGAAAAATTTTCACATAGCCATGCTTCTTATTCAAAGTATTTCAATTTTGTAAATTAAAAACTTTGAAGGGGGTCTTGTAGAAGCATAAAAAAGAGCATAATTGCCCATGCGGCTTAGAACAGAAAAACCCATGCGGTTCAAAAACAGACGAGCTTTATGCGGTTCAAGAGCATCATGCGGTTCAAAAGTCACAAACTTGGACATGCGGCTTAAGCAACACCACGTGGCCTTCTGCGGTTCGGCCATTAAGCAAAGGCCCTATTTAATGCTCTGACATAAAGAAGAACTGACGGTTCTGACATAAAGCTGCCATAAAGACTCTGTCATAATGGTAGACTCCTAGGAAAACGAAGGAAATCTCTGACACAAACCCAAAATCCTTCATGCGGCCTTGACACGTGGACAGTCGCATGCTGCTCAGGCAGAGGCCATCCCATGCGGCTCAAGTAGAGGCCATCTCATGCGGCTCAGGCAGAGTCTACCCTATGCGGCTCACAAGGACTATCTTCATGCGGCTTACTGAGAAGCCACCCATCATGCGGTCGCCTACGATCATGCGGCTCAGATCATTTCCATACGTGGACAGTCTTATGCGGCTCAGTAGAGAACGATCCTCATGCGGTTCGGATTTCCTAAGTGGCTTGCAGTTAAGACACGTGGCAGAAGATTAGTTTTTTCTGCGTTCCTACAGCTAGCAGCATAATAATAGTAGGACACGTGGCATCAAATCGATCATGATTCATCAATAAATCCCAACAATCAGGTTTAGTGCCATCCTCATAATTACTGGGATCAAATCAGATCATTTGCAATCATACAAATTGAACACGTGGCGAGAGATCCGAGCTTGGCATAACAAATCATGAAGATTTATGGCAATCATGATTAATTGCCCACAGAGATTTGATGCAATCTGCATTAATTACCTAGATTTGCTACAATCAGAATGAAGGGCCCAGATTAATTGATCCTTAATCGCCGACTTATCAAGGAAGCAATCATTGTAAACCCTAATGATCGCATCCCACTCCTATAAATAGCAAGGTGCTATTTTCTTACGAAGAAGACTTTTTTCGAAGAGCACCAGAGCATCACTACAACAAAAAACCCTTTTAATGACGCTCGATAAGACGTATTGATGACGCCTGATACCTAAGCGTTATCAAAGTTCGAAAATACCTTTTTTCTATGACGGTTTGGGCTAATTCTGGGCTTTTTATAACATTTATAAAATAAAACATTATTAATATTTTAGAGCGGTGACAAACTTGTAATATTTTACAAACGTATTAATATGTTTGAAATACCATTCGCCTCTCTTCTTAACAGACTTCAACTCTCTTTCTTCCTTTCTCCATCCAAAAAAAATTAGGGTTAGGGTTTTGAGAAGAGAAGGATGAAGAAATGGGGTCCGAGCAGAAATCACTGGGAGCTCAGCGGAGAAGAAGCCTTCCTCTACTGCACGGGGTCGTCCTGATGGGGAGGGCGGCGTTCTCCTGCAGGGCCCTGTTCTGGGTGCTGAGGCTCGTGTCGGGCCCCGGCGCCGCGGCAAGCAGGGAGTGCACGCAGGGGCTGGAGAGGGTGATCGGCCTGGCGCTGGACCAGGCGACGCTGGACGACCTGCGACGGAGGGGCACGGAGGGGGCGGCGTCTACGACGTGAACCTGGTGGTGAGGCTGGTGAGGGTGTTCGTGCTCGGGGCAGAGGAGGAGGGGGAAAGGGTGGCGTTGGGCAGGTTGAAGAAGGTCGGGAGGCTGCTCGACAAGTATTTGAGGGAGAGCCTGAACGTGTCTAGGTTCCTCGCGGTGGCCGAGAGCCTGTCCGATTCGGCAAGGGACTGCTTTGACGGGGTCTACAGGGGGCTAGACATCTACCTTGAGGTACATTACTAATTAGGAGCCGCACCTGCACTTAAGTAGCGGACACGGCCCGGACACTCCGTCCATAATACACAAGGACACACCTAAAAATGGTTGGTTGGAAGAGGTCATTACCTATTGGGAAGAGTTTCCAATACCAATGCAACCAAAGGACACAAAATGGACACTCCTTCAAGCCAGCTCCTCTCCAATGGTTCTCCTTCCTTCCTTGAGGCTCCTTGTCTCCTTTGGGATGGATGATGACAAGTAGGGAGAGCTATGGCAAGATTTTAGGGATAGCTTCTACTGAAAGTGGCTTGGGAAAGAAGATGATGAAACTAGTGAGCAGTAGGTTGTTGTTCAACAGGAAAATAGTGTACAGGGATTAGCAGTTCAGAATTCAGGTGCAGTTTCCAAGAAATACACTGCAAGTTGTAGTAAAAACTGAGATAGAAGAGATGCATTCAATATCAGTCATGGTAACATGGTTTAGATGTTGGGATACAATGTATCAACTTCACAGATAACACAATTTTAGTTTTAGATTTCTGAAAAGTTGTTTCCTTATGTTACTGGTAGGTGAACATGAGCCATTTGTATCCGAAGTTCTATCCAGCCTTCCAAATCCAGTTGCTGATCTGGAGCCTCACCAGATTCATTCCTTCTATGAATCGGTATTTTGGACCTACCTTTAACTTTTATCAGGCTACCAGTTTGTTGGTACAAATTCTTACTACTTGCTACTTTGAAGGTGGTAACATGATTCAAGCTAAATCCGAAGCTACAAAGAGGGATTATTATTTGACAAAATTAATGGAACCTCCAAATCAGGTAATGGGTTTTACTTGATTTGCACTTTATGATTAGTTATTTTGTGCTCTTCTTATGTACTCACTTTAAATAAGGCGTCTTTGTTCTTGTCTTGGTGTACTCTGTACTCAGCTTAAACTTCTCTTAGAGATTAGTAATTGAATTTTTTTTTGGTTTTTTATTTTGATATGAACATGTCGTTGGCTGATACCTTTGCTTTCATAAAAAAGATTATACAATAATTTTGTTTGGCTATATAATTTTTTTGTAGAAATGGGCAGAAATCATCGGACAAGCAAGTCAAAGTGTGATATACCTAAGGCTCAGGATGTCATAAGAGAAGTTCAACTACTGGTATTCTCATCAGAAAGAGATAAGAGTTACTTTTTTGGTTTACGTTGTTTGTTTCTTTTTGTTTCCCATCAATGTTTTAGTCAGGGATGTTTTAGACATCAGGTACCTGGCCCATGGCTTTTGTGACTTATTCTATGTTTATTAATTTGAAGTTTATTCTTATTTTATTAGGTAGAGTAGGAGTTTAGTGTTTTTATTTGTTTTCTTGTTAATTTAGTGTTTGCATATAAAATATAAATTTATGTATGTTCATCACATAGTTCACGCTACCGGTCGATGCTGAAATCGACATTGGAACAACCGAAACTGCTGAAACTACAGAAACTAACTGATTCAAAACCACAGAACCCCCCGCCCCACCAAAACTGCCTCGCGAATGCATATTTAGAAGGGTCTGATACCGATATTGACTGTGAACCATAAGTTGATCCATTAGGTGCACTTTTAGGAAATATCATTTCAAACCCATTCTGTAGAAGTGGCTCTTGGAAACAGTCACTTAAGTATCCTGGACTTGTAGTTTCATAAAGTAGTTTATTGTCACTTCTAGGACTAGCTTATTTCCTGGTTTAGTCATGCCAAAGGTTTAGTTCTATTGAACTCCGGGAGCCTTTACTTGCAGGGAAACTCAAGATATATACTAACTACTTGCTTGTTGTAGATAGGGATATTCAACTATTCTTCAATATCTTTAAGTGGGAAATAGTATATATGCTAGTGCTGATCCGTTAATCTTCATCGAGGTGTAACATCTCTATGACATGACTAATCAAGTGCCATCAAATCAGTTGTTTTTACATTAATTGGCTTTCAAGACTCCCTTATTGTTGGGTTAAACCAGAACCAACTTCTTAGCTTTCAACCAATTTGGATTTCTCCTCATTTTACGCTGTTTCAGAATGACAGCAGAGCCTTCATCTCAAACATGTGAGAGTGGCTACATAATACTTTGGTGGGGTCCTGTGAGATTTCAACCTGCTATCAGTAAGTAATTCAGTATAATGCTTATTCAACAAAATTTTGAAGATTACAACTTTTTGTTCTATTTCTCTTGCCATTTTTCTCTTCCAAAGAAAAAGAAAAAGTTGTTCTTATCTAAGAATGCACTCTTTATATAAGGAATGAGAAGGTTCTGCAAAGCACTGTTTGTCAGGATTATCATATGGTTATTGATTTTTCTGTAAAATTGAGACAGTCTTGTGGCTTAAGATGAATCTTTTTGTTCTTCGATTCTTTGATTGGCTTTTACTTGTTTGAAACATCTTCTCTCTGTTTCCTTCTGACAATTATATGGACTGATTTGGTTGTCTTCTCTTTTTCTCAGGATTTCACTGGTGTTCCGGCTGTCGTTGATCTTTCATGATTATTGGTTATGTGGCCAAGTTTTAATGTGGACAATTTTGTATATATATATATATATATATATATATGTGTGTGTGTGTGTGTGTGTGTGTGTGTGTGTGTGTGTGTGTGTGTGTGTGTGTGTGTTTGGATATTCTATTTTGAGAATGTAAAGAAGATGTTGATATGTACTCTATTTTGAGAAATGTAATAAATATGGTGATATATAATGTTAATTTGATTTTTAGGCCTGACAATTATATGGACTGATTTGGATATGCTAATTTGAATAGTATAAAGTGTTATAAATGTGTTGCATTGAGCCTATACATATTATCTATTCATGACGTTTTAAAATTGTTCTGAATTGTGCACTATATATTAACTATTCATAACGCTTTTATAGAAACTATTCATGACGGTTATTTTATGACGCTTTTAAAAAATATTTATAACACCCATTTTCATAACGGTTGTTGTGGAAAAAAAAGCGTCATGGTTCGTCATTAATGACGCTTTTTAGCCGTATCTCGGGAGCCTTCAAGAAGAAGGTGAAAATCAGAACATTCCAAGTGGGCGATCTCGTTCTGGCAGTGCGGAGGCCGATGGTTATGACTCACAAAACTGCTGGCAAATTCTAGCCAAATTGGGAAGGCCCATTCATCATCGAGGTCGTATTCTCCAATGGAGCTTATCGCCTCGCGAAACAAAACGGAGACTTGCTCATGTTGCCCATCAACGGCAAGTTCCCAAAGAAATATTATGTCTAAAACGACATCCTCCAGATTTCCCAGGGTGTTGAGTTGTGGACCCCGTAGTACCGCTGAACTCACATTCTGACTCCAAATTTCCTAGCTTGTTGAGTCATGTACCCCCTGGTACCGCTGAACTCATATTCTGACTCCAGATATCCCAGATTATTGAGTTATGTACCTGCAAGTACCGCTGAACTCACACTCTGGTCACTACAAATGAATCTATATCGCATCTTTAGGTAGTAAGTTATGTACGATCATACCTCTGAACTTTTCTCCTAAAAAGAGCTCCCTCCTCATGATCCAATACCCACACTTTCAGTACATAAACAGGGTAACAGATCCACAAATTTTCTGAAACAACCACGTCGATGCTACCTCTGAGTTGTTTCCCTTCCATCAAAAACAAACCGCCCCTCACGTAGAACTTCCATGTCCTCATTACCTCTGAGTTGTCCTACGTACCCCTTCATGGATCCCACTCCTGCCATGTCCTCATTACCTCTGAGTGGGAAGGCTCCATCGAAGAAAACCTCATATTTACCACGTCCTCACTACCTCTGAGTAAGTATGTTGGTTTTTCTTTCGACTTATTATCCGTACCCAAGACCGGAGTACACCAAGGATAATAGGCCCATAAATGTCCTCTGTGAACCACAAATGCTGTACTAAGTTTCCTAGTACATGCCCCTCATTTCTTATTATGCCCCGGGAGCCCAGTTGCTCCATGGCATTCTTTCTTCCGATACCAAGGACGTCCACGGACATCTTACCGTGGAATTGCTCTAAGTATCCCCATCAAACTTGTTATCTGTACCTAAAACCAAGGTATGCCAAACGTAACAAGTCCACAAACAGTCTCCCAGTGGAGCAAATACTACAACACCACAAACGCAATAAGCAATACAAATGAAGGGTAAAATAAAACATACTGTTTTATTTGTAAATCAAAGGTACTACATGTTCTGGGACCATGTCCATCTCAAGAAAAAGAACATAAACAAAAAGGGAAAAGGCTGACTATGGTTCGGCGATACATAACTCCATGAGACGGTCCCTCAACAAGACAGTCGACCGCTCGAACCTCTGCTTGGCCCGGCGCTCGGCCTCATGAGTCAGCCGTTCCGCATCTTCCAGGTGCGCATGAGCCCGCCAGCCATCCTCAAGCTTCTTCAAAGCATGCTCTAGGCTAGCCGAAGCTCGAGTGACCCTTTCGGCCTCCTAGACGATCAGCTCTTTATCTGCACGGGAGGCTTCGAGCTCAGATTCCAAGAAAACCAGCTTCCTCTGGAGCTCGAGGATCTGCTCCCTTATATCGACTATTCTGCGGGAGGCAGCCGCTTCCCGAGCCATGTAATCCTCGCTCCGGTGGCTCAGCTGGTCATACTAGAGAGAAAGGTCGACGAGGTCCTTCATTATAACCGGCTTAAACTTATCTCGTGCAGCCCTTACCTTCTCCAGGACAGTGGTGAGGAAGTCACGCTCTTGCTCTATGGCTGCAGACAGATCAGCTTGCCGCAGTACGAGAAACTGGGCCACGAGCTGATCAACCTCTAGCAATTTAGGCTCCAGAAGCACGACTATCCCCGCCCCACCAGGGAGGGTTTTAAGAATCTCAATTTGACCACGAGCACATTGTCGGGCCAAGACAAAGGGGGTCCCCCGTTCTACCGCAGCTTCGACCCCTCTCTTCAAGTGGCGGTAGAAACTGCCAACCATATCATGTGACGCCTCATCCAAAACTTCCGTAGAGGACGGCGTCAAAGGAAGTGTAGCTGGCAGTGTCGAAGGAGACACACCAGAACTTGCTACCCCTGCCACCAGGGAGACAAATTTCGAGCGAAAAGATGCTTGGATAGCGGCTAACTCCTCATCCGCGGCCCGAAGAACCTGGATACTCGGCAAGGCGGAAAGGTTGACCCCCGAAGCCATATAAGCAGAGGAGGACTCAGAGACCATGTTCCTCGTCCCGGCTATACCGCCATCTGATCTCCCGAACTCGATCCAGCAGGAGGCCCCTCAGTATAAGTTAGAAAGGGAGGGGGCACACTCCCCTCAACCAAATCCCCGCTGGCAGAGCCTATCCGGACGATGTCCGTCATTGGCAGTGAAGAGGCAGGACCTGTATATCCAGATCAACCATCAATCAACCTAACCCGAAGGATATGATGATAGAGCAAATGACCCTCCTCACTAGTCAAGATCTGACTTATCTTACCAGGGGAGGGTTGTGGAGGCTGAGGTTCGCTCACAGCAGCCGTAGTCCCCTCACTAGAGACTTCTAAGCCAAATTCAGCTGGCTCCTCTGCCTCAGCCACCCCGGAAGGAGATACGGCTAGGTCAGCGTCACCCGGCCGAAATTCAGCAGTCTCGGGGATGGGTCTAGCAGATCCCCCGTCGCCTTGGATTGAGACCTCAGCAACATGAGATCCCTCAGTCGCCGTCGAAATAATTTGAACACACATGTCATTAATCAAAGTGCTCAGGGCCAGATCGATTTCAGAAACCGCGGCAGGTTCTCGAGAGTCTGACTCTTCTAACGCCTACAGGGAAGAAAGAAAATGATTAGATCATAGTTCAAAAAGAGAAAGGGCTAAAGAGGGAGAGGATAGCAATTTAACTCACCTCCGAAACAGCATCATCACCCTCGCCTCTCTCCTTAATGAGCAGCTCGTGGCGTCTTACCGCAGCCCGCTTCACAGAGAAGGTTACGCCACCAATAGACTCACGCCTGCCTCGCTTACGTGAAAGGCCGGGCACAACAGGCGGCTGATCCGCCATCACCTCATCTGGCACAGCAGGCGGCTGATCTGCCCCCATCTCATCTAGTACGATAGGCGGCTGATCCTGTTGACACAAAGTCACAGTCAACCAAATATTGATAACATTGACTAAATAATACTTGTAATATTTCAATACGACACACGACGACTACATCCAGCTCAAGCCAGACGACAGCTCAGTTTTGCAAATACAAGTCGTTTTTGAGTCTGTACTTTTATATTTATTGAGTCTAGAATGATTGTAAGCTGAGTTGTGCTGAGCTCTTGAGACTAAACCCATAACCTATCCAAAATCCATAAAGCTCCACATCCAAAATAAGCCCATTAGACCCTTAGACCTATTCTGTGCTCTGGAGACAGAGTTCGGGCCGAACTCTGCCTCCACACAGAGTTCGGGCCGAACTCTGTCCCCTAAAAATCAGTACCCTAATTTTTAGGGTTGGCTGGTTGCTAGTTGTCCAATGGCCAAATTTTTGAAAATTCCTACCAGAATTCTGGCCGAATTCTGCCTACTAAAATCCTATAAATAGGCCAAGAATTCTCTCATTTTCATTCATCCAATCTTTTCTTCTCTTCTCTCTTAAGCTCAATATAAGCTATACCCTTCTTCATCTACTAGCCACAAGCTTCCTAAGTCTCGAGTGCTCAGCATCTCTTAGTTAGGAGTCTTGTGCAAGAGTTCAAGAAGTCACTTGGAAAATTCCAAGCATCGCCACTACGATCCTTTGTAAGAAGTTGACGTGCTCTTCTGAAGAAAAGGCACGGGATGTAACTACTATTTCACAAATAGTAGATTTAATCCTGAGCTAGAGTTCTCAGGCCTGGACTAGTCCTCCACGAGGGAAACCAGGCTAAAATCGGCTGTGTTTGCGTATGCTTTCTTGCTTCTCATTTTATTTCCGCATTTACTCTGATTATTTTTAGATTGTGAAAGAGTTTAATTTTTAATTGGCAATTATTGCTATAAACTCTATTCACCCCCCCTCTAGAGTTGCCATCTGTTCTTCAATTGGTATCAGAGCTCTGTTTCTCTTTACAAGGACTTACATCCTAGAGCTGATCCATGGCAACCACACAATCCTTGATTTCCAATCACGGTAAAGGACAGTCCACTCATAGGCCTCCCCTATTTGATGGAACTAACTACACGTATTGGAAAACAAGGATGAGCTTTTATCTCAAGTCGCTAGACTTTGACCTGTGGACTATCGTCACTGACGGTTACAAAAAGCCCGCCAGGATAGTTGTCAATGGTGATCTTGTTGAAAAATCATATGACAAATATTCTGACGAGGAGAAGAAACAGGCAAGTCTAGACGCGAGAGCTATTAATGTTTTATTCTGTGCTATAGATAGGAATGAGTTCAACAGGGTATCTACATGCACCACATCTCACGAAGTATGAAGACTTGTAGAAGTGACGCATGAAGGAACCACCCAAGTCAAGGAATCAAAGATAAGCCGTCTCACTCAAGAATATGAGGCTTTCAAGATGAAGCCAAATGAGACGATTATGCAAATGTTCACAAGATTCCTCGACATCATCAACCCCCTGTCTTCGTTCGGCAAGCAATATTCAAATCACGAGAAGATTCGCAAGCTACTTAGGGGGCTACCAAAAATTTGGAACCCTAAGGTGACAGCCATCATAGAAGGAAATGATCTCACAACCATGTCCATGGAAACCTTGATGGGAAAGCTAATGACTCATGAGCTTGACCTCAAGGACTTCGAAGAGCCTGCTCCTAAGGCTAAGGAGATCGCACTCAAAGCTCACCGACGGAGGGCTGAACCCGAAGAGACGGATGACGACAACTCAGAAGATGATGATCAAGCTCTTATGGTCCGCAACTTCAAGAAATTCCTTCGCTTCAATCGAAGAAAGAAGGAACCACAAGAAGATGGCGAAGAAGAGCCAACCTGCTACGGTTGCAAGAAGACTGGACACATCCGAAAAGATTGTCTATTCTTGAAGAAGTGCAACCGCTATGAGAAGTCATACAAGAAGACTTTCTCAAAGAAATATGCCAACACAAGCATTTGGCATGAAAGCGAAGCTAGTGACTTCGAGGAAGAAAAGGACTCTCCTCAAGATACGGCTAATGTGTACCTAATGGCGACGTCCGACAAGGTATCAAACGAAACTCTTGACAACTTCACTTTTGATGAACTTGGCGATGCTTTCACCGATTTACTTAGTGATCACAAAAAGGTCATTGGTAAATACAAACATGCCAAGGACAAAATCAAAAGTCATGAAGTCGAAATACAAAGACTTTCTCTATTACTTGATAACATTAGAGACACTTCACCCACGGATGTCACTGATGAGGTATCTAAGCTTAAAATAAGCTTACATGATGCCGAAGCACGCATTGAACAACAAACACAAGAAATCTCAACACTCAACACGGAGCTTGCAGAAGAAAAGAGTAGACACAAGATTTTTATTACTAAGATGTATGGTTTGAATGCTAAGATTACCGAACTGCAAGCTGTCTCTAAGAAACTAGAGACTAAATTGGGAAAACAGGTTGCTCAACCTCAAACCCAAGAGACAGACACAAAGCATGATACTTCTCATACTAGTCACCCACGTCATCCACCTGCAACACGTAATCATGCTTACATATACACACACTTTCACAAAGCACACAAACCACATGCACGTAGAAATAACTATCATATGTCACAAAATCATCATGCTACACATAGATACAATCATCACCATGTTGCACAAAAACAACATTACCATCACTCTACATATAGACATCATCACCATGCTACTCCATATAGACAATATCACCATGCCACTCCACATCACTCTACAAACAGTCATCATCACCATGCTAATTTTATATATCATCATACTTTTCCTCATCACTCTGCTTATAGACATCATCAGCATGCTCCTAATATAAATAGGAATGCTACATGTACTTATTGTGGTTTACATAGACACATTTCACCACAATGTAGAATTAGAAGATTAGCAGATAGAAAGATATATGCATGGTTTCCAAAAACTAACTCTTCAGGACCTTCAAGAACTTGGGTACCAAAGGTCACATCTACTCTTGATGTAGGTGGACCTTCCCTCCTCAACTAAGAGTAAGTGGATTCTCGATAGTGGATGCTCGCGGCATATGACGGGAGACGCAAATCTTTTTGCATCACTATCGATGAAGAGAGAAGGATATGTATCCTTCGACAATAACCTAAAAGGTTATATTATAGGTAATGGTAATATTAGTTATCCTCCCTCTCCCGTAATAAAAGATGTCTGCCTAGTGACCGAGTTAAAGCATAACCTGCTCAGCATTAGTCATCTTGCTGACCATGGATATGATATTAACTTTGGACAAAATAAATGCCTTATTTATGATAGGTCAACGGAAGACATCGCTTTTGAAAGGGTAAGAGAGGATAATATTTATATTTTCTATTTGTCTAGAAATACTAACAATGCAGGTAGATGCCTATATACTCATAAAGACGAATGATTACTATGGCACCAGCGTCTTGGTCATGCCAATATGGATACTATATCCAGGCTATCGACCAAAAAGCTAGTTAGAGGCTTGCCCGATATCACATTCAAAAAGGACACCGTATGTGCCGAATGTGAGTTGAATAAGGCAACCAAGTCCTCTTTCTATTACATAAACTCTGTAAGCACTACTAGACCCTTGCAACTACTCCATATGGATTTATTTGGCCCTAGTAGAGTAGCCAGTCTTGGTGGAAAACTCTATGCCTTTGTTATTGTTGATAACTTTTCAAGGTTTACTTGGGTTTTCTTTCTTGCAAATAAAAGTGATGCTATTTCGATTTTCAAGATTTTTGTTAAGAAAGTTCAAAACGAAAAAGGCTACATGATTACTCGTATCCGAAGTGATCATGGAGGCGAGTTCAAAAATTCTGATTTTAAAAAGTTTTGTGATTCCAATGGTTTTGATCATGAGTTTTCTTGTCCAAGAACTCCTCAACAAAATGGTGTTGTGGAGCGGAAGAATAGGACCCTTGGCGATATGGCTAGAGTCATGTTGAACAAGTTTTTACTTCCAAAATACTTTTGGGCTGAAGCTGTCAGTACAGCATGCCACATTTTAAATAGAGTGCTTATTCGTCCTATTACGAAGAAGACACCCTATGAGCTTTGGTTTGGGAGAACCCCAAATGTTTCTTATTTTAGAGTGTTTGGCTGTAGATGTTTTATCCTTAACACCAAAGACAACTTAGGCAAATTTGATGCCAAAGCTGACGATGGTATTTTCCTTGGCTATGCTGCCAGGAGTAAGGGATATAGAGTTTTTAACAAACGCTCTTTAATTGTGGAAGAGTCTACAAATGTGACTTTTGATGAAGATAACAGTGCAGCAGCTACTCTTGATGATGATGTTGAGCCATCGACTTCTACTCCAATGAATACCATAACCGAAACCAATTCTCTGGAGGACTTGCCAAAGAAATTCTCTTTCAAGCCATCACACCCAAAAAATTTGGTGATCGGTGAGGTTTCACGTGGAGTAACTACTAGATCAGCATTAAGAGACTCTATTGCTAGCACTGCCTTTATTTCACAAATTAAGCCGAAAAACATTTTAGAAGCTTTCAATGATAAATTTTGGATTTCTGCTATGCAAGAGGAACTCAACCAATTCGAGAGGAGCCAAGTATGGGAACTTGTTCCAAGACCGGCTAATCACTCGATTATTGGTACTAAATAGGTTTTTAGAAACAAAATGAATGAAGATGGTTCAGTCACACGCAACAAAGCTCGTCTAGTAGCCCAAGGATACAACCAAGAGGAAGGTATCGACTATGATGAGACGTATGCTCCTGTTGCTAGATTGGAATCCATTCGGATGCTTTGTGCATTTGCAAATTTTCAAAATTTCAAATTATTTCAAATGGATGTTAAGAGTGCTTTCTTGAATAGATTTATTAAGGAGGAAGTTTATGTAAAACAACCTCCTGGCTTTGAAAATCACAAATTTCCCGACCACGTGTTCAAGCTAAAGAAAGCGATGTACGGCCTCAAACAAGCCCCTAGAGCTTGGTATGAACGGCTAAGCAATTTCTTACTTGAGAAAGGTTTTTCAAAAGGGAAAATTGACACTACACTTTTCATAAAATCTTTCAAAGACACTATTCTTTTAGTACAAATATATGTAGATGATATTATATTTGGTTCTACTGATGAAATCCTTTGTCAAGATTTTGCTAAGTGTATGCAGACCGAATTTGAGATGAGCATGATGGGGGAGCTCAACTACTTTCTTGGGCTGCAAGTCAAACAAATGTCAAATAGAACCTTCATCTGTCAATCGAAGTATACAAAGGACATGCTAAAGAAATTCGACCTTGATAACGTTAAACCAATCAGCACTCCTATGGCTACTTCAACCAAACTCGAACCAGATGATAGCGGCAAACCCGTAGATCAACGTAAGTATCGAGGTATGATAGGCAGTCTACTTTACCTTACTTCTAGTCGCCCTGATATTATGTTTAGTGTTTGCCTATGTGCTAGATATCAAGCAAATCCTAAGGAATCACACATGATCGCGGTTAAGCGTATCTTTCGATACCTTAAGGGTACAGTTACAGTGGGCCTATGGTATCCTAAGTCAACATCATTTGAACTTATTGGTTACTCTGATGCTGACTTCGCCGGATGTAAGGTCGACCGTAAAAGTACGAGCGACACGTGTCATTTATAGGAAAGGCTTTAGTCTCTTGGTTTAGCAAGAAGCAGAATTTTGTCGCACGATCCACAATAGAAGCTGAATACATCGCAGCTGGACGTTGTTGTGCACAAATTCTGTGGATGAAGCAAACCCTTGAAGACTACAACTTATCTTTCATGCACATTCCAATATTTTGTGACAACACTAGTGCTATAAATCTTACTAAGAACCCCATTTGTCACTCACGCACGAAGCACATTGAAATACGTCACCACTTTTTGCGTGATCATCAGCAAAATGGCACGATTAACTTAGAATTTATTGACACTGATCATCAGTTAGCAGATTTCTTCACAAAACCATTATCCGAAGAGCGCTTCAATTTTCTTTGTCGTGAACTTGGAATTTTAGATGAAGCTGTTGTAAATTAAAATAAACCTGCATAAATATCGAATATATCTTGATTCTCTTATGATGAACTTGCTATGGGTACAAGCCGAAAGGGTCCTTCTGACAACAAGGCGTAAAAGCCTAAGCGATACGGTGCACTAGTCCTTTGGGCTACCGCTAGCTGGGATCCGGCCCCTGCAGCTAACCCATGGCAGCTTCAAAATATTGAATTACGATATAATTCCTTATTTATTATACGGTTCATTTTTATTTATCACATGCTGAAAAACTAATTTTTTAAACTTCATATTGCTGCTTTGAACTCACTATCTGCTATTCTTCTGGATCTTTTCTGTATTTATACTTATTGGTTTCTCTTTTACTTAACCAAAATTTCTCACTTTTCTGCCTGATTCCTATTCTGTGACCAGGACCCGGAATTCGGACCGAACTCTGCCCCTACCAGAGTTCGGGCCGAATTCGGCCTGACTGTTCCAGAACCAGGAACAGTCCCAGCCGTTGATCAAAAGTAAGATCCAATGGTCATGATTTGATCCGACCAAGAGAAACCCTTCCCATATTTTCGGTCTCTCTTCCCTCTCCTTCCTTCTTACCACCTTTTCCACTTCTCTAACACAATTCTCTCAAAACCCTAACTCTAATTTCTCCTTTCTAGAGCTCCATTCTTCCCCAAACTCAAGGAGAAGGCTTATTTTTCAATTCTCTTTCATTGTTCATCACTAGTTTGAGGTATAATTTCTTACTTTTCTATATCTCAATTTTTTTCATTATCCATTGTGTTATGGCTCCACATTTGCTCAACTGCGGAAAGAGACTTCGGACCGAGGGCGCTTCCTCGTCGAATGCTCCTTCTCCCGTTGCTCCGCCCGTTGTACCACCCGTTGCATCGGCCATTGAACAACAACCACCAATCCATCCGTTGTTCAATCCTCCACGTCCACATGATCCAAACACTTTTGACGACCGAATTTTTGTATCACTAGACGCATCAAATGATTGGTTTAGTGATTTTCGGACACGTCCGATGTTTGCGGGACACCCCATCAACTTTACTATATTCTCACAATATGATGCACTCTTTAATGACCTTTGCCTTGATGAACTTGTTACCACTAATTCGGTCATTTATCGTAGTGCCATTCAAATATTTTACTGCAACTTAACCCATGATGATACTCATATTTATTCACGAGTTGCGGGAATTGATATCTCATTTGATGATTTTGAATTGGCCGAATATCTTGAACTTCAAGAGCCAAATTCTTGGGAAAAGCTTGTTGAAGCTAGATCATTTCAATTTCTCGAAGGAATTTCACTTGAAAGCTTCAAGGACGACTTGTGTAGCCCTAACACTCGTCCTCGTAAGATTTTGGCTAAATTTCTCAATCCCTATTTCTATGAACTTCATTGGATCATATTCAACACCATTCTACCCAAAGCGGGTTCTACCGATAAAATCACTTATCTTGAAATCTCGGCCTTATACCATCTCCACTTCCATGTTCCCTTTAATCTTCCACGCACAATGATGGATTGGATGATCAATAGTAGGAAGAAACCAAGATCTTTGGTTTATGCATTATACCTTTCTATGATCTTTCGTACGTTTCATGTACCCCTTGATGAGTGTCCATTCTTACCTGCCCCTGCCTTCCTCTCTAAGGCAAGGAGGCTTCAGGCGGCCATTGGCTCACTAGTAGTGTCTGAGCATTCTGATGATGAGCCAGATGCCCCTCCTCTTGGACAGGATCCTCCTCCTGCCACTCTCGAGTCTCTTCAGACCATGCTTCGAGATTGCTTCACTTTGGAGGACGATCGATGGACTCAGCTGGATTACCGGACTACTTTGCAGATGAGTGCTATCAGCAACTCGCTGCATGACATTCGGTATTCCATGTCTCGCCATCCTTCCATGCCCATTCCTATGGAGCGAGACCCCGATCGTGAGGGATTTCGTATTGATGACCCTTGGGTTCGTCGCTACATGGATCCGGATGCAGCATTTGTGGACCCACGTCGCTCCTTTACTGATCCATCGGACGGCGCCGGGCCCTCTCATGCTCGATAATGGATATGGACTACTCTTGATGCTGCTACTGGGGATCTTAGATTATGGTTTATGCATTTTGCTTTAGTTGCTTTTATGTACTTGGTTTGAAGTAGACTTATTATGAGTTGTGACCTTTGAGACATTGGTAGTTCTATTATCAGTTTATATGACTCTTGAGACATTTGGTCATTATCTTAGTTTATATGCAGTTTCTTCTCCTTTGGGTGTGTTTGCCAGTTATTATTTGTTATCTCATATTGCTAAATACCAAAAGGGGAAGATATGTGTATATTCTGTTTTTATATATGCTTTTGGTTTATATGTGCTTTTGGAAGAATAATCTTAACAGGCCAACAAGATTCACAGCATTGTTTACGGGGGAGCTATTCTTAAGCTCGACACTAATTATGGGGGAGCTATATTTTTGTCGCCTCATGTGTCCAAGTATGAATATTGAATATACAATTATTATTTTTGTTAATTATCAATATGGGGGAGATTGTTGACTCAAAGTCACAGTCAACCAAATATTGATAACATTGACTAAATAATACTTGTAATATTTCAATACGACACACGACGACTACATCCAGCTCAAGCCAGACGACAGCTCAGTTTTGCAAATGTAAGTCATTTTTGAGTCTGTACTTTTATATTTATTGAGTCTAGAATGATTGTAAGCTGAGTTGTGCTGAGCTCTTGAGACTAAACCCATAACCTATCCAAAATCCATAAAGCTCCACATCCAAAATAAGCCCATTGGACCCTTAGACCTATTCTGTGCTCTGGAGACAGAGTTCGGGCCGAACTCTGCCTCCACACAGAGTTCGGGCCGAACTCTGTCCCCTAAAAATCAGCACCCTAATTTTTAGGGTTGGCTGGTTGCTAGTTGTCCAACGGCCAAATTTTTGAAAATTTCTACCAGAATTCTGGCCGAATTCTGCCTGCTAAAATCCTATAAATAGGCCAAGAATTCTCTCATTTTCATTCATCCAATCTTTTCTTCTCTTCTCTCTTAAGCTCAATATAAGCCATACCCTTCTTCATCTACTAGCCACAAGCTTCCTAAGTCTCGAGTGCTCAGCATCTCTCAGTTAGGAGTCTTGTGCAAGAGTTCAAGAAGTCGCTTGGAAAATTCCAAGCATCGCCACTGCAATCCTTTGTAAGAAGTTGACGTGCTCTTCTGAAGAAAAGGCACGGGGTGTAACTACTATTTCACAAATAGTGGATTTAATCCTGAGCTAGAGTTCTCAGGCCTGGACTAGTCCTCCACGAGGGAAACCAGGTTAAAATCGGCTGTGTTTGCGTATGCTTTCTTGCTTCTCATTTTATTTCCGTATTTACTCTGATTATTTTTAGATTGTGAAAGAGTTTAACTTTTAATTGGCTATTATCGCTATAAACTCTATTCACCCCCCTCTAGAGTTGCCATCTGTTCTTCAGATCCGCCATCACCTCTTCCGCAGGAGGGAGAGAATTATCAGCATTGTGCTCTTCATCCTCTTCGTTCGCAGTTGTGGATTCTGAGTCAGGCACGAAAACCGTGTTTGCCCTCCTCTTTCTCGTCTTAGACCCCTTGGGCTTCTCCGCTAAGCCAGTACCAACAATAAAACTGGTACTCGGGTCAAAATTAATGGGAGGCTTGCTCGCCGTAACATGGTATAGGGCCGCCATGTACAAAATCTCCCCTGGCGTCTCAGTATCAGGAACTGAGAAACTGGTTCGGGTATGAACCGTATCATAATAATGCCATGCCCTGATACCGTCCAGGACGCTACCTTCAAAGCCCAGACAAGAGCTGGGACTGTCAAAGAATAGCTGGCTATACCCGAACTGGCGGGAGAACCTGCTGGGTAAGTAGGGCTCCAGGTAGACGTTATTGTGATTACGGTGTACTAGGTGCACGGGACGGATATTACGCAACCAAAGAAGCATCTTCTCAGACAGGAGGTGAGGAGGTACGGTTCCATCAATATGTACGCCTCTCACTTCTTCTGCGATAAAACGAGGAACAGACACAAAAAAGTCGTATCCGTCCACTCTCGCTAGCGCCCTCCGACAGGCTGGCATGGTGCTGCACTCCCAGGGTTGATGGTGGAATCGAAAAATAAAAGCATCATCAGCCGTGACGCCATCTTCTGCTTTAAATATCTTTTTGAATAACAAATTATTAATATTAAATAAATTTTGAAAATAGCCTTATATATGAAATTTAAATTTATGCACTTTATATGCAATGAAACATAGTTTTCTAAAAATTAGTTTTGGAAATTATTCAATGCGATGCATTTTACCATTTTAAGTAAGCGAAAATACTTTTTATTTATTATTTGAAAAACCAAGAATTTTTTTAATATAAAATATTTTTATAAAAATATGTACCTCGCACATATTCGCACTTGACGAGGCATATGAAAATATTGAGTTCATACACGACGTATAATACGACTATGCGACGTACAATTACCAAGTAAAAATTTAAAATACTCAATTTATAAAAAAAATTAAAGTAGAAATTTATGGGGTTTACAGCATAACCTGTTAGAACTTACTGTTCAGTTATATTTCCTGCTATGTATTATTTTTCTTACATATTAAACCTAGATTTAAGGGACCACCTTGTATGTTGCATTCATAGGCCTTGACACATTTATACCACGTTATTGTGAGTCACATATAGGACTCGGACATGCGTGATTGGCTGGCCACCAGTAGGTATAAGCCGTACGTTAGAAAATAACTGCTAATAGAATTGCATGCCAGAAGACTTAGCAGTTATGAGTTGGCATTGGACGGGAAGAACATGATTGGAAGTTGACTACCACCCTATCTATCGTAGACTCGCTCGCTACTGAGGAACGATAGGTAGACTATATGCTATAGACTCGCTCGATACTAAGGAATAGTATATGGTATTGTGACTCGCTACTGAGGTACTGTATTGGTATTTTCTTGACTTGACCCGGTAGTCATGCGACCATGAACTGTTCTTAAAACTGCATTCACTTAGAACAGTTAGGCTACCTTATCCGTTAGGTATGAGTACTTTTGGTTTGGGTACTTGTATCTGACTGTAGCTTGGAACAATAACTTATCGCGGAATAGTTTGTCACATCTTGTCCTTGTTTGGTTGTAGGTGTAACTTACTACTTCGATGAGAAGGTATTGAACCTTGTTGGGGTTCGGATACCATATTGGATTCATAGCATGGAAAGATACGTCATCGTGAATTAGTTTACCACCTCCTGTCCTTGTTTGGTTGGGGGGATGGTAAGCTAGTTCAATAGGTGTGTATTGGACCATGTTATAATTCAATTGACTTATTTATTTGAGCAATATTTATTCAGTTTATATGGCATGATATTATGTGTCTTATTACGTCCCTCTGAGGACCTGATTATCTCTTCAGGTGTGTGCTCTTGTCTTTCGTAGGTATTCTAGCTCTAGCCGTGATCCTCTATATTTCTTCGAGGATGATTGCACTTGGATCGTCTTCGCTTCGCTCGCCAAACTCTTTCTTTATTATGTATTTATTTTCATAGTTGGTAGTGGATTTGTCTCCGCCCAACTACATGTACCAATAAAAATCTATAGTTGATTATATGATATCTTTTATTCTTATATTTTGTGGATGAGATTAGTTAGTTATGGTTTGCTGCATTTTACAGCTTATGTATTCATACAAGATTTCCATATATTGGAGTGTACTTCGTATGTACACAGCTGGCATGACTACGTTCCGAGTCCTACGTATTTTGGGACTGGGGCGTTACAGAAGATCCTTCTATATGGAGTGGCATAATACGATGCCCTCGTGTCCATGACCTAGTCATCGTCATGACTCATGCCACAAGGTTCCTTTGCGTCGGTTGCTGCGATGATGATATCTTCCATTGCTTTGAGATCCTCCTGATCGTCCTTGTCTTTTGCCTTCTCGGCTTTGAGCTTCATACAATTCCCCTTGATATGATCCCTTTCACCATAGTGATAGCAGCCCTCCTTGCGGTCCACAATCGCAAGATTCCGAGAACTCTCCCATGTCCTCGTCTGTGAATTGGGTCTTCCCTTCCCGTAGGAAGTCACCAGAGCGGACTCCTACGACAATTCCACTTGCTTGCGTCGAACCTCCTCATTCAACAAGCTACTTTTGACTGCCTCCATCATGAAAACTCTATCAGGCACGGAGTTGCTCACCGACACCACCAACATCTTCCAGCTTTCTGGCAGAGAACTCAAAATATAACACCCCAGTCCTAAAATACTTAGGACTAAGTACGTATCTATGCCAGCTGCATACATACGAAGTATACTCCAATATATGGAAACTCGTATGTATACATAAGCTGTAAAATACAGTAAACCAAGAGTAATCTAATCTCATCCATAAATAAAGAATAAAAAGATATCATATAATCAACTGTAATAAGTCTTTGTACAATACGTTGGGCGAAGACAAAGTCCACTACCAACTATCTCAAATAAAAGGTACAAGAAGGAATAGATGAAATAACAAGACTAGCCAAGTGCAATCATCTTCAAAAGGATGGAGAAGATCACGGTCTCGACTAGAACACCTGCAACTATCACAGAAGCACACACCTGGAGAGATAACTAGTTCCTCAGAGGGACGTAACAAGATAAAATAAACATGCCATATAAATACTGAATATAAAATATGCCACAAACAAAAGTAAGTGACAAGACAACAATAAGGTACTCTAAACATACTAAAGTGAACATGCAGTTAAGAACAAACCTTTCGTCGTATGGGCCCTGGCTGTAAATGGGATCTGGTATAGTCCCCACTTGGGCACCAGTGACCTAAGCGCATGACGTTCAAAAACGACAGTGGAAACTTGAGGGGCTAAACATACCCGTATCTCCAGCGGAGCTTTCGGGTTACAAGGGAAGTGCAATTGAAGCCCATACGACAAAGAAATGTTCTCTCCACCCAATGTACCTATCATGTCACATCCACGACCAAGTAACACTACTAACCGTCAAGTCTTCTAATATACAACTATTGATAGTTAGACCTAACGCATGCGCACGGGTGATCATCCAACATGCAAGAACCTCTACATGCTACTCATCTCACACATCCTCGTGGTTTAACTGTGTCAAGGTATATGCAATACACTACAAACGGTAGTCTCTTAACTCTAAGTCCATATGCAATCAAAGTATAATAGTAAAGTACATTTAATATCACTGAGCAGATAGTAAATCAACAACTGTAAGAACTGGAAATAAATGAATAGTGATATGTAATAAAATGCAAACTGAATATAAACAGTATAATGGCAAGGTATCTTGCCTGAGGTTATGTACAAAAGGTAAAGATCCAGTAGCTCGAACCGACAAATAAACGGAGCCAAAAAAAGCCAAATCCCGTAGGTGACTCCGGATGCTACAACAAACATCATGAAGGAGTTTAGAATAAAAGATATACCTATAAAATGCATGTCCAAAAGTTAAATTCTGGAACAGGGGCAAAATCGTAATTTCGGGTCAAAATAATGTCCGCCGTTGGACCCGTTTGCATCAAAATGCGCGCCAGAACCTATGGTCTCTAAAGTCATCAAACTACATGTGTAAAGCTTTGTTTTTTCGAGACAAACTCAATGGTATGACCAATTTTAGATTCCGGTGGGCCGTGCACAAAATCGCCCGTTGAGTGGGATTGTGGGCCCGCAAAATGACGTCCGAGTCAACCTTCTCAGAATTGAACCAAACTTGGCTCACAGGACCAAAAAATATTTTGAGTCCAATGGCGCAAGTTTCGTCGCGATTTGATGAGTGTACACGAAGTTGTGACTTAATTTGCAAAAGGTCGATACGGGGGTATCTCGACGGATACGCACTGATTTCGTCGCGCACATGTAACAAAATTGAGTTCTGTCAGTTCCAATACGTCGACAACATCCATACGCGCCTTTTGATGTATATAGTGTGCGACCACGTCACCCGGTTTGTCGGGACGCACGCCGTATCGGGGTGTTTTTTCTAATTTTCGAAAATAGAATTTACAGTTTTTCGAAAAACTTTAACAACGTGTAACTTTCTACATACTAGATGAAAATTGATTTCAGAAGGTACGCTATAATCTCGGTTATGTTGTCTTTGACTGTCTTTAATTAGTCTCTACAAAATCCTATTGTACGGAAAGAAAAGTGGCCGATAAGTTGGTGTTTTAAAACAGTTTTTAATATTCCAGAAAAGTGGTTTTTCTCCAACTTTGCCTCGATTTTTCAAGCAAGTTGGATGGGCACGTCAAAATCCACCTGGGGGATCTCGAAGAGGGTCATGTGGGCTTTCTACACGAATTTACGGATATAAAAACATATTTAAATTGGCGGAGAAATTAATTGGAGAAGTCGGGTAACTCGGAGTTTAAAACTGCTGTTGTTGTTGTTGTTGTCGTTGTCGTCATCGTTTGATATTTTTGCCGTAGCTGCGGGACTGCTGTGGCTGCGGACACGGCCGAGGAGAGGGGAGGAAGAAGGAGGGAGGAGGAGGCAGGGTCGGGTTTGGAGAAGGAGGAAAAAGGAATTAGGGTTTGGATTTGCGAAAACTCATATATATATATATATATATATATATATATATATATATATATATATATATATATATATATATATATATATATATATATATATATATATATGTAATGGAAAAAAAAAAATATATATATATATATATATATGTAATGGAGGGGGTGAGCGGCCCCTTGAGTGCTGCTGCTACTTATATGTTATGTTGTGGGCGGCCAAAGCTACAGCTACTTATTTGGAGATGTGGTCGGTTCCCACTTGTGGGGCCGACCACATATATATTATATATATATATATATAACTCAAAAAAAAAATATATATATATATATATATACATATATATATATATATATATATATATATATATATATATATAACTCAAATCTTTTCTTTTCTTTCTCTTATTCTTATCTATATATATATCCATATATACCATATAAAATCTCCATAAAATCCAAATGAAAATTTTATATTATCTAGAATCTATCTTTGACATATTTACATATACGTAAATTTAGTTTGACAAATAAAATAAAAAAACAATAATAGTAACTTAAAAATAATAATATATTTATTTAATCATAACCGAAATACTATTAACAATAAATAAATATTAAAATAGTTCAAATGGTGGCTTTGGTGGACTTATACTACATCTCCTTATCCGGGTCCAAAAAAGTATACAAAGTGTTGCACAATATTATTTAATAATAAAATACCAATAATAGTACAAATAATAAAATAATTAGAAATTGTACATAAAATTTTAAAATAATTTAGAAAATATTTGTATATACATAAAATATGCCTACATGGCCACATTTGGTCACACTATATGCTTACATGGGCTTAAATTTGGTTCGGGCCCAATTCGGGCTGGTTTGGTCCAACCGGGTCATCAAAAAGCAATATATTAAATAATATCTAATTAAATTGATTTAAATGGGTCAACTCGCAACTTGGCATGGTTTTCCTAGTTTGGACAAAACTATGGCTAGGCCTCCCATGGCATAGCTAATATACTAGTCAAGGCACACTTCTACAACTTCCGTGCTAAAAGTCATGGTCGTCTAGTGC
This sequence comes from Iris pallida, assembly GCA_029216955.1. Taxonomy (NCBI): domain Eukaryota; kingdom Viridiplantae; phylum Streptophyta; class Magnoliopsida; order Asparagales; family Iridaceae; genus Iris; species Iris pallida. The sequence goes on from JANAVB010001399.1 coordinate 7,945,148, forward strand.
TCCAAAACTCAACAATGGCTAAGGTCATTTTAATAATTAATAAAAACCATAATTTATATAAATTCATTTTTTAAGCCTAATAAAATAATAACAATAATATTAAAAAAAATAGTGGTTTTACATCCTACCCAACTTACAAGAATTTCGTCCTCAAAATTTAGGATTAATAAGGTAGATGGGGTTGAGGAATATGAAGAGTTCGTTAATACCAAAATACAATTAAATTTTGGAGGAGACGATAAAACGACGTTCAACACAACCCTACATTAGAAAATTGGAAACTCGATATATCCGAAAACACATCAGGGTTATGGGATTGAATGAGGGTCGCTAGTGAAGGTAACAAACTTAGTTAATACGAATTAAAGAGTAGCAAAGAATTCGGTAGTTCAAGGAAAATAATTTGACGATTGGGATATGTGATTCCCTAAGAAAAAACTGGATACTAATAGTCTTGGTTGAGAGTTAGATTTAAGTGATGATTACAATCACTCTCGTGCGTTCAAGTGGGATTGGAAGGGCACAATAAAAATTCTAGGATTGAGGGGAAGAAGAGTTTAAGGTAAGGATATAGCCACATGAGTTGGTCGGTGGCTATCTACATTTCGTGTATATATAACTGATAGGGCAACTAAAGGTGATACTTTGAGTCTATCTATCAAGTACAGTGTCTGATCTTTCTAAAGTAAGTAAAGCCTACAACAAAAAGAGTTCAAATACGATGCTGTTTAGTACGAAATACGAGGTTCATAGGCGACGGAAATAATTCAAATAAGAGTTGTCAATGCTTTCGGGATGAGACTCTAAGGCAGGTTTAACTATGTCTCCATCCACGTAGAATAATTCATGAAAAGTGAACCAAAATGCAATAGGTTGATCAGACCATCATGCACCGGTTCTGATTAGACAATATGTTAGTGGGTGCACCCAATAAAATATGTCATGATCAAGCTTGATAACGAAATAAGCTTGCAAAACTGAAGCTACAATAGCAGCATGAGATAGTCAAAATATGAGCAAGGGAGGTACTGATGAAGGAAATTTTAAATAGCCCAAGATCGTTTAAAATCAAGTCTTGCCCGAAGTGTGGGCCTTTACAGTTGTCCTAGTTTTCTTCACTTACGGTTTGGTTGTCTAGATAAGTTAAGGTTCTCTAAATTTCTAGTCTAAGTGAGCTCATCAACACGATTCATAAGGACAAAGGATTTATTAGGTGATGAGGTATTCTACCCTACTTACAAGAGTTAAACTAATATTGTGATGGGGGCAACGGGTCAAGCAATCAGGATAAAACATAAGGTTAACATTAAGGGATTTAGTAGAACAAAATCACATATCGGTTCGAAAGAATTGAGTCGAGATTGAATCCCTAACCGTGGTCGAAAAATATATCGGTATCAGGGTAAAGATTTTAGTTTAGCCATTTTGATCAGAAGGTCATATCATGAAAATAGTGTACAAAAAGACGTATTTTAGTGGGACATGATATATCTACATGAAGGTGAGCTTGTCTAGGTCTTACATATGAAATTTGTTGGAAGGAGAAGTCTAGTGTTGTGCTCCAAATATCCAAGTCACGGTAAGAGATGCCAAAAGATCAAAAATAGAAAGTGGGAGTTCACGAGGTGATAATTAATGCACAAAAATAAAGAAGATCAAGTTAAAGCATAAAATAAAATTAATTAAAGAATCCAGTAAAAATAATTTAGGAACACAATTTCGGAGAGAAAATAGTCTCCTAGATGAATACAGTTAAGGAACCATTAAATCATTATTCAAATTGCAAATGGGTTAGAAGGCGCAATTAAAAGATCTAGAATTGAAGGAAGGTCGAGTAAGTCAAGGTGAAAATACAGTCACATAGCTTGGTAGATGACTAACAACACTTGTGTACATACTACTATCATGGGCATGAGTGATATGGCAATTAGTGTGGAGTATATCTGTCTTAGTAGAGCTATCTTGATGGCCTACCATTAAAATTTTAACTCAAGTTTTCTCCAAAAGTTTGAAAATTAAACTTTCAAAAATAAACCACCAAAATTTGTATTAACTCCAAGCCGTTCAAATTTATCATAAAAAAAAAATTTAAATCACTTTCATAAATCTCAAAGCAAACTTTTATTATGTTACTACTGACTTTTTTTTTCTTCAAAATTTTACATTTTCAATTCAACTTTCAAACTCAAGAGTTTATAAATCATGAATCTATATATAAAATATCCATAATCAATCATAACTTTAAAACTCTACAAAAATTAATAGCTCCCCAGATAAAAATTTCTAGCACATTACAAAGCAATCTCAAAATTTTAGCTCAATATTTTAATGCACTCATCAATTATATCTTCTATTCATAATAAGTCATACCAACATAATCACAATTTTTAAATGGTAACTTTATTTGATCAATCAAAACAACCTTATCGCATCATTAATATATTTTTATTTTATTTCAAAATTTGCGATATCAGCAATCCAACATTTAACTAGATTTTTAAATGATCTTATCAGTCATAAAATCTTTTTTTTTTACGAAATTTGATATCCAAATTCATAATTTTTTAAAAACCCAAAATCTAAATAGATTTGTAAATCCTCAATAATAGGACACAATTTTAAAAAAAATTCTCAAAAATCATTTTTTTAACTTTTAAATATTTTAAACTAAAATTACCGTCATTACTTCCACTTAAAATTCAAAATTTACTAAACACGAAAATCGCAAGTTGTACAACTTAAATTTAAATAATTCCTATGGCCATTTTTAAAAGCTAAGATCATTTTCAAGCCAAATTTATAACTGTTCAAAGGTGTATAACTATAATACAATAAATCATAAATATCAAAACTCGAAAATCAAATAAATTTTATATTTGTTCAAAGATGTATATCTATCACCCAAAACTTATAAATATCACAACTCGAAAAGCAAATCAATTTTATACTTATGCAAAGATGTATAGCTATAACCCAATAAATCATAAATATCAAATCTCAAAAAGCCAATCAATTTCTTAAATCAAGGGTATAAAGATTCTAGCTATTTTTTTTCTTCCTACAGTATCAATCCTATGGTGTTTACTATTTAGAAATTTCAAGATTAAAACCTTCCTTGGTAATATCCTACTTTACAAATTACTAATCATTAAATCATACTTTTTTTTTAAAAAAAAAGCCTTTTTTAACTGAATTAGAGTCTTAAATGTATTCCAATTGCCAATATAACCATTCTAGCCATGTGTTTGACCTATGAGAATATACTAGTATAGTCATCTTCCTAGTTAACACTAAGCACAAAAATGAGAATCAACAGTAGAAAGGAATCAAGTAAGATGCAATTCAAGGCGGTCGATCGAGAGTTCGGAATTTGAAGCCAAGGGAAGAGGTCAAGCTGTATGGATGAGATTCCTAGATTCTAATCCTATGTTGCAGGCTCACATCGGTACAGTAACGTAACCGAAGTGACAAACTTGACCTGCATGGGCCACCACAAAAACATGTAACGTCCCCGTCCCAAAATACTTAAGACTAGGTACGTATCCATGCCTGTTGTATACATACGAAGTATACTCCAATATATGAAAACTAGTATGTATACATAAGCTGTAATGTCACTTCGCGTTCCCAGAATACGTATTTTAATACATGTACTGCTTTAATATATTTATGTAAATATTTATCATGTATTGTTCTGTATTTAAATTCCTTTAATTTTACGCTAATTATTTTTCTGTATCTTACTTTCTGCTTTTTACTTTGCTTTTGGGTTCGGCTTAAGTTGGTTTATTTTTCAGCCATTGGGTGGTTCAACATGAACCCACCTACCACCACCCCCATTTAAGTCTCATCCCCTTTCTCTCTCTTCATTACTTCTCATTCTTATTAACTCTCCTTCTTCATCCTCCATAACTCTCCCCACCTACTCAGCCGCATAGGCAAGTACCAACTTGCTTCATGATGGAACCCCAGTATTATTGTTCTATCATATTTCTTACTTGATCTTAAGTCTCTTTAGTATTTAGTATTTGCAATTTCTATGACTCATTTCATGTAGATCTAAGTTTAATGTATTTTTGGATTTCTTAGGTTTTGATCTAGTAACTTTATTACTTTTCAAGTTTTGATGGTTCCATGTTGTAGAAAATTTTGTTCTACCCCATTTTGACCTATTGAAGTCCAGATTTGGGCTTGGAATGAAAGATTTGGGAAGCTTGAAAATAATGGCTTCCATGGTTCTGTTCTCGAAAATGGAGAAGAAGAATAGTACTTGGCCGCATAAGTTTCATGCGACAAGTCCCCTGGCCGCATGGCACTTCCTGGCCGCATGAGATCCTGGCCGCATGGCATTTAGCATTCAGCCGCATAAAGCTTGCCCTTCTCAGCCGCATAAGGCTCAGTTTCTCGGCCGCATATGGATAATTATTTCTCAGCCGCATATGGATAATTATTTCTCAGCCTCATATGGATAATTATTTCTCAGCCGCATATGGATAATTATTTCTCAGCCGCGTATGCATTCAATCATTCTCAGCCGCATGAGACTTGATTTGCCGCAGCTGCATGAACTCCAATCTTTTCTAGCCGCATGGCTTCAGCAGCCGCAGCCGCATATACTTCTACTTGCCGCTAGCCGCATAAGATTGTTTTACCCTAGCTGCATAGACTTATCATTCCCAGCCGTATTAGCTTTGCATGACGCATGTGCTTATCCAGCCGCATGTATTTATCCAGCCGCATGTACTTACCCAGCCGCGTGTACTTTTCCAGCCGCATGGAATTTCCTGACCGCATTGATCTTTTCCAGCCGCTTAAGAATTTATTTCCTAGCCGCATGAGATGAATCTTTTCCTAACCGCATGGCTAGCTTGAACCCCAGCCGCATAAGGCTTGTGACTCCTTGGCCGCATGCTCGGTCACATAAACTCTAGCCCATAATGCCTTTTGGCTGATTCTGTCCCGAGTTGACATTAATTAACATTGATTGTTATCTTGGCATTAATTAATATTGATTGTTATCTTGATTAATAATTGATCATGCGTTTCTAATTGGAACTAAGAGACTGGCTAGTCGTCTTATTGAATTGAATGAATGAGACACGTTCATATTAATTATGAACTATTACAATCGATTGGCCGATCCCGAATATTGGTATACAAGCACGTGCAGGCTTCAATTTATTTACTTTACAAAAGCAGCATGTGTACTTTATGGTCAAGGCATGATTATTTCATGGTTAGTTTTGATTGTTGCATTACACTATGTAAGACCTACAACATAACTGCATGGGTATCGTTGTAGAGTTGGGCATATCGTACTTTGTACGGAAGTACTCATTCTGAATGACCATGATCCACGGCATGGGATTTCACTTAACATAGAGGCTACTAAGTTAAATAAAATAATAATTGCTTGGAGAGAATGGATTCCCGAGTTCTTACATGGCAGCCCTCTTTGGGACTATTAGTGTCCGACAGGCCGGCTAGTTCCCACAGATAGTACAAATCTGCCACACGGGCAGGGAGCGGTATCTGCTTATATTATTTATTGCATATTGATGTCGGGCATCCCGCTGGGACTCGTCTAATTCATGATTGGCGTAATTGATTGATTGGGTAGACTAGCCTTGCTTGCACATAGTAAGAACTGAGGAATCCCTTATTGCATATTTCCAGGGTAACTTAGAACTCACAGTAGCAAGCCGTAGTAATTGCATGGCCGTTTAAGTTGACTTGTTTGTGTACTGTACCTACTCTGTTAACTAACTGAGATGATCAGAATGTCAGACATGACAGGCCAACTTCTGTCCTTGTTTGGTTGGGAGGTTGGTTCGGAGTGTCGTGATGTTATGTGAATCCCAGGAGCAAGCAGAGATCTACTTATCAAAATTTCTTGTTACTGGTTCTAATTCTTCATATCGTGCTTCCTTGCGGTACTTTCTATTAGAGGTCTAACCTCTCTGGTTTTGCATGGCTAGATTTAGAGCCGGTTTTCGAGGACTCAGCTTACTTCTACCTCCAAGATGGTCAATACTAGAGGAATGATTGCAGGAGGACTCGAGTGGGTTCCTTACTTCCTCGCTCGTTGTGTTACTTACTTTATACTTTGTCGTTTGGCACCGACATGTTAGTCGGATTATCTTGTACTTACTTTTGCATAATTGTAACTAAGTCAGGCTGCAGCTGATAACAATTGTGTATACTTTGCTACATCATCTGGCTATGTTTTGTAAAGCCAGATGTCAAGAATATTTTGACTGAGCATTTGGGACGCCTTACTGCTTTATCTTACATGTTCTCTATTACTGTTTCTTGCTTGAATGATTGGGACAATGGATGTGAAGTGACCATAGCGAGACTTTCATGTAGTATGCACCCCCTCGTCTTTTACACAACATTGATCGTATTATACGATATTCCTCTACCCGTAATACGTAGCTGGCTGAGTCATTCCCCCGCTCTCCAGTATTCTGGTTCTGGGGCGTGACAAGGTTTTAGTGGTGGCCCATGTAGTTCTATTTCAGACTTGTAGGGCATTTTAATTTATAGGATGTCTCAATCACACATGTTTTCTCTTGATCTTATAATTCGTTACTCTCGATTCTAGCTTGACATTTCGAAATCCTTCGACTTCGTTGATCCTTCATGTCCGGTCGTTTGATTGCTCTCTTGTCCCTTTCCTTAGGGGCACCTCGTCCGCATCTGTCAGGACTGGACAGCAACAACAAGGGCAACATGGACAACCTGACCATGTTGATCAGCAACAAGGGCCAGTACTACCTCAAGAGACTATCCAAGAAGAAGTGATAGTAGAAGCAGCAGCTGGATCACAGTATCCGGAGGTTCCACCACCACCAACAGTTTTACCTACCCCTATGGAAGTGGACACACCGGCCCTTCTGGAGATCATGAGAGGGATGATGGCTACTCAGCAACATCAGATGTTTGCCCAGCAGCACATGCACGTTCAGTTACAAGAGCAGAACGTATTACTCAACCAAGGGTTACAGACGGCTTTGGAAAGAGGGGCAAGGACAGATTCAGGAGCATCAACCAGATTTTGCAAGTTCAACCCCCGCCATTTCGAAGGCACGGAAGATGCCATCTCAGCAGATGCATAGCTTAAGGATATTGAGGCTATTCTGACAGCAGCTAAGGTACCGACAGAAGAACGTATGGATCAAGTGAAGTTCTTACTTCAGGATCTCGCATGAGATTGGTGGGAATCAGAGGAAGTAGGCATCAGACGTCTTGTTGCTTGGAACGATTTTACTACAAGATTCAAGACAAAGTACTATGGAGTTGTGGCGCAGTTTGAGCTACAACAGAAGTTTATCAGCCTCAAACAGGCTGGCAAGACAGTAGATGCTTATGCAGCGGAGTTCTGCAGATTGAGTAGGTTCGCCCCAGAGATGGTAGCAACTGAGAGCCAAACGGCTATGAGGTTCCGGCAAGGGTTTCATCTTGAACTCTTACAATTGATAAAGGAGCACAACTACCAGACTTTCGATAAGGTATTGACGACAACCCGGAGGCATGAGATCACCATTCAGAGGATCATGGCAAGGACTGGAGGGCAGAAGAGATCCCACAGTCAGATTAAAGGAGGAGGGGGAGTAGCGCCACTAACAACAGCACCGTCCCTTGGCATTCGCATTCACGATGTGGCACCACCACCCAGACAGCAACAGCAACAGAGGAAGAACCAGCAACCCCCAGCGGAATGCACTTATTATGGGAAGGCAGGGCACACTAGAGATGTGTGTTGGACATTGAACGGGCAGTATTTGATATGTGGAAGTCTAGATCATCGGGTTTTTACTTGTCCCATGAATTCGAGGTCAGGAGGACCATTACAATAATTTCCTGCTCTGCCAGCACCAGCGGAAGGCCAGTATCGAGGACCAGCGATGGCAGTGAGACCGTTAGCACAACGTTCGTTCATGTCACAGGCTCAGATGTTTCGGCAGCAGGGACCACCGATGCAACAGTACAGACGACCCCAGCATCACCAAGGCAGGGGCCAGCAGCAGCACCAGGCTAGGTCGCAGCATGGGAACCAACAAAGAGGTCAAGGGCAGGCATTCACTCTGTCATTGGAAGAGGCATTGGCATCGGAAGATGTTGTGGCAGGTAACATTCTCGTCGCCTCATATCCTGCAGTAGCATTGTTTGATTCGGGAGCATCACACTCATTTATATCTGCACAATTTGCGACATGGCTAGAAATGGAGTTCGAGGCATTGCCAAAGAGGTTGAATATACTCACTGGTAATGGGCTCTTAGGAGTTAGTAGGATTATTCTAGCGTGTAGCATTGTAGTTTGTGGGCATTCCTTACCCGCCAGGTTGATAGAATTTTCTGTTGGAAATTTCGACGTTATCTTAGGCATGGACTGGCTGAAAGACAGTCATGCGACAATAGATTGTCGTAGAGGGAGTATTTTTTTTGATATTCCAGGCATAAAGTGGTTCATCCTAGTCAGATCAGTGGCAACTCAACAAGAGCAGGAAGTAGTAACGGCAATGGAAGAAGTTCTAGTTCCGAAGGTAGTTAAAGAATTCCTAGACGTATTTCCTGAAGAACTTCCAGGTCTACCACCGGTTAGAGATATTGAGTTTAGCATCGAATTGGCACCTGGAACTAAACCGATATCAGATCGAGTTTATAGAATGGCGGATTCAGAGCAGACCAAGGTATATCAGCACATAGAGGAACTGAAGGAGAAGAAATTCATCCAAACTAGCATATCACCATGGACAGCACCAGTGGTACTTGTGGGAAAGAAGGATGGGTCATCCAGATTGTGCATTGACTACAGGAAGCTTAACACGGCAACCATAAAGAACAAGTACCCATTACCCAGGATCGACGACTTGTTTGATCAGTTGAGTAGAGCTAGAGTTTTCTCCAAGATAGATCTTCGGTCAGGGTATCATCAAGTAAGGGTTCGGAAGGAGGATATTCCCAAGACAGCATTCAGGTTGAAATATGGGTATTACGTATTCTTGGTAATATCGTTTGGTTTGACCAATGCTCCAACAATATTCATGGATTTGATGAACCGTATCTTTATGCCATACTTAGATCAGTTTGTCATTGTGTTTCTTGACGACATTCTCGTATACTCTGCCAGTGAGGATGAGCATGAACACCACCTCCGAAAAGTGTTACAGGTTCTGAGAGAGAACCAGTTATATGCCAAGCTCAACAAGTATGATTTCTGGACGAACCACATTTCATTTTTGGGGCACATCATATCAGGAGCTGGAGTAGCAGTGGATCCCAAGAAGGTATAAGCGGTAGAGAGTTGGCCAGTACCCAAGACCGTAGCAGATGTACAGAGTTTCTTGGGATTGGCAGGATATTACAGAAGGTTCGTATCAGACTTTACAAGGCTTTCAGCACCCATGATCCTCTTGACACGGAAGGATGTACCATTCGTCTGGTCGACAGAATGCTAGTCATCATTTGAGAATTTGAAGCAGAAGTTGATATCAGCGCGTATTCTTACATTACCAGTTGGACTCGGAGGTTTTACCGTATATTATGATGCGTCAGCTAAAGGACTTGGGTGCGTCCTCATGCGGCATGGGAAGGTGATAGCATATGCATCTAGGCAACTTCGGAACCACGAGAAGAATTATCCAACTCATGACTTGGAGTTGGCGGCAGTAGTATTTACCTTAAAGCTATGGAGGCATTACTTATATGGTGATCGAGTGGACATGTACACAGACCACAAAAGTCTGAAGTACATCTTCACTCAGAAGGAACTGAACATGAGACAGAAAAGGTGGTTGGAATTAATCAAGGATTATGACGTGGAGCTTCAGTATCATCTAGGCAAGGCTAATGTGGTAGCAGACGCTCTTAGCAGGAGAGACGGTACATTTATGTTGACAACACAGAAGCACATTTTAGAAGACCTTCAGGAGATGGGCATCAAAGTTGTACTTTCTAGTGATGTAGGAATTCTGGCAAGTCTACAAGTTCAATCTGACTTAGTAGACAGGATCAAGGCAGCTCAGGCACAGGACCCAAGGATTCAGAAGCTTAGGGCAGAATGTGAGTCAGGGCTCAGGAAGGAGATGAAGATTCATGAAGATGATATACTTAGGTTTGGATCACGTCTATGTGTGCCTAGTGGGGATATCAGACAGGAGGTTATGACAGAAGCTCACAGTTCTCAGTATTCTATACACCCTGGAGGGACTAAGATGTACAAAGATATCAAGCAGCACTTCTGGTGGAACGGAATGAAGAAGGAGATAGCTAGATTCGTTTCCCGTTGCTTGATATGTCAGCAAGTAAAGGCAGAATAGCAGAGGCCAGCTGGATTATTGCAACCGCTTTCTATTCCAGAATGGAAGTGGGAACACATCACCATGGACTTTGTGACCGGTTTACCGAGGTTGCCAAGTGGTAAAGATGCTATCTGGATGATAGTAGATCGGCTTACAAAGGTGGCAAATTTTTTTCCTTTCAGAGTAGGACAATCTACAGAAAAGTTGGCAGAGTTGTATATACAACAGATAGTCAGGCAACATGGAGTCCCTGTCAATATTGTATCAGATAGAGATACTCGCTTTACATCACATTTCTGAAAGAGCTTACATCATAGTCTGGGTACCAAGTTAAGATTTAGCACGGCTTGCCATCCCCAGACGGACGGAAAATCAGAAAGAATAATGCAGACTTTAAAAGATATGTTACGAGCATGCACCCTAGATTTTGGAGGATCTTGGAAGAGCCACTTGTAGTTAGTCGAGTTCTCATACGACAACAGTTATCAAGCCAGTATCCAGATGGCGCCATTTGAAGCACTATATGGTAAGAAGTGTAGGTCGCCACTAGCATAGGATGATATCGGGGAGAGGAAGATGCTAGGCCCAGAAATAATTATCCAGACAGTTGAAGTGGTCAAGAGAATTAGAGAGCGACTTCGAGTTGCACAGGATCGACATCGTCATTGGGTGGACCAGCATCGTAGGCCGCTAGAGTTTTCTGTTGGGGACCACGTGTTCTTGCGGATCTCACCTACCTGTGGGGTCATTAGATTTGGCGTTCGCGGGAAGTTGAGTCCACGATACGTGAGCCCATTTGCTATCCTTGATCGGATAGGCGATGTTGCTTATCGTTTATCCCTTCCACCTTCGATACGAGAGGTGCATGACGTGTTCCATGTATCTCAGTTGCGTAGGTATGTATCGGACCCAAGCCATATCCTCGATTATTCTGAACTGGTTGTTGGTACCAACCTGTCTTACGAGGAACAGCCTGTGTCTATTTTGGACCGAAGAGAGAACATACTCAAGAACCGAACAATTAGCCTTGTCCGGGTTGCTTGAGGTCATCACTCTTTAGGGGAGTCAACGTGGGAACGTGAGGATGATATCCGATCACGGTATCCATACCTGTTTGACTCACAAGGTATATTTCTTTCTGTATACCTTGATTGTCTTAACTCCTCATGCCGGTCACCATATGGATAGAACTGCTTGATGTTGTAGATTGTTAAATATAGGTATGTGACTTGTTATTGTCATTATAAAATGATTGCTTGGTCAAATTGCTTATACTTAGATTAGTTTAGCTCTGATGTTTCTATCCTGCTTGGATTTGAAATTCCGAGGACAGAATTTTTCTAAGGAGGGTAGAGATGTCACTTTCCGTTCCCAGAATACTTATTTTAATACATGTACTGCTTTAATATATTTATGTAAATATTTATCATGTATTGTTCTGTATTTAAATTCCTTTAATTTTACGCTAATTATTTTTCTGCATCATATTTTCTGCTTTTTACTTTGCTTTTGGGTTCGGCCTAAGTTGGTTTATTTTTCGGTCATTGGGTGGTTCAACATGAACCCACCTACCACCACCCCCATTTAAGTCTTATCTCCTTTCTCTCTCTTCATTACTTCTCCTTCTCATTAACTCTCCTTCTTCATCCTCCATAACTCTCCCCACCTACCCAGCCGCATAGGCAAGTGCCAACTTGCTTCATGATGGAACTCCAGTATTATTGTTTCATCATCTTTCTTATTTGATCTTAAGTCTCTTTAGTATTTAGTATTTGCAATTTCCATGGCTCATTTCATGTAGATCTAAGTTTAATATATTTTTGGATTTCTTAGGTTTTGATCTAGTGACTTTATTATTTTTCAAGTTTTGATGGTTCCATATTGTAGAGAATTTCGTTCTACCCTATTTTGACCTATGGAAGTCCAGATTTGGGCTTGGAATGAAGGATTTGGGGAGCTTGGAAACAATGGCTTCCATGGTTCTGTTCTCGGAAATGGAGAAGAAGAACAGTACTTGGCCGCATGAGTTTTCATGCGGCAAGTCCCCTGGCCACATGGCACTTCCTGGCCGCATGAGATCCTGGCCACATGGCATTTAGCATTCAGCCGCATAAAGCTTGCCCTTTTCTGCCGCATAAGGCTCAGTTTCTCAGCCGTATATGGATAATTATTTGCACATGGATAATTATTTCTCAGCCGCATATGGATAATTATTTCTCAGCCGCATATGGATAATTATTTCTCAGCCGCATACGCATTCAATCATTCTCAGCCGCATGAGACTTGATTTGCCGCAGCCGCATGAACTCCAATCTTTTCTAGCCACATGGCTTCAGCAGCCGCAGCCGCATATACTTCTACTTGCCGCTAGCCGCATAAGATTGTTTCACCCTAGCCGCATAGACTTATCATTCCCAGCCGCATGAGATTTGCATGCCGCATGTGCTTATCCAGCCGCATGTATTTATCCAGCCACATGTACTTATCCAGCTGCGTGTGCTTTTCTAGCCGCATGGAATTTTTTGACCGTATTGATCTTTCCCAGCCGCATAAGAATTTATTTCCTAACCGCATGAGATGAATCTTTTCCTAACCGCATGGCTAGCTTGAACCCCAGCCGCATAAGGCTTGTGACTCCTTGGCCGCATGCTTGGTCACATAAACTCTAGCCCATAATGCCTTTTTGCTGATTCTGTCCCGAGTTGACATTAATTAACATTGATTGTTATCTTGGTATTAATTAACATTGATTGTTATCTTGATTAATAATTGTCATGCGTTCCTAGTTGGAACTAAGAGACTGGCTAGTCGTCTTATTGAATTGAATAAATGAGACACGTTCATATTAATTATGAACTATTGCAATCGATTGGCCGATCCTGAATATTGGCATACAAGCACGTGCAGGCTTCAATTTATTTACTTTACAAAAGCAGCATGTGTACTTTATGGTCAAGGCATGATTATTTCGTGGTTAGTTTTGATTGTTGCATTACGCTATGTAAGACCTACAATATAACCGTACGGGGATCGTTGTGGAGTTGGACATATCGTACTTTGTACGGAAGTACTCATTCTGAATGACCATGATCCACGGCATAGGATTTTACTTAACATAGAGGCTACTAAGTTAAATAAAATAATGATTACATGGAGAGAATAGATTCCCGAGTTCTTACATGGCAGCCCTCTTTGGAACTATTAGTGCCCGACAGGCCGGCTGGTTCCCACAGATACTACAAATCTGCCACACGGGCAGGGAGCGATATCTGCTTATATTATTTATTGTATATTGATGACGGGCGTCCCGCTGGGACTCGTCTAATTCATGATTGACATAATTGATTGATTAGGTAGACTAGCCTTGCTTGTACATAGTAAGAACTGAGGAATCCCTTATTGCATATTTCTAGGGTAATTTGGAACTCACAGTAGCAAGCCGTAGTAGTTGCATGGCTGTTTAAGTTAACTTATTTGTGTACTGTACCTACTCTGTTAACTAAATGAGAAGATCAGAATGTCAGACATGACGGGCCAACTTCTGTCATTGTTTGTTTGGGAGGTTGGTTCGAAGTGTCGTGATGTTATGTGAATCCCAGGAGCAAGCAGAGATCTACTTATCATATTTTCTTATTACTGGTTCTAATTCTTCATATCGTGCTTGTTTGCGAAAAACAAAATAAAAATTTGTTTTATTCCAAAATTGTAAAAAGAGTACAAAGTACAATAAATTCTGGGAAAGTACAACTTTAGGAATCTGATCAGAAGATGGTCACTTTATCCCTTGGACTATGTGAACTTGAAGACTGTAGCCTCTGGAGAATGCAGCAGCAATTTTGCAAGGTTCCTCCTTTTGATGATGATTGGAAACTCTATTTATAGAGTTCAGGAAATAAATGTTTTAGCAGTTATTCTGATGTGCGCGAGGCTGGATTGCGCCATACTGGATTGCGCCAACCTCCTATTGCGCCAACTTCCATTCAGTTGTCAATCGTGTACTAACTGTATTTAGACGCGTGGCATCGTATGATTGAGATACGCATGGTCGTGTACAGGATAGTAGACACGTCTTGAGAGATTAGTGGCATGTGTGCCACGTCATCCTGCTTTAGAATGTAAGTTGTCTCAACTTTTTAGGTTGTGCGAGCTTCAGTCAACAAGTCATCCTGCGCTTGATTTGAGCTGCGCCTACACACGTGGCAGCTTCTGAGTAAAAGTCATTCAGATTGCGCCCAGGCGCAACTAAGGATTTTGTTTAGATTGTGCCTGGGCGCAACTCACGAAATGTACAGGACAGCTGTCCACCAACTTTTTCTTGAGCGGCACACTTAACGGGATTCGAAGAGATTTTCCTCGTTCTCTGTTATGTCAGTCTTCAGTATGGTCAGGTAATGATGACCATTAAGTGTCAGATGCCACGTAGGCTTTAGCGCAAAAAGATTGGACGCAGTCTGATATCAGGCGCAATCTGATTGATGGCGCAGTCTACTTCATATTAGTGGCGCAAGTAGACTTTTGGGGCACAACTTGATCACTGATTAGTATATTGAAGGCACAACTTGATTTTTAGGCTCTACAAGACCCCCTTCAAAGTTTTCAAAACTTAAAGACATTGCAAAGTTTTGGAATACTTTGAATTTATAAAAGTTTGACTAAGTCAGGTTGTGTCGGTCTCATGCAATCTGTTATGCACGATTCGGGATGACTGTTAGGATTCTGATTTTTTCTGGCTATAAATAATCCCCGTTTACTCCACTGTGATTCTTTACTTTCACTTTTAATCTTCTGAGAAAACTTTTGCAACCCTCTTCTCCGATCATCTTCTTGACGACATGGCCCCAAAAAGGACTGCTGCTGACAAGGGAAAAGCCATCGCCACTTCTTCAACTCGTATTCCACCAACCCATGTGCCACAATATGTGCCGCCTTCATTTCGTCGAGAGACAGCTAATCCAGCAATGGAAGGTGATTAAGGACGAGCAAATTCGATTTTTTGTGATTTCATCAATAATTGATCTGTGCCCCTCTTTTTAGAGTGTGATGCATCATAAACCTTGTGTCACCCCTTCTTAGGGTGTGATCGCTCTCTCTTTGAACAGTATTCGTTTTTACGAATATCGTTTGCGCACAATAAAAATTGTGGCGCAACCTGAGGTGTGGCGCAACTTGAGTTTTGCGCAACATACTATGTGGCGCAACTTGGGTTGTCGCGCAACTCGATATATCGCGTAGCTTAAGTCTCGTACAATACAACTCATGGCGCAACTCAGAAAATCTGTGTGATATAAGCAATCATACATCTTCATTTTTGTTTCTAATAATTTATATTTATACATCTCTCTGCAGTCAATCTCAGGGAAGACCCGGATGCAGAGAAGTTTGCTTCAACTTTTAATGTTCCAGAATACAGAGAAAATTTATCTCACGTCACTTTTCCTCATTATGATGGCCCTGAAGCACGAAAGAGTCTGCTCGTAAATCAGGACAATCAAACCCTTTTGAACTTAATGAACGGTGAACCTCTGCAGAGCTTGGATACTACGGTTCACAAGAAACCTGCCTTTTTATTTGGAGATGCAATCAAGAAGACTTCCCAACCTAAGGCAAGAAAAGAGACGAGATACTTCTTAACGGAAAATAATGCCATACATCTGACAGAAATATCCAGGTCCATGGTATTATCTTAGTATGCTTTTGCTAGCTATCCCAAGAGGATGGCATGGGATTTGACTCCTCTTCAACAAGCAAGAGTCGGCCGAATCTGTTATAAAGTGGGTCCACAGAATAGAGACATTTTCTATAGTACTTCTGAGAAATATAGCACACATTTGAGAGGTTTAAGACCGATCTGTATTCCTCCTGTGGACTCCTCGCTGCTCCTTCCTGTCAGAGTACCCATTTTTGTAAATACATTTGCAAAAGCTGAGGGAAGATATCCAGACCATGCTATGCGAATGACAGGCCTGGTAAACCCTGGAATGAAACGTTGGAGTAGCTTGTCCATATGGATATTGGAGGAATTCAAAGACAGGCTCATTGATCTGGGCCTCTACAATCCCATCTGTACTACGGTATATGGTATTCATCCAAATCCTCACATGTTCTTGGCTCTGGTAGAGAGATATAACAAAAGCACTGGGACTTTCATGACACCTCATGGAGAAATGGGGTTTGCTCTTAACGAGATGGAATATATCTCTCATCTGCCGATGGGTGACAACCCATATGAAGAATATGTACCCACAAATGATGAATTAGATGCTCTAGCAAAGGAGAATCCCCAGATGATCACAGTTTTTGAAGAGCTGTTGTGCCACTATAAAATCTGCTCGCTCTATTACGAAAGTGCCACTGCAGGTACTTGTTATATTACAAAGTGGATGCCATATCTGTTCCTGGGTCATGTGTGGGAGGACAAGCCACTGGATAGTCAAGCTTGTATGCCTCGTTTCTTTGAACCTTTTGATAGGAGTGATATACAATTATTGATGGAGAAGCATAATCATAGGGATATCACTCTGACTGAGGACTCGGTTCAGTTCAAGGCTGGCGACGTTCTTCAAAGTTATCTTCGACAAGGTTACAGACCTATGTCTCCAGAAGCCCAGTTGGCGGGCTTTTTATTTTTATGGCTCCAACGCTTTGTAGTTCCAGGGGCTAGTACAGTTGACAGGTTTCATCGGGGTGTCCTATTCGCTGCGACACGTCTTGTATTTAGATACAAAATGGATCTGCTTTCAGCCATGACCTGTCGCCTGAACACAGGATTACGTTCTTTTGTGGATACTATGCTGAAAGAAAATGATAATCGGTCGGATTTTCCCCGTACAGAAATGCCATTCACTTATTTGTTTGGATGGTTACTACTACACCATCCCTGCTTGATGGACCCGGATATGGGACCTCCTGATGGAGATTTTATTGGGCGTTTTGCTAATGCTCACTAGAAATACACTGCTCTTACAGAATGTCGACTTGCTCTGAACCGTGGATCAAGATGGTTCTTTCAGTGTGTTGGGCCTCCTACAGGGTATGATACCGTGCCTCCACAGATGATGGATTTACTCGAAGAAACACTCCGTTTAAGTCCAAACATCTTTTTCTGGCTCAAAATAATCCGACCGTCCCACTTGGTTTATAGATTTGAGGAAGAATGCTGTTTGGAGCCGTATTTGCCGAGTTGATTCGCACTGCAATTCGAGTATGATCAACTTCATGTAGGAAATGCGACCACTTGCCTCCAAGCTACAGGCTATCTCATTGATGGGGCTAGAGCTTGGAATTATTACAATGCTCGGAGCACAAAGGCTATTTTTTCCATGCCTTACAAACTTCTCCAAGGTCCGCGTGTGTTATATTCATACGAAAACTTTTATACTTCAGCAAACACATTTGCTGAAAACTTCCATCCCTCACATAGCTTTGCAACTGAAAAGAGAATTAAACAAGGAAAATGTACTCTTCAGTCTTTCCGAGATATAGAAGACAGGGAACCTGCTAATGTACCCCTGAAAGCATCAATTTTAATGAACTTTGCTGACCCGGTTCAAGATCCTTTAGATATATCTCTAAAGATGTTGAAAGACAAATCCCCTGTCAAAGGTCTGAAGAAGAGAAAGACTAAGGAGACAACAGTCTCTCCTCAACGGAATAATCTTCCTAATTATCTAAGGGCTCCGGAGAAGAAGAAAAGAACACCACTGGTTATCAATGAACCAGTGACCACGAGAACAACTCGTTCTCAATCAAAACAGCTACTTCTTAGTTCTTCATCAGGAGAGAAGGATATTACTCCTTCTTCTATTCAAAAACAAGAGACGATTACTGAAAGAGGAACTTCTGCTTCCTTGATTGATCCAGAAGGTACTCATATCGGGGCTGTTGTAGGGCTAAGCGCACCGATACTCAAAGAAGTTAGAAGGAGGTTGGACATCGCTGAAGAGGAACCATCTCAAGAAGGTAATATCGAAACTGTGAAATATCTTCCTGTATTAACTTTTACTAGAGATATGTATCTCTAAATTGCTTTTTCTTGATTGCTTAAATAGATGTTCGTCCTCCTCCTGCCATTGTGACAGTAAATGTTTCGGCCAATGTACTTGCTGCAACAGGGATAACGGTTCCCTCTCCAACTCCTATGAGTCCAAAAGCTTCCTCTCTGAAACAAGATCTACCTCCGTAAGATACTTCTCAAGCTCAAATATCTACTCATTCAGGAGAAGCAGTGATTGATGCATTGAATGGTTGTGATTTTGATGATGAGACTTATGATGAAGATTGGGATAACATTGCTAAAGAAAAACAAACTTTAGCGAATGTTTCACCATCGCAAGAAATCCCAATTGATAAAAATCCTTCGCCTATTGCAGACGAGGGGGATGCGGAACCTGTCAATCTTCCTGGAGTTAAGGAATCCGCAACCACTGAGCTACCTGAAGTGCTTAAGGAGACAATTGAAATAAATGAAACTCCAGTAACTTTACCACCTTCGACTGAATCAGGAGCATGAAGTAGTCAGGCTGCCATGTCTACAGAGACTCTGTCTAAACTTCAGTCTGATACAGCTAAGATGATTGAAACTCCTCATGATGTACTCAGCCCAAGTAAGTTTTTCCACTATAAATGATTTTTTATTGCATCTTCAACGTTATGAGTCATAACATATGTAATTTGTAGCAGCACCCACGAGGACTGTAGCCGGGGAAGGAAGTTCTTCTCATATTAGTGCTCCGGATGAAATACCCCCTCCTGTTAAAGCTGTGAGGACTTCTTCAAATATAGTAGCCACTCCAGGGGCCCTGGCGACTAACAAATTTATAGTGACCTCTTTCACAAGAGTCTTTTTTACATCTCTGGAGCCTCTAGTTCATAGAATTATGAAAAGAGAAGATGTCCATTTTAGTACTGTTAGAACTCCCACCACATTCTTAATTGAGGGCATTCGGAGTCAAGGAGACAAAGCTCAAGCTTCATTTTTAGAACATATTTTGGATGAACTAGAGAGTTCAATTATGGCTTACAAGGAGCTGAAAGGAGGAGATATCGAGCTGCTTGTAAACACGGAATATGAAACCATGGTCCAAAAAGCAGAGATTAGTAAAGCTGATTTTGAGACATTCCTGCTGGCTTTTACTAGACAGTCTTATGAGCTACATGTTCAAATCTCTGATGTAACTGTTGTTGCTGAGAGTCATAAGACTAAGGCTATAGAAGAAGAGAAAAATGCTGCTGATCTAAAAGCCGAAATTGCTCGACTTCAGGCAGAACTCCAAAATATTGAGCAGAACATAGAACAAGAAAATTAGTTGTATCGATCTGCTGTTGAACAGGTGGATACTTTGAAGGATCGAAAGAAGGAATTCGAACATCTTCAGAATGAAGAGTTAAAATGCCGAACTGCTGCTCTGCAACCTTTCGTCCAGAATCTGGACGAATTGAAGCTAGGCAGAGAGTGCTAGATTCTCGTGACGGAAGAATTCAAATTCTGAAGAAACAAATTGCAGAACTTATCATCTATCCTTCAGAGTGAAAAATGGGCAAATGTTGTTGTTCTCTTTTTTTTCTTCAATGTACTTTTTTTTTGTTCTTTTGCAGAAAAGAAATAGTAAAAACTTTTATGTGGTTCTATTACTTGTTGCATATCTTGTTATAGATATAAGTAATAGAATAGAAAATATATTCAGAGGTACTGGACGTGATATATTTCAAGATTTTAGAAAATAACAATATTTATTATATTTGCTCAGAGGTAATATGGACGTGGCAGAATATAAAATTTAGCAATACTGTTATTTCAATGGACAACTTTATCAGAGGTAATAAGGACATGACAAGTTGCTGATATAAATAATCAAAATTTAGAGGTGTAAAAGGACGTGAATTCAAATTATTTAAATAAGAGACAATAAATGTCCAATGAATGATAAATCAAAGAAAGTGAATGAGCTAATATTCACTTCAATTTTCAAAAAAAAATGCCGGCTCATTAAATCTTGAATGTGATCTTCTTTGAGACGACTTTTGACAGCAATATCGTCAACATAGCATTCGACAGTCTTTCGTAAATGATCTCGAAATATAGTGCTCATAGCCCGTTGGTAAGTTGCACCTGCGTTCTTAAGGCCAAACGGCATGACCGTATAACAGTACACACCCCGAGGAGTACGAAATGAAGTATGTTTCTCATCTTCAGGATTCATCCGAATTTGATTATATCCAGAAAACCCATCCATAAAAGAAATTCGTTCGAATCCACATGTATTGTCAATCATAACATCAGTAATTGGGAGAGGGAATTCGTCTTTGGGGCAAGCATCATTGAGATCCCGAAAATCTATGCAAACTCGAACCTTTCCGGTCTTCTTCAGGACATGGACGACATTGGCCACCCAGTCAGGATGTTGTTCTTCTCTAATAAAGCCACATGCTATAAGCTTTTTGACTTCATCATCAATTGCATCCATCATTTCAGGCTTGAATCGCCGTTGTTGTTGTTTGACCGGTTTGACATTCGGCAAGATGTTAAGCTTGTGAGTTGCAATTTGAGGATCTAATCTCGGCATATCTTCGTAACTCCAGGCGAAGACATCAATGTATTCACGAATAAGGTGAAGTAACTCTTGTTTATCATCTTCTGAGAGATTTTTGCTGATGAAGATTGGTCGTGATACACCTTTCTCTCCAATATCAACTTGGACCAGTTGGTCTTCAGTAGGTGGTTCTCGTTGTTCAAAACGAAGTTCCCACTGATTGTCCATCCTTTGTACCCAAAGATCCATTTCAGGAGCTTCTTCAATGTCACTTTCGTCGTCTTCTGAGAATTCGGCGGACACCATATTAGAAGATACTATCACCTTATGGATATGACCGATGCTGGTATCAGAGTCCTATGAGATAGAATCAGAAGAATTTAAACGTTCTTCTTCATCAGATTCAGAAGGTTCTGGAGTTGGAAGTGGTGACATATAACCTAGTCCTCGTTTCGTTTTACTGTGGTATTGTTGTGATTTTCCTCTTGGAACAGCAATACGAAGACGGGTTCGCCTTCCTTTACCATTGTTGAGACATGTTCTGAAATCATAGCCCATTTTACGGATGATGGCTTTAGATTGTGGACTATAGCGTCGTAATTGTAGCCTTCCTGTATCATCTCTATCATCATTATATAGCATAATTTTTGGTTCTTCTCTCTTGTTGAATAATATAGGCTTTTCATCTTTCTTTCGAGACGGTACTAAGAAGTACGACTCTTGTATTGAATCCAGTGATACCACATTTCTTCGAGATGATACGACTTCTATTGTAAGTGGCTTAAAGTTATCTAGCATATCCAAATAATACTGAGTATAGTAAAAGACATCAGTATACTGCAAAGGAGATGCTTTATTAAAGCGAACAGGTTGCTTTTCCTTGTCTGCTGATGTTGGTTTAGGAGGAGATGGTTCGGCCACTAGCTCAGATGTAGACGGTGTATCTTCAGCAGGAGAAGATGATGGAGGAAGAGCATCCGGGGATAGAGCAGGATTTTCTTAATTTTTGGAATACTCCTGAAGATAAGGTTTCCCAGATCTAGTGCCCATTAGGATTTCTTCTTCTGTTAATGGTTCAAAAGATACCATATTGCAGTTCTTTGATTTAGACTTGGAATGCTTCTTTTGTTTAGAAGAGAAAGGCATTTCAAATTCTGCAACCAGATCTGGATGAATCCACATAATCTCTCATTTGTCAGTTGTCATTGGAACAAGACCTTCATTTTGATGAGGCGGGATATTCACACTTTCTAGAGTAGTCTTTGGAATGGGGACAGTCCCATCTTGTACGAGTTGTGGTAGAAAATTGCCAAATTGGAGAGAAACCACATTAGCAGTCACTGTTTTCTCGTCCTGCTGTAGAGTAATTGCTCCAGAGTTGACCAACTCTTGGATTTTGCCTTTGAGCACATAACATGCTCTGGTTGGATGCCCTATGAATCTGTGATAAACACAGTATTTATGGTGATCGATTTTACCAACTTCTTCTGGTCGCTTTGTCTCTGAAAGCTGAAGCTTATTGCTTTTGATCAAGCAATCGAAGATGCTCAACGTATCATCTTCGTCGAAAGAATACTCTTCTTTTGGACGAGTTAACTTTTGCAATGGTGCTGATGGGGTGGATGCCGTCTGAGTAACATTGACAGCCAAAGACTCTTTGCCTTTAAGATTGATGGCCAATGTTTCTTTATTCTTGCGGTTATTCTGGCGATTACTACCCCCAGGTGTAGAATGTTCATCTTGGTTAGGGTGAGTCATCTGGACTCCTAACTGCTTAAACTTTTCAGCACTCACTTCTGCCGCCTTTGTATTAACAATGAAAGAAGGCCAATCCTAGAATTGTGTAGATCCCGTCCACATACTGATAATAGGCAACAAGTTTGATTTGCAAGTGTCTATTGTTACAGCAGATGGAGTACCTAAAGGTATTTTGAGTGCCTCTCGGCGGAATCTTTCAATAAAACTCTCTGTGGATTCATTGTGCCTCTATTTAATTTTAATGAGGGCAGACATTGTCATGTCGTTGACTCCCTCATAAAATCGTTCCAAGAACATCTGTTTGAAACCAGCAAAAGAAGTGATACAACCATCAGGTAAGCTACGATACCAGTCATATACTACACCGGCTAAATAACCGACGAACACTCTGGTAAGGAGAGCATCATTTGGCTGTAATTGATCAGTCATTACTTCGAAATAATTGATGTACTGACTTGGAGAAGTGCTACCATCAAACAGCGTAATGGTTAGAAGTTTATACTTAGAAGGAAATGGAACTTCCTTCTACTCTGTAGGATGTGGTTGCTTGATGCCCAATCTTTGTAGGCCATCCTTCTGCTTGAAGGCCTCAAACTGAGTGCGTAAGAGTTTCACAGCCTCATTAGCATCCCCTGATGTTTGAGAATTGGTGGGCTGGTTAGGAGTGTTAGGAGGAGGAACAGTATGGTAATTACCACCCCCAGCACCAGACTGACTTGGATCAGCTTGAGTTGGCACAGAAGCAACCTGAGGGGCCGGTACCCCCAGACTAACAGGTATAGAAGATGCTATAAGCTCCAAATTTGTAACAGGGTTTACAATCGGAGGTACTGTATGTTGAGCTACCATTATGGTGTGAATGCTTGCAACCATTTCTGTCATAGTTTTCAATTTGTCTTATAATGCAACAATTCGTTGCTCTTGGCTGATTGATGTAGAGGCATCTTGATCTTCTGTGATGGTATATGTCGTCACTTTTCTTGCAGCTATTGATGAGATAGTTTGTTCAGAACTTTCACTATCTGCATCAAACTCTGAAAGAGAGTCCTCTCCCATATGGATGATAGGGAGATCTTCTTGATTAAAGACACCTTGGATCAAATGTCGATTTATTGATCTTGTGTATTGAAAGACACCTTCACTGGATGTATGGATCCGATCTAAGTATTGTTGACTAGGATTACGGAATGCATTACGTCTTGGACGTTTTCCACCCCAGTGCCTTGAGAAGTCATGTTAACAGAAGCATATAATAGTTCATCTTCATCTTCTATTATATGCTCAGGAGTTGAAGCATAGTTCAGACGATCGAAGACAGATCGTCGAGCCGATTGGCAATAACAGTTGATGACAACTTCATGTAGGCAATGGCGATTTGAAGCGCGATTTGGAGGTGAGGAAAGCATTTCCGTAGTTTCCCGTCTTTGTGTAAGACGTTGCCGGAGATCAGTTACAACCACAGGACGAGAAAAAGTCAGAGGGACATATTCCTTAATGATGTTAGGAACATGTCTCATATTCTTCAGGTGTTTGGTTCCTTGAGTGTACAAAGATGTACTCAACTCATTAGCATAGGTAGAAGGGTCTTTCTTTTCAAACTTTGGCTTTTGATACAGATTGGCCTTTGGCATAGGGTTCTTACGTTTTGCCAAAGCTGATATTGGTTGACGCCTATTGAGATAAGCGCGTAAATCTAAAAATTCTGCTCCTGGTGTCTCTATTTGTGATACCTTCAATTTTCCATGTTTGGATCTTGAAATTTGCAATGTAGGAAGATCTTGGCCAGACCCCAAAGGAGTAGGCAAGATACCTCTGTGATCAGTATTCTTTCCAATATCAGAGATCCGAGGACCTCTATTTACAGGAATAGAATCTGATACATCTTCCTTTGAGTCATAAACCAGGGAAGTTTGAGGAAAGACCAAAGGGTACTTTCCTTTATTTTGAACAGGGTTAGCTAAGAAGCGTTTCCCTTTGTTTTGCTGTGCGATCATCTTAGGCATAGATTGTACCAATTGAGAAAATGCCATAGGACTTTTTCCTTTGTTCTGTCTAGTGTTAGCACTAGGACATGAATTCTCTAAGTTCAGAACTTGAGAATCAGAAGAGGGTATAGCCAAAAGACTAGTTCCCTTAAGTTGCGCCGGAGTAGCAGATTGCTTGGGTTACGCCATAGTCCTACGGACTGTTGGTAGCGCCTTGGCAGCAACTTTGATAGAATGTGCATGGGCAGCAGAGGGAGCAGATTGCGCCTTAGCAACAGAAACAGGTTGTACTGGAGCCACTGAGGCGGATTGCGCCTTGATCATCGAGCACTCAATTTGCGCCTGGGCAACAGCGACTGTGGAGGATTTAGGAGTCCACACAGCCCTGTTTTTGGCATTAGCCACTGCGCGCTTGTTGCTCTTGGTGTTGATCATGTTTTCGTAGGCCGTCTGGTTGACTAGAACAACCAGAGCCTTTTGCGTCTTGCCGATCGACGCAATGTCACATTGAGTTGTCACATTCTCGTCGGAGGAGAAAGTCGTCCCCAGCAGAGTCGCCATTTTGTTTGCGAAAAACAAAATAAAAATTTGCTTTATTCCAAACTTGTAAAAAGAGTACAAAGTACAATAAATTCTGGGGAAGTACAACTTTAGGAATCTGATTAGAAGACGATCACTTTATCCCTTGGACTATGTGAACTTAAAGAATGTAGCCTCTGGAGAATGCAGCAGCAATTTTGCAAGAGTCCTTCTTTTGATGATGATTGGAAACTCTATTTATAGAGTTCAGGAAATAACTGTTTTAGCAGTTATTCTGATGTACGCGAGGCTGGATTGCGCCAACTTCCTGTTGCGCCAACTTTCATTCAGTTGTCAATCATGTACTAACTGTATTTAGACGCGTGGCATCGTATGATTGAGATACGCGTTGTCGTGTACAGGATAGTAGACACGTCTTGAGAGATTAGTGGCATGTGCGCCATGTCATCATGCTTTAGAATGTAAGTTGTCTCAACTTTTTAGGTTACACGAGCTTCAGTCAACAAGTCAACCTACGCTTGATCTGAGATGCGCCTACACACGTGGCAACTTCTGAGTAAAAGTCATTCAGATTGCGCCCAGGCGCAACTAAGGATTTTGTTTAGATTGTGCCTGGGCGCAACTCACGAAATGTACAGGACAGCTGTCCTCCAACTTTTTCTTGAGCGGCACACTTCACGGGATTCGAAGAGATTTTCCTCGTTCTCTGTTATGTCAATCGTCATTATGGTCAGGTAATGATGACCATTAAGTGTCAGATGCCACGTAGGCTTTGGCACAAAAAGATTGGGCGCAGTCTGATATCAGGCGCAATCTGATCGATGGCGCAGTCTACTTCATATTAGTGGCACAAATAGACTTTTGGGATGCAACTTGATCACTGATCAGTATATTGAAGGCACAACTTGATTTTTAGGCTCTACAGTGCTTCCTTGCAGTACTTGCTATTAGAGGTCTAACCTCTCTGGTTTTGCATGGCCAGATTTAGAGCCGGTTTCCGAGGACTCAGCTTACTTCCACCTCCAAGATGGTCAATACTAGAGGAATGATTGCAGGAGGACTCCTTACTTCCCCGCTCGTTGTGTTACTTACTTTATACTTTGTCGTTTGGCACCGACATGTTAGTCGGATTGTCTTGTACTTACTTTTGCATAATTGTAACTAAGTCAGGCTGCAGCTGATAACAATTGTGTATACTTTGCTACATCATCTGGCTATGTTTTATAAAGCCAGATATCAAGAATATTTTGACTAAACGTTTGGGATGCCTTACTGCTTTATCTTACATGTTCTCTATTGCTGTTTCTTGCTTGAATGATTGAGACAATAGATGTGAAGTGACCATAGTGAGACTTTCATGTAGTATGTACCCCTCGTCTTTTAGACAGCATTGATCGTATTATACGGTATTCCTCTACCTGTAATACGTAGCTGGCTGAGTCATTCCCCCGCTCTCCAGTATTCTGGTTCTGGGGCGTGACATGTAAAATGCAGTAAACCAAGAGTAATCTAATCTCATCCATAAATGAAGAATAAAAAGATATCATATAATCAACTGTAATAAGTCTTTGTACAATACGTTGGGCGGAGACAAAGTCCACTACCAACTATCTCAAATAAAAGGTACAAGAAGGAATAGATGAAATAATAAGACTAGCCAAGTGCAATCATCTTCGAAAGGATGGAGAAGATCACGGCCTCGACTAGAACACCTGCAACTATCACAGAAGCACACACTTGGAGAGATAACCAGGTCCTCAGAGGGACGTAACAAGATACAATAAATATGCCATATAAATACTGAATATAAAATATGCCACAAATAAAAGTAAGTGACAAGACAACAATAAGGTACTCTAACCATACTAAAGTAAACATGCAGTTAAGAACAAACCTTTCGTCGCATGAGCCCTGGCCGTAAATGGGATCTGGTATAGTCCCCACTTGGGCACCAGTGACCTAAGTGCATGACGTTCAAAAACGATAGTGGCAAACCTGAGGGGCTAAACATACCCGTATCTCCAGCGGAGCTTCCAGGTTACAATGGAAGTACAATCGAAGCCCATACGGCAAAGAAATGTTCTCCCCACCCAATGTACCTATAATGTCGCATCCACGACCAAGTAACACTACTAACCGTCAAGTCTTCTAATATACAACTATTGACAGTTAGACCTAACGCATGCGTACGGGTGATCAGCCAACACGCAAAGACCTCTACATGCTACTCATCTCACACATCCTCATGGTACAACTGTGTCAAGGTATATGCAATACACTACAAACGGTAGTCTCTTAACTCTAAGTCCATATGCAATCAAAGGATAATAGCAAAGTGCATTTAATATCACTGAGCAGACAGTAAATCAAGAACTGTAAGAACTGGAAATAAATGAACAGTGATATGTAATAAAATGCAAACTGAATATAAACAGTATAATGACAAGGTATCTTACCTGAGGTTATGTGCAAAAGAAAAAGATCCATTAGCTCGAACCGACAAATAAACGGAGCCAGAAAAAGCCAAATCACGCAGGTGACTCCGGATGCTGCAACAAACATCACGAACGAGTTTGGAATAAAAGATATACCTATTAAATGCCAGTCCAAAAGTCAAATTCTGGAACAGGGGCAAAATCATAATTTTAGGTCAAAACGATGTCCACCGTTGGACCCGCTTTGCACCGAAATGTGCGCCAGAACCTACAATCTCTAAAGTCGTCAAACTATATGTCTATAGATTTATTTTTCCGAGACGAACTCAACGATATGTCCAATTTTGGATTCCGGTGGGCCGTGCACAAAATCGCCCGTTGAGTGGAATTGTGGACCCGCAAAAAATGGCGTCCCAGTCAACCTTCTCAGAATTGAACCAAACTTGGCTCACAGGACCAGGAAAATATTTCGAGTCCAATGGCGTAAGTTTCGTCGCGATTTGATGAGTGTACATGTAGTTGTGACTTAATTTGCAAAAGGTCGATACGGGGGTATCTCGACGGATATGCACTAATTTCGTCGCGTACATACAACGAAATCGAGTTCCGTCAGTTCCCACACGTCGACAACATCTATACGCACCTTTCCATGCATATAGTGCATGACCACGTTGCCCAGTTTGTCGGGACGCACGCCGTATCGGGGTGTTTTTTCTAATTTTTGAAAACAGAATTTACAGTTTTTCAAAAAACTTTAACAACGTGTAACTTTCTACATACTAGATGAAAAGTAATTCCAGAAGGTGCGCTACAATCTCGGTTATGTTGTCTTTGACTGTCTTTAATTAGTCTCTACAAAATCCTATTGTACGAAAAGAAAAGTGGCCGGCAAGTTGGTATTTTAAAACAGTTTTTATATTCCAGAAAAGTGGTTTTTCTCCAACTTCGCCTCAATTTTTTGAGCAAGTTGGATGAGCACGTCGAAATCCACCTGGGAGATCTCGAAGAGGGTCTTGTGGGCTTTCTACACGAATTTATGGATCTAAAAACGGATTTAAATTGGCAGAAAAATTAATTGGAGAAGTCGTGTACCTCGGAGTTTAAAACTGTTGTTGTTGTTGTTGTTGTTGTCGTCGTCGTTTGATGTTGTTGCCGTAGCCGCGGGACTGCTGTGGCTGCGGACACGGCCGAGGAGAAGGGAGGAAGAAGGAGGGAGGAGGAGGCAGGGTCGGGTTTGGAGAATGAGGAAAAAGGAATTAGGGTTTGGATTTGCTAAAACTCATATATATATATATATATATATATATATATATATATATATATATATATATATATATATATATATATATTTTTTTATATATATATATATATATATATATATAATGGAGGGGGTGAGCGGCCCCTTGAGTGCTGCTGCTACTTATATGTTATGCTGTGGGCGGCCAAAGCTACAGCTACTTATTTGGAGATGTGGTCGGTTCCCACTTGTGGGGCCGACCACACACACACACACACACACACACACACACACACACACACATATATATATATATATATATATATATATATAAAATATATATATATATAAAATATATATATATATATATAATATATATATATATATATATATATATATATATATATATATATATATATATATATATATATATATATATATATATATATATATATATATATATATATATATATATATATATATATATATATAACACAAATCTTTTCTTTCTCTTATTCTTATCTATATATATCCATATATACCATATAAAATTTCCATAAAATCCTAATGAAAATTTTATATTATCTAGAATCTATCTTTGACATATTTACATATATGTAAATTTAGTTTGACAAATAAAATAAAATAAAACAATAATAGTAACTTAACAATAATAAATATATTTATTTAATCATAACCGAAATAATATTAACAATAAATAAATATTAAAATAGCTCAAATGGTGGCTTTGGTGGACTTATACTACATCCACTTATCCGGGTCCAAAAAATTATACAAAGTGTTGCACAATATTATTTAATAATAAAATACCAATAATAGTACAAATAATGAAATAATTAGAAATTGTACATAAAATTCTAAAATAATTTAGGAAATATTTGTATATACATAAAATATGTCTACATGGCCACATTTGGTCACATTACATGCTTACATGGGCTTAAATTTGGTTCGGGTCCCAATTCGGGCTGGTTTGGTCCAACCGGGTCATCAAAAAGTAATATATTAAATAATATCTAATTAAATTGATTTAAATGGGTCAACTCGCAACTTGGCATGGTTTTCCTTGTTTGGAAAAAACTGTGGCTAGGCCTCCCATGGCATGGCTAATATACTAGTCAAGGCACACTGCTACAACTTTCGTGCTAAAAGTCATGGTCGTCTAGTGCTCCAAAACTCAACAATGGCTAAGGTCATTTTTAATAATTAATAAAAACCATAATTTGTATAATTTCATTTTTAAGCCTAATAAAATATTAAAAATAATATTAAAAAAATAGGGGTTTTACACAAGAGCAGTAGGGCCTGAAGCTAATCATCAATCACCATCTTCATCGCAGACAGCTGATTGATGATACCCTGAACCTCATTCAGATGTTGTGCCACTGGGGCACCCTCCGTGTACTTCGAGTTGACGAGTTGGCGAATAAAAAACGCCTTGTTTCCAGCCGTCTTCCTTTCGTACAGTGAATGCAGCTTCTCCCATAATGCTTTTGCTGAACTCTCCATGGATACGTGGTGAAACACCGAATCATCCAACCGTTGGCGGATGAATCCAACGGTCTTCCGATCCAGTCGTTTCTAGTCTTCAGCAGCTTTGTCCATTGGCTTTGGGTTGTCACCCTCCAATGGACCATGCAAGTTTTTGCACCAGAGTAGATCCTCCATCATTGGTTTTCAAATCGTCCAGTTTTTCCCTGTAAGGGTGATCATACGAGTGTTCATATGCTCCGTAGACATGGTTGCCAGAACCTTTAAAGCTCTGATACCAGATGTTGGGAATCGGATATGCCCACCTGTGCTTCGATACCGTGTCTGAGACGTTACCATAGCAGAAACTTAGGCCAGCCCACCTGAAATAACTAACCCCTGTCTAACGGACGCCAAGCACAGATAAAGACAACTATATGGCGGTGACTATGTCACCTGGACAAATCCCAATCTCTATAACTCAGATAAAATTACAAGATTGACAATAACTAATGTTGAACCCTTTGCCCTAATAGGTTCAACCCCCTCACCACACTCAAGAAGAAAAGAAAGAGATTACAATTGAAATCGTTCACCAACCCGTAGCAATCTCCCTAATCGAAGTTGACGACCCTTCGATTAGATCTCTTCTTCCTTATGTCTTGGATGACGAAGTTCTAAGAGCAAAGTGTGAAACTTTCTCTTAGATTTCCTATGGACGAGCACCTCGAAACTCTACTTTTTGTGTTGTGCTTTGTGCCTCCACCCTCACCCCATATATATAGGATGACAAAAACCTATTTTAGGTCATAATAGTATTTCTTAAATATGAAGCCCTCAAATAACAATCTTACTACACCTAAAATAGCCCATCAACATCATATTTTAGATTATAATAGGATCTCTTAAATAGAAAACCCTCAAATAAGAATCATATTATATCTAAAATAGCCCAGCACTAATTATGGACATCCAAATCAAATTAAATCAAATATTTAATCAGATTTGGACTCCATAAATATGCTATTACCAAATCCAGACTGGACTCTAACACGAATAATACTACAAAGTTTAGAATTTGAAAATAATACTAGATTCAATGGATTTCTAAGTTCAATAATTTGTACTACGAAAACTGATGCACAAATATATGAAAAGCTTAACGAGATCATATGTGAGAATACTAGGATGATAGAATAAGATATTAAGATTGTTACAAATATTTCATTTGAGGTTGCAAGGCTCTGCAAGTAGCAGGAATCAATCGCGCACCAAAATAGGTTCAATTTGGACCAAATTTCGTGTAACTAACACCATGGACAAACGGAGTGGATATACATGAGGTGGAACTTTGAGATGGAAGATGACATGTAGGGATACGTGGTAGAATTAGTTTTACGTCAAAAAAATAAATAAAAATAGATGAAACCCATGTGAAAAGTTGTTAAACCAAATTTTTATTAAGGTTAGAAATAACCTTTAAGTTCAGCCTTCAAACGACCAAACAAGTAGACGAGACTCCTTCGGAACTTAAATGAGTTGAAGAGGGGTCTCTTAGGGTTGTCGTGGAGGTGGTGACGCGGCAACAGAGGTCGAAAAGGGGTACAAAGGAAGGTGAGGGCTACATGGGGGTTATAGGGTTATAGGAGCCACCCGGTTTTTGGTTAGGCATATGGGTTTGATAGAATATGGGTTGGAGTTCAATTGGATTTGATTTGGTGGAATTTGGTAAGGTTTTTGTGGCCTAATCAAAAGATATGCATATGTGTATATCTAAAAGATTGAATGGATTTTCAAAATAGGAAAGTGAATATTTGATGCTTTGCATATTGAATCCAATCAATATTGGCTACATCTTAATAGGTAAAAATAAATCTATTAGGTTAGGAAAACCTAAATTAGGCACTACCAAAACTTGTTGGATTAGTTTTGGATCGATACAATTTATCGAACTGAAATAGACTCCATCAGTTTATTAAATGGACCTTGTGTACCATTTGAATATAAGTATACACGGAAACTTAATTGAGTGTGACATGATTGGCATGTATGTAGTAGGTTCAAAATAGATCAAAAACATATATTAGGTCGAAAAGTTTGAATCGGTTTTGTATCTCCAATTCCAATTGGAAAATACGACGAATTTATGGTATAGAGCAAAAATGACCATTTTGACCCAAAAATTATACAAAAATATATAATGTAAGGTGACATATATGTTTGAATGGGACATGATATGCCTAAACGAATATGGACTCGTTTAGAACACGAATATAAAATTAGTTTCAAAGAATTGACAAAGTTGTGTTTCAAAAAACAAAGCTACAATAAAGTGTATTTATAATCATAATTGAAATTAAAATATTATTTAATAATAAAATTATATTAAATAAATAAAATAATAAAATTTAAAAATCAGAGGGCTTATACATATTGGTTCATCATCGAGTTCTTGGCTTTGATAATTTCATTGTACCCTGACTTGTATTTATTTTTATTTGGTTTGAAGTTATGATGATCTATGTTTGTACTAGTGGGGGATGTTTATGTTGGAATTATTCAATAATATGGGCCGCACATGTAAAATTAATTGTGTTGGGCTATCTAAATAATTAAGCCAAATTAAAGTGGTCTATTTGGAAATTGGCTTAAGGGTATAATTGTCATGGAATTAATGTGTAGATACCGGAGATAATTCTAATTTGATGAGGGGCCAAATTAGAAATATCAACACATATATAAATATGTGTATTCATTAGGGTTATGGTCCTCAACTCATACGGCCACCAAAGAGAAGGTTCTCTCTTTTTTTCTTCTGCATCCCCATCAACAGAAAGAGAGGGACAAAGGATTCGAATTCACCTTTGTCATTAAGGGTCATAGCAAGTTGGAAGATCGAACCTAATAAAGAGACGATCGCTTCAAGATCCATCAAGCCTAGCAATGGATTCAGGTACGCTTCTATAATTTTATTTATGTTCTTCATCTCATGAATCGACAGGGCACAATAAAGATCTAACAAGTGGTATCAGAGCCTTCCTGTTTGATTTATGAGATCGAAGTTTTAGAATCCAATTTTTGATGTTGTCCAGGAACCCTAAAATTTTCGATTAAATTTAATTTAAGGTTCAGATTGTTCGATCGTAGTTTTTTTTTTTTTTGAATCCACCGCTATTCTGTCATTAAGGTTTTGAGCAATAGATTCAGAAAATTTTTCGACCTCACAATAGATCATGGAGACGCTGTATTTGACTATTCCCATTCTCTGATGAAGTTCTCAATATGGTTTTTTTTTTGTCGTTAGCTACATCATGTTAGTTAATAAAAAAAAGGTTTTGTTAAGTGCAGGTTTTGAAACCACAACAGAACCATAATCTGGCGCCTTAGACCAACTCGGCCAAATAAAGTTTGAAAGGTTTTTTTTTGGTTTGCTATTTTTTTATGTTAAAAGAATATTTGAATGTTCTTTTATTTAAAGTGATTTAATTTGTGATTTTAAGACATGCAAAAGATTCACATGCTTTTAATATAGTAGATCAATTTTGGTAGAATCTTTATAGCCTATTTAGTGTAATCTTTTGATGCATATATTCAGTACAACCTAATCTGTTGATTATTGATTATTTTAATATAAATATGCATGTATATAAGATTTTTGGACATGATTCAGTTTTGTAAAATTTAGTCAACATTCAAAAATTTTGGTACCTTTTGTGACTAGCAATAGTTGTCTAATATTCTAAGTAGGCTCATTGAAACAAGATGTCACCAAAGTGACCTCTCTTGCGTAGATAGCCTATGAGGGATATCGGATGTTTGTGTGTGTATATTCATGCGGGTATTAATCGGCCCAAAGGAAGGTTAATACTTGGCCGAATTGCACACATACTTGTGGTGATAAATGTATGACAATTATACGGTTTACATGTGAATAATAACCCGATCCAAAGATAGGCTTATTATTTGACATGACTTATTGTCAACGTTTAATCACTACACCAAGAGTACCACTTGTAGTTAGTATCACTGTCCAAAGACTTGATATTAATGATGCACTAGGTATCTTTAGATGGGGTTCACCATTATTTGAATTTGTTTGACTATCTTTTATTCTTTGATTATTAATTAGAGCATATTTGTTTATTTATTTTTGTTCTTTTTTCAGTTAATGTTGCTATAATATCTGCCAATACGAATTCAATTTCCATGCTTAATGGGATAAATTTTAAGGACAAAAAGAAAAGAAATACGGAAGCTGCTGAGGTCCTAGCTCAAAAGAAACAACAATATAAAACTAAGGGTTGTTTCTTTTGTGACAAGTCAGGACACATAAGGAAAAATACATTTCTCAATTTGGTCTGTTCTGAGGTTAATTTAGCTTCAGTACCTAGAAACACATGGTGGTTAGATTCTGGTGCTACTACCCACATTAATATTTCTAGACAAGGTTGTCTGAAGTACCGAAAGCCAATTGATGGTGAAAGATACATCTATGTGGGTGACGGCAAGTCGGTAGAAGTGGAAACAATAGGACATTTTAAGTTATTATTGGGAACCGGTTATTATTTGGATTTGATAGACACTTTTATTGTACCGTCTTTTAGACGGAATTTAGTTTCAGTTTTCTTACTGGACAAATCTTGTTACCATTGTTCATTTGAAAACAATAAGTTTAGTCTATCTTTAAATTCAAATATTGTTGGTAATAGTTTCCTTAATGTTTATGATAACCTATATTCACTTGAAACTATTACATCTTACAATGAAACCTTGCATGTGGAGTCACGTGGTACTAAACGCAAAATTAATAATAAAAATTCAGCCTCATTATGGCACAAGCGATTAGGTCACATCTCTAGAAATAGAGTTAAACGACTTGTGTCTGATGGGATTTTAGATTCCCTTGATTTCACAGACTTTAATGTCTGTGTTGAATGTGTAAAGGGAAAACAGACCAAAACAAAAAGATTAGGTGCCAATAGGTCTACAGAAGTCTTAGAATTGATTCATACTGATATCTGTGGACCATTCCCTTCGGCTTCTTGGAATGGTCAAGAATATTTTATATCATTCATAGACGACTATTCTAGATACGGCTACCTATATCTCATTTATGAGAAATCACAGTCTTTGGACGTATTCAAATCATTTAAAGCTGAAGTTGAGAACCAACTCAACAGAAGAATAAAAGTCGTCAGGTCTGACCGTGGTGGAGAATAATACGGTAGATTAATTTGATGGATCAGGTGAACAACGTCCAGGACCGTTTGCTAAATTCCTAGAGGAATGTGGAATCGTCCCACAGTACACCATGCCAGGATCACCTAGCATGAATGGTGTAGCTGAAAGACGAAATAGGACTCGTAAGGATATGGTGAGGAGTATGATTAGTCATTCTACCTTACCAGAGTCACTCTGGGGTGAAGCACTTAAAACAACAGCTTATATTCTGAATAGAGTGCCAACTAAAGCGGCTGCAAAAATACCTTATGAGCTTTGGACAGGCAGAAGACCTAGTTTGAAGTATTTACATATTTGGGGTTGTCCAGCTGAGGCAAGGCCTTATAGGCCATATGAAAAGAAATTGGACCCCAAAACTGTAAGTAGCTACTTTATTGGCTATACGGAGCGATCAAGTGATTATAAATTTTATGATCCCACAAAAAGGACAATTTTTGAGACGGAAACTGCTATATTTTTTTAGGATGTTGAGTTTGGGGGAAGAAATAAAGTTAGGGACATTGTATTTGAGGAGAAATCGGTTACGATCCCTACTATCACTTTTGACGATGTACAGGTTTCTGTACCTGTCATTGATCAAGAAGTGAATCCGGAACCTCAACAAGACAATATTGATTTACCTCTACAAGTCGATGTTGAGCTACCTCAACAAGACAACATAGAGGTACCCCCCATTCAAGATGAGGCAGTTGTTCCTGAGGAACAAACTCAACAACCTCAAGAATTGATGCCATTAAGACGGTCCACTAGAGAAAGGAAAAATGCAATTTCGGATGATTTTATTATATTTCTCCAGGAACATGAGGAAGACCATGGAATATTGGAAGATGATCCAATCAACTTCCGTCAGGCCATGGAAAGTTTCAATTCTCAAAAGTGGATTGATGCAATGAATGAGGAGTATAAGTCCATGCAAGACAATAAAGTTTGGGAACTTGTCCCATTACCAAAAGATGTGAAGCCCATTGGTTGTAAATGGATATTTAAAACCAAGAAGGATTCGAAGGGTAATGTGGATAAATATAAAGCACGTCTTGTAGCTAAAGACTTTACTCAAAAGAAAGGGATTGATTTTAAAGAGACTTTCTCTCCGGTTTCTTCGAAAGACTCTTTTAGAACAATCATGGCACTTGTTGTACATTTTGATCTTGAGTTACATCAAATGGATGTCAAAACGGCGTTTCTCAATGGTAACATTGATGAAACTATTTATATGGTGCAGCCAAAAAACTTTGTGTCGGAAGATCCAAAGAATATGGTTTGCAAATTGACAAAATCCATTTATGGACTCAAGCAAGCTTCTCGTCAGTGGTACTATAAATTTCACCAAGTTGCTACCTCGTTTGGTTTTGAGGTTAACGTTGTTGAAGATTGTGTGTATCACAAATTCAGTGGGAGTAAAATTATTTTTTTGGTTTTGTATGTTGATGACATACTGCTTGCCACAAATGATATAGACATATTGCATGACACTAAGAAATTTCTATCAAATAACTTTGAGATGAAAGATCTTGGTGACGCCTCTTTTGTATTAGGAATTCAAATACATCGAGATCGTTCTCGAGGTATTCTTGGATTATCACAAAAGAGCTATATCGATAAAGTGCTTAAAAGATTTGGCATGCAAGGATGCAAACCAGGTGACACCCCTGTCGCTAAAGGAGACAAGTTCAGTCTCAATCAGTGCCCTAAAAATAGCCTTAAAATTAAGGAAATGCAATTGATCCCCTATTCATCAGCTGTGGCGAGTCTAATGTATGCTCAGGTATGTACGCGTCCGGATATTGCGTACATAGTTGGAATTCTAGGTAGATATTTAAGTAACCCTGGGATGGATCATTGGAAAGCAGCCAAACGGGTCATGAGATACTTACAGAGAACAAAGGATTACATGTTCACTTATAGGAGATCGGATCAGCTGGAGATCATAGGGTATTCCGACTCCGATTTTGCTGGATGCCAAGACAGCAGGAGATCCACGTCAGGTTATGTTTACATATTAGCTGGAGGAGCTATATCTTGGAAGAGTGTCAAACAAACACTCATAGCTTCGTCCACTATGGCAGCAGAGTTTATAGCATGTTTTGAGACATCTAATCATGGAATATGGTTGCAAAATTTTGTCACTGGGCTGCGCATTCTGGAGGGTGTTGAAAGACCACTTAAGTTATATTGTGAATAAATCAGCAGTACTATATTCTAATAACAACAGGAGCTCGTATAAGTCAAAGCATATTGACATAAAGTTTCGAGTTGTGAAGGAGAGAATTCAGAATGGTGAAGTGTCCATAGAGCACATTGGGACAAACTCCATGTTAGCAGATCCGCTCACAAAAGGGTTACCACCTAAGGTCTTTCATGAACACACTGCTCATATGGGTGTTATCTCATTTGATGATATGTCAGTTTAGTGGGAGTTTGTATTTTATGTATTTGGGTGCTATTTGGTTTTGGACACATTTATGTATTAAAGTATTTTTTGGATATTTATCTGATCAGATATAAGGAAATTCAGTTCATTCTGTTTTCATTATGTTAAAGTATTGATCTCACTAAAGTTAAGGAGGACCAGTTGAAAATAGACATGTATTGATCACATTGCATGTAATTTCCATGCTACGCATCCATGATTGATCTATGTCATTTAGCTATATTGGTATATGTGACCATTGATGGTTTAGTTATGCTATATGTGACGAATGCCGCTTTGATCCTATGTTGATATGGTTAATAGACAAGATTGTCCGGATATACCCTAAGAATTAAGATAGCAATTTATGAGCTCACTAAGGTTAACACAATTATAAGGTTACATATGTGGCCCAGTGGAAGATTGTTGGAATTATTCAATAATATGGGCCACACATGTAAAATTAATTGTGTTAGGCTATCTAAATAATTAAGCCAAATTAAAGTGGTCTATTTGGAAATTGGCTTAAGGGTATAATTGTCATAGAATTAATGTGTAGATACCGGAGATAATTCTAATTTGATGAGGGGCCAAATTAGAAATATCAACACATATATAAATATGTGTATTCATTAGGGTTATGGTCCCCAACTCATACGGCCACCAAAGAGAAGGTTCTCTCTTTTTCTCTTCTACATCCCCATCAACAGAAAGAGAGGAACAAAGGATTCGGATTCACCTTTGTCATTAAGGGTCGTAGCAAGTTGGAAGATCGAACCCAATAAAAAGACGATCGCTTCAAGATCCATCAAGCCTAGCAATGGATTCAGGTACGCTTCCGCAATTTTATTTATGTTCTTCATCTAATGAATCGACAGGGCACAATAAAGATCTAACAGTTTATAGAAGTCGATTTTATATTCCAGTACTAGAGACTTTTCTATGTTGGATTCCGATCGTCTCATAATTTTCTTTCGATTTAGATTTTCAGATAATCATTGTGTTTGCAATTGTGGTAGTATGCATTTACAAGTTTTTTTTGATGTAGTTCGGTCCTCACGGGATTCATTTGGTCAGGAAAGGTATATTCTGCTGTATTCAAGCTTTGTTCCTAGTGGTATCAGATGTAAGGTTGGAGGGTGCCACGTATTTGACAGATCGACCGAGAGGAAAGATGGATATAAAACTAGTTCATATGGTTAACCTGAATGACACAAATTATCATTACTAGTAGATCAAGATGAAGGATCTTCTTTTCGTCAAAATATTGCATCTTTCGGTCTTTACTTTCGAGAAAGCCAATGATATATCGGAAGGATTAGTAATTCGAGCAAAAAATGGTCTATGGCTATATCAGACAATCCGTAGATGAAAATGTTTACAATCTTATTGTAAACATTGATCATGACAAGATATTATGGAAAAAAGGTAAGAGTCCTTATAAACCAAGAATACCTGCATCAATAAACTATTTGTGATCTAAGGGATGATGGGTCTGCGGTACATCAATTACAGATCATTTGAATGAGTTTCAGGGCATGGTTGATCACTTGTCAACAATGTGTGTCAAATTTGATAACGAGGTTCATGGACTTTGGTTGCTAGGTACTTTGTCAGACTTATAGAAAATTGTATAAGTGTTTATGATCACTTTTTTTTTCCGAAGGCATCACGCCTTTGTAGTTCACCAGGAGTAAAATATTGAATAAGATATTATGAGGTATTAGTATCAAAGGCCGATCGTGGGAGGGACAAAAGTAGAGGTCCATGCGACATGGACAATCGTAGAGAAAAGTCCAAGAGTTAGTACAAAAATTATATTTACTATCATTGTGGCAAGAAGAGCCACATTAAAATGAATTATTTTGTGTGAAACAAAGAGAAGAAGGATGGCAAGGGGAAGCAAAGCGAGAACAATATCGCAACAACTTCAGGGCGTAGAGGTGATATTATCATTATAGGTGATGAGGTGATTATGAACCTCTTATGTGATGACAACAGTTGACTCGTGGACGCAGGGAGTTCATGGAACGTGTATCACAAAAGGGTATTGTGTGCCACTTGTTACAACAAGTGATTGTGGAGTGCTAAAGATAGGCAATAGAAATCCATCGAAGGCAATTTCCATTGAAGTCTTGGAGACGCGAGACCAACATATGAGCTACTTTGGTTGTCATAAGAGTTCACTATGTCCCAAACATCTGTTTCAACATGTTATCGGTTGGGAAGTTGGATAACAAAGGTTCTTCAGTCTCTTATGAAATGATCAATGGAAGCTTACAAAGGGTTTGATGGTTATTGCTAAGGGAAGCTAGTGGTCTGGTCTCTACTACATGGAAGGGAGCGCACATGGGACACATGAGGTCAATTTTTCAATGGAAAATATAGGAAAACTTTATATTAAGTGTAGAGAAATAACATAGAACACTATCCATAAATGATAATTTTTCCAATGGAAAATATACCAAGAGTGCCAATAAAACCCTTTTAATTACGCTATCCTGAAATGCTAATTTTTATCAAGTATTTTGATTTATTGTCGTTCATCTATCTCATCGTTTAAGTTATAATAATTTATGGACATATTTCTTATTGTCCAACACTTTGGTCTGTAGAACATTGCTAGTCTTATCTAGTCCCATAGAAATAACCTTTCAACTTCAAAGGCACCTCTAATTACAAAGTACTATTGGGAGCATGCTCTATTCCAACTAATTCTATTTAAATTCTATGCACAATATCATTTTCAATCTCTTTATCACGATGAACGATTAATCATAAATAGCAAATTTTATCACTCTTAGATAGGTCTTTTTGTCCTATATATACGCACTTCACTCTCATTCAAAAGTATCGACCATAAAGATATTGTCATATACGATTCTATCGATTTTGATCCAAGTAATATCGTGAGAGCTATTTTTCTATTTTCTAGCAAACCAAAAGACAAATTCCGAAGTCTCATGGGGTTTCTCGTTTTATTTATGGGCTGTGGGCTGAGGTTACATCTCATACATTATGCTTTTGTATTTCTATTTCTTATCCCATGGCAACTACATACGCAAAATGCAAACAAACATAATTCTAATAGGAAAATTAGCATCCATATTTTGTTGAAACAAATATTCTTATGAAATTTTCAAGGGAGTAATATGCATAAAACACTCCCATTTCTGCATTTCATCTACTCCCACCGCCGGTGACCACACCACTTTCAACATCCACCTATAAACGGAATAAACAACGCGTAACTCCAGTCCTCCCCGCGCTTTTTCCAATTTCTATTCCCAGCAACAAAGCACCCCGCAAATTCCCAAAACGCCCCTCCGAAAATTATCCCGTTATTCCAAAATGACCCCATAAACTCCCATAAATTCCCAGTTCAAACCTCCTCCTCCTACCACGAAGCAGACGCAAGAGCTCTTCTTCCTCCTCCGACTTCCTATCGAAACCCTAACCCTGACGTTTCTGGCGGTGGAGCCTCGCCCATGGCGTCGTCGGCAAGGCACTTGACGGCCCCCATCTACCCCCCGCTCGACTTCGACCCTCACCCCCCCAAGGGCCGCGGGTCGGCGACGCCGTCCCCGGCGTCCTCCTCCATGGACGACCTCTTCGGAAACATCTCCACCGCCGTCTCCGCCGACCCCGACGGCGACGACCTCTTCGCCAAGGCCGACGCCGGCGCCGGCGGCGGGGTCACGCTGGAGGAGTACCTCAGCAAGGACGAGATCAGGGTCCCCGGGGGGTACCCGGCGGATCTGTCGGCGGCGGCCGCGGCGGCGGAGAATCCGGCGATGGGGTTCGGGGGCGGAGGGGGGAGAGGGAGGGGGAGGAAGAGGCCGGTGATGGATCCGGTGGATCGCGCAGCGCTGCAGCGCCAGAAGAGGATGATCAAGAACCGGGAGTCCGCCGCGAGATCGAGGGAGAGGAAGCAAGTCTGTGGAATTTTGGTGGAAAAACTAAAAAGTTTGTTTCTTTTTGAGTTAATTTTGTGTTAAAAATGAACATTTTTTGGTTCCAGGCTTACACTGTGGAGCTCGAATCGTTAGTGACCCAGCTGGAGGAAGAGAATGCTCGGCTCGTCAGAGAACAGGTATTGACTCATCTGCAATTGTTTGGTTATGAGATCTATAATCAGCTCAATTTTGGGAATAATGGATATATTGTTATTGACCTAGCCTAATTGGCGAAGAATTTACGTTGTACGAACAAGAATACGACACTGTACAGTTACGGACAAGAACACGACATAATGCGGATGTATGGCCCCAAAATTGGTGTCGTGCCGAATTTTAGAGCGCACATGTTGTTCTTGTCACGTGTTTAGCTCAGACCCGGCACGGACAGGGCACTTATTTGGAAGTTCTGTGCTTTTCGGGATCTAACACTATAATTTAACATAACTTTAATGCGACTTAAAAAGTAGAAAAAAGAAACAATCTCGATGCATAGACAAAGTTGGTAACTCCTAATTTTACGAATCACTCAAAATATGGCCTAAACTATCATATCAATTTAATATAAAAGGGGGGAAATCATAATAATACCTAAATAACTTTCTCAGATTTTAGTTTCAGATAGTGAGAATCATTAAGTTTTGTAGTAATTGCATATTCTTGTAAGGTTGAGATCTAATTATAACTTCACGTATTGAATTGCAGGAGGAGCTTCGTAGGAAAAGGCTTAAACAGGTAGGATTTTGCAAAAGTCATTTTTTTTATATTGATAGTAGAAACTATCCTGTCACTTTAACATTTTTCTTATGGTATTTGGATGACCTCCTTGACTGCCATATCTTATAGTAGAATCGTAAATTAACAATATTGTCTGCAACGCAAACTATTGACATATGTTATGACAATGAATATCTTTAGCTGTATTACTAACATAAATTTATGCTCTCTATATGAAAAAGAAACTAAAGTTTCTTTTGCTGCTTAAAGGTATGATCGTGTGATGTTGTGATGCTAAAGCACTCACCGTTAGGACTTACTATAAAATTGCACGTCAATCTCTATCAGAGAGGTTTAGTGGGTTACACATGCCAGGCTACCGGTCTAAAGTGAAGTTAAATTGAAGTCTCTTTCAGAATGGACTGTGAAGCACTTTTTCTCCAATATTTTGTCTTCTAATTCTGTAGTGTGATCAAGATTATAGGTGACTAGGATTTATAGATTAAGCATGACATGATTGGGTGACCCGAATCTCTTCTTGAGTTGTCGGTAAAAATGTTTTAGTGCCCAAACTTTTGGATTTTGCAGATAACCTTTATATGTTGGTAGTTCTCTTTTGAAACTTTCATTAGGCTTCTATCAGAAATAATGAGGGAGAACACTAGTCATACTTTCAACAGTCTCAAAATGACTTAAATCAGAGAACTAGAAAATTGTGGAAGGAGGTGAAAAGGAGAACATGCACATAATTAATAGTGTTAATCTGGGTGATGGCTATTACTTGTTTACCATGTGAATTGCCTGGATTGTGACTCACTGTGGGTTGTAGTAAGCAACTCTGTGCTGGGAGAATTTTGAGATGAATTTGGATACCCTTATATTTTATTTGTGTAGGCCATTGAGAAATCTATAACCGGTCAAATTGGTAAAACTTTCTTATTTTAGCCCTTCCCCTCCTATTTCCTCCTAACCTTGAGAAGAGGAAGAAATGGCTCTGGAGCTCTTATGCACAGAGGGATTTGTTCAGTTTCTTATACAAAGTTGGGTGTCCATCTGCAGTAGTAAGTCTCGGCTTGCGACAAGGTATTGCTAAAGTTGAACAGGGTTGAAAGGTTATAAGGCAGGGGAGCTAAAGGGTGATACTACTATAGATGTCTCATTTACTGTACTTGATGCACCTATACAGATTTGGCAACGACATAATTGTTTTGAGAGGGACCATTGTCTAGAATATATTCGAACGAAAGCAGGCAATTGCTAAAACTACTATAACATTATTATGCTAACAGATATCAGTATACTTGTATTAAGCAGAACTATAGATTTCTAGGGAACGTCAAATATCTTCCCGTATAAAATGTTTCTTGGTATAACGTTGGAAACTTTTGTGAATGTACAACTCAAGAGAATAATGTGCGAGTTGGGTCGTTTCGAAAAATATTGTTTGTTGTTCAACAATTACAAAATTATCTTGGAACCTATGTTGCACGAGTACGGACACGATATGGGTACGAGATACAAACATTTTCAAGTAGGTACCGAGGTAGTTACTTGTGTTGCACGAGTACGAACACGGGTATGAACACAATACATATATAGACGTCATTTTGCCTTGTCTGTGCAACATATATGGGAACTGGCGCTGACCAATGTTAAGGGCATGTTTGGATAGGTGAGAGTGCATTGCAAGTGACTTGGAACTATCACTTTCATTGTAACTGACCGTTGGCGTAGGTTGTTTCAGTGTTTGGATATCTCTTGCAACTTCGTTGCAAGTGGTTGTGATATGACATTTTATTGCAACTGAAAGTGTCATTTCTTCATTTTTCTGTTGCATGAAAAATGGATTGCAGGTGGCTACGCTTTCGACTTTTTTAATACTCACCTACACTTTCATGTTGTCATTCCAAACAAAATGGTTTGAAACTACTCATTTGCGGGGGACAAAAAACTATGTATCCAAACATATTTTGGAAAGTGATACATTTACACTTTTATTGCAAGTGCATTGCATTGCAACATGTTGAAAGTGACACTTTCACACTTTCGAGGAGCTAAAAGCATCCAAACAGCCCCTAATAGTGAAATCAATGTGAATTTTTGCAACTTTGTGTCTCAGCCAATACAGGTCGATATTTCCTTCAACCATCTTGATACTGACTGATACGTTCATCATTTCAGCCAGTATATTCTAAGATAGATCTGGAAGTTCTTTATTGCTGGATACTTTGTGATATATCGGCTTAACTATGTACGTCGGCCCTGACAAATCAACATTCTAGGAAAGTATCGTTCCTAGAATTTTCTGTCCTAGTGGTTATGGTATGTGGCTGATGATTAGAGGTCGCTATGATAGTC
Organism: Iris pallida; assembly: GCA_029216955.1. NCBI lineage: Eukaryota > Viridiplantae > Streptophyta > Magnoliopsida > Asparagales > Iridaceae > Iris > Iris pallida. Next base: position 7,990,112 of record JANAVB010001399.1, read on the forward strand.
TTACTAGATATTTATGCACAAGAAAATGCACATGAATCTAAGTAACAAATATCAGTTATTAAACAACATGCATGTATACAAATTAGCATGCATGCATGAGTGTTACATTTAAATTTATTTTAAAAAGTTTTGGCACTCCCTTTTATAATGACAGTCAACGGCTTCAGCAACAGTATGACGGCTTCAAACCTCTTGTTGTTAAATAGTAAAGATAAAGATAAGTTGGAGTTTGCATGTTGTTGAGGATGGATTGGACTATTCCATTATGAGGAATCACGTCGACATTATTTTCTTCTTAAGTTTCATATTATCATATATTTAGCATAAGTACTGAATGTTTTCAGTAGATATCACAAATATATAATTAAGAGTGAGCAACCCTTTGTCTGTACTTGGTGTTATATGCAAGCTTCTTATTCTTATGCCTATGTTGGTCCTTTTGCTTGGCTGATGAGATGAACTCTTCATCTTGAAACTGCATTTGGAAACTTAGTTGCACATCAGCTTGGCGACGAGATCTAGACTGATGATGATTAGTAGATTGCATTTTCAAAACCAAGGACTAAAAGGTGGCTGATATCTCTACATATTGACTATGTGAGGTCGGGTTTGGTCATAACTGATTAGAAAGTTCAGGACAAATATCTTGGTCAATACCCTCCAGTTCATTCTCTCATCAAAATACCCTCCAGTTCAGGAGAGCTTTGGAAGTTTTATTCAGCTTCAAAACCGGCCAAACTAAATTTCTGAAAGTGGAAGAAATAGTTATGCTAACTTTAACATTTATTTTGGTTGCAACCCTGCAAAAATATGGCATGTAGTTTGGGTTAATTCTAGGGCTGTCCTGATTTGATTTCCAAGATAGGCCAAAGTTGTACTAAAACTAACTGAATTTTTTTGGAACTAGCTGAAAAGTTGTGGAAAACCAAGTTTCTTCCCTTTTCTTTCTGAGTTGCATTCTAACCTTTGTCCTTTCTCCTACTACTTATTTTTCATGCAATCTCTTATCTATTAGTTTCAAGAATAGTTTACTCGTGTTATCTTTTATCTCTAATGGTGGGCTTTGGAGAAGAAATAAGTATCTAGTAGCTATATTGAGCTATTAAGGATATGTAGGATAGAGTTAAACCAACCGTGCGAAACATTGGAGATAACAAACCATTTCATATCACTATTAGCTTAGATGAATGATCCACATTAAGTCCTTACCTTTTTATGCTAGTTATTGATGGAATTAATAGGGATATTCGAAAGGAAATTTCATGGTTTATGATGCTTGTTAATGATATTGTTGGTTGCTGAGATTGAAGGTTAAATGATAAAATAGAAGTGTGGAAAGAAACTCTACAACTAAGTGTCAAAAAGTAGTACGAAAACAGTTTATTAAATATAACTTTAACCAAAACTCAAAGAGAAATGAGAGAGGAATACGTATTTAGGATCAATCATTCATGACGATTGCTAGATTGAGAAGGATGTTTTGTGCATAGACTGAAAATGAAATAGAGTAGTACTTCTAGAGTACTTTGTGATACACGATACCATTGAAGTTGACATAAAATTCTCTAGGAGAACTATAAAATTCTGTAGGAAAACTATAACACGAGACATGTTTTATGGATCAAAATGTTGGACAATTAAGAAACACATCTAGAAAAGTTATAGTAGTTGAGAATGCTAAAATGGATGAGTAGGATAAGGAATGAATGTATTCAATAGAAAGTTGTAAGTGACTACAATTGAGCACAATATGAGAGAAAGTCGTCTTAGGTGGTTTAGGCCTATGCAACACAATCCATTAGATGCAACAATAAGATAGTAATTAAATGATTCTATATGACTATAAGACCAGACACGCTTTATGGATCAAAGTGTTGGGTAATTAAGAAACACATCCAAAAAAATTAGAGTAGTTGAGAATGTTAGATGAACGAGTAACACTATTAAAAGATAGGATAAGAATTAAATATTCGTAGAAAGTTAGAGATGACGCCAATGAGATGAAGTCGTCCTAGGTGGTTTAGGCATGTTCAACACAAACCATATTAGATGCATAGGTAAGGAGGAACAATAAGATAGCGAGCCACCATAAATATGAGTAGGCCTAAATGGATATAAATCAAAGTTATAAAGAAGGATATGGTTTTTGTTAATGTTACCGATGACATGGCCCTTCACTGAGGTTAATGGAGGAAAAGAACTCTAACAGCATACCCCAAAATCTTTGTTGGTTTGTTACTCGTGTAATAATCTGAAGGATATTATGATTTTTCTCCCTTAGTTAAGTTATGTAAACATATGTGTGGATGTGCATTGACTTGGTTTTCCCGTAAAATTTCCAACTAGTAAATTTTTGTAGGACCGTTGAGCACCTCTAGAGGGGGGGTGAATAGAGTGTGTGCGTGTGCAGCAAAAAATAATCACCAATTAAAAATATTAAGCAGTTATATATTATGACAGATAAAATACGGTAAATAAAATGCAGTAAAGTAAGAGTCAAGAATTCAAACTCAGTGAACACCACGATGTATACTGATTTCCCTCTGAGAGGACTAGTCCAGTCGCGAGTACTCTTGCTCGCTGTTAATCCACTATGGCACAAGCTTTAACTGAGCGCTTGCAACTCTTACAACACCGTGCTTGGTGAAAAGTGCACGACCGACTTCACAACACCGTGCTTGGTGACGAGCGCACGACCGGCTCCAGAAGGCAATTGGAAAACTAGAACGTTTTCTGAATACAGTCTCCGATACAACTCTTCAACACCAAACTCTAGATTAAACAGAAACTGTACTGGCTTGGCTAAGAGTCGTAAAGGCTTAGATATGAAAGTAAAAAGCTCAGAACACTTTAGATAGAGAAGATGAGAGATGAAATTGGATGATTGAAATGAATGGTAATCTCAACTCTATTTATAGTGTTTTTGGGGGACCGAACTCGGGCAGAGTTCGGGCACAGTTCGGATGCTAGAATTTCGCATACGAACGTTGGATGCAGATTTGGTGGGAACTGTATTTCGAATTTATCCAGACCGAACTCAGGCCGAACTCGGACCGAACTCGGTCAGAGTTCTGTCAGAGTTTTGCTGGTTCAGAACAGTAAGGAATGGACCAAATTTGCATAGGTTTTGGGCTTTTTGGAATTGTGGATTTTTGGGATAAGTAGGTAGGCTTATTTTTGTTTGTGGACTGAGAAAAACCTAAGCCAGTACCGATCCGATCAATCTCACATTTTTCCTATACTCAATAAAAGGAAAAATACAGAATAAATATGAAAACTAATAGTCCATTTGATGACGCATTTCTCCTGACATTTGAGCAGACTCATTTTTTCTTGACGACAATCGTCCAAAGATAAACAGATCTGAAAATCTGAATATCTTTCGGGGGCTTCGCCCCCGAACCCTCGTACGTTGACCGGGCAGCGGAACCCCCGATGCGAGGCCCCGGATAGGTCGTTAGGTGGTTCAGAGAAATCTTCTTGTATTATGCCGTCTTTGGCCCATCAATAATTCTTCGTTGCATATGTCCTGGTTTGATCATGCTTACTGCTTGTCTGCAAGTACATGTTAGACGAACAAAACAATATGATGCAGTATGATACAAGCATAGCAATATGATATAGACCATTTAGGACAATGCTAAGTTTATAGGACAATGCTAAATTTAAGTAGCAACATGATAGTGATTATATAAATATTAGTGACATCACTAGTTAAACTTAATTGATTAGTCATATTCAAAAACATGATATAATCATTGGGCTAACAATTTTCAACTGCTATGGGAAGATAAATCTTATGGTAACCTCATTGTGGAGAATATGGTTGCAATGTAGCGAAGTTTTGTATGTTCAAGCTCGTCTCGTTTATGAAAGAAATTAACGAGCCTAGTGCGAGCTTCAAAGTCATGTTCAAGTCACCTCGGCCTGTTTCTCGATAAGAGCTCGAGAGCTAAGCTCAATTATACACCTTAAGTCCAAAACATTACTAAACGACTCATTAGTACTAGGCACGGTTATACAACTAGTCTCTCTACCACTGTGAGCTTAGATTGTGGAATTTGGTCAAATACTAGTAATTTACTCAAGCTGCACCGAATCGAGTCTACTCAAAACTGAGTCGAGTCAGAAGAGTTAGATGAACAAAACAATATGATGCAGTATGATACAAGCATAGCAATATGAAATAGACCATTTAGGACAATGCTAAGTTTATAGGACAATGCTAAATTTAAGTAGCAACATGATAGTGATTACATGAATATTAGTGACATCACTAGTTAAACTTAATTGATTAGCCATATTCAAAAATATGATATAATCATTGGGCTAACAATCTCCCCTTTTTTTTATTATGGCAAATCGATTAAGTTAAAGATAGATACAATAGATCATATATCACTAATAAACACATATTACTAAAAAATTCTTTACTAATTTAAACTTATTTCTCCCCCTTTGACATGATCAAAAAATAAGCTCTCCCGTAATAAGCTATAAAATGAAATCAATCATCAAAGAATGAAGGCAGAAATAATCATGAACAACGATCAGAGTAGAAATTGGAAACAAACCATTCAAAACACCTTCTAAGAAAGAATATAACTATAGTTTTGAAGGAAACCAATATAGTAGAAATCAATCATTGGTCATAAATAATCTATGAGAGAAAAAATTCACAGATCTAGTATAACAATATAAAATACCAAATATAGAATATTTAGAAGATATAATAAGACTTTTAACAGTGATAAAAAATATGATTCACACTTTGCCCATACAAAATAGTGAATCACTTCTATAAAGAATATAATCATTGAAAAGAAATCAAAGCAGATATACTAGAATCTATACAAAATCTATTCCAAAGTTCATGCATTTGAACTCAATTACCTTAACATGATATATGAATATTCATTAGATAAACAAGAAGATAATGGAGACAAAATACTTGAGAAGGAGAAATTCAGTCGACTTGAATGCTCCCTCGCAAAGTATGTTCAGTCTAAATAAGATAATCATGAACTTTGAGATATAATCTCAATAAGAAAATCCAAATCAATTTAAACTCAAGGAATCATCAAAACTAAATATATTTGGCAAGATAATTTTAAAAAAAACTCGTAAAATGAGAGAGTCAAGAAGAAATAATAATAATCATATATTCTCTCATAAAAATATCATGAACACAATCGATAAGAATTAAAAAAAATAGACAGTAGGTCCATGATTGAACTATGTATACCACATATTAAGAGTGTAAATAAATTGAAACAATTGATTTGCTTCCCCTTAAAATATGCGTATCTAGTTCAAAAATAATTTATATGCAAAAATAGATAAAATAAATAATCACAAGATCTAAGGAATATCCAAGATATGCATCTTTCTTTCGTTTGATCAAATGCATACAAAGTTCCAAACTTGAAACAAATATCATCTTTAGACAAGTAAAAGAAATATCCAATAAATAAATGATTAACGATGAACAAACAAAATATGTCTACAATAATAAAAATAATTTCAAGACAGTAAAGCATTTTTGAAAATTGCCTTAATAATGGTATTCGAGTAACGGATATATTAAAAAAAATTAGAAGACATTTGAAATACGGAATTCACTATAAAAAGGTTGTCCTAGTGAATGTTCGAATGCGTCCGTTTAGTCCTAAGACTCACAACTGATGATTCAAAACTTTTGTATCACGAAAACATCTTTAATAAAAGATCCATAGCCCATTTTAAGTAAATAAAAACAATACTAGATAAATGTCCAGAATAAATAGTATTCTAGATATATGACATGTTAAGGGAATAATTGATTTGAAACAATTAACTGCTCCCCATTTTCATGGCTATATCCAAAATTAATAGCAAATTTAAATTCCAGAAAAATATTTCCAAAAGTAGGAAACTAATTCATCAAAATATTAGGTCTTCTTATCAAGGTTCATTTCTTCCCTTTTAAAACCTTAGCACGGTATCAACCGTAGGCTTAAAGAAAAGAAACGCTTTGAGAGAGAGAAATTAAACTGACTTCTCCCCAACAAAGAATTACTGCTATAGGCAGTTAGTAACTTGAATAAGAAGAGAATAATAAAATCTTAAAAAATATCATGAATACGAAAAACAATCATCTTTAGACAAAAGAGATAATATGCATTAAATGAACACTTATAATGAAACAATCAAAAAGATATTTCAATTTAGCATATATAAACTAAAATACAATGAATAATCATATAAGTCAAAAGATGACATAACTTGATCTATGCAATAAAATCTCACAATAGAAAAGTTAGATCAACACATGTTACCTTTTGTGAAAAATATAAAAAGATAATATTGTCCATCAAAATGAAAGATCAAATCTAAAGATGAAATCCATATCTCTTTGCTTAGAGTTAAGATCAATCCAAGATTGTAGATCATTTTAGAGAATACAAAAATAAGTGCATCTACTGAAATCGAAAGATCTCAAACAACAACAAAAGAATCAAATAATTTGTAGCTATAAGCATAAGATGTATACATTACTTGTATCCTTATATGTGTTACAAAATCATTGGATAACAATATAAAGCATTTATAAATCAAAATATAGGGCCTAGATATGCTGATGTATTCTGGAACCTAGGGGACTGGGTTCAGTGTCTTGGATCCAAAACTACATAATTGTTGCAAGTAGACCTTAATAAATCTTAAGTCTATAAAGTATTGATCACTTTGGGTTAGCTGTAGGGGCCGATTCCCAGCTAGCGGTAGTCCGAAGACTAGTACACCGTGTCGCTTCAGGCTATTTACACATGTATGACAGAAGGACCCTTTCGGCTTGTACCCAAAATGATCTCTACTTTTAAGAACTTAGATTTAAAAGAATATATATAGTATCATCAATCAGCATCGAAATCTAGAATTTCTAAATATAAGATAAATAAATCCCCAAAGAATGAACAGGGAATGATCATCAAGATTAAGATACTAAAAACTAGTTTTCAAAAAGTTTTCATAGTGCACTATAGAGATAAATATATAGTATAAGTGTGCACCAATAAACATATCAAGATAAAACAAACGATCTTAAAAGAACACTCACAAATAATCATGAGCAAGACATTAATAAATATTTTTTCTCAAAATCCCAACTTAAAGATATAAACCAAATAAATATCGAAAATTAGGAGACTACTAATATATATATATATATATATATATATATATATATATATATATATATATATATATATATAATTGCATACATGAAATAATTCAAATACGAGTCATGTATCCAAAATGTCAATCAAAAAGCCAAGAAAAATGTCATTTAAGAGGCTTTGAAGAAGAAGCTAATAAAGAAAAGAATACAAATTTGTTCAAAGAAATCAATAGCTAAAGTATGAGGTAAGCACAAGTTTGAAGATAACAAGTATAATTAAATACTTTTCAAAATAATATAGAACTTGAACTAAACTTAATATTCTCCCATAAATATATTTATACAAAAGTATATATTAATAAAATATATGAGCAATATATACTCATGTATCCTTAATAAACCTTGAAAAATTATCACAAGATCAAGAACATGTATAAATATGCTTTATTGGACAAAGATGTAATTGATTCATAAGAAGTTACTCAAAATAAGATATAAGAATCAATAATGAATATATTATGTAAGCACAAGGTTAACATAAAAATATATGTATATAATGTATATATTTTTCGAGTAAAAAGAGACTTATGCTAAACATACATACTCACAAAATACTGGTCAAAGTAAATATGCCATGTTAAAGACAAATCAGTAAGAAATGACAATAAAAGAATATTAATGACGAAGAGTCAAAAATATATTAACCAAAAATTAAGTTCCAATGAACCAGAGTGATATGCATGCTTCAAGAATAAAGACTATAGTAAAGAGCATACATAGTCAAATGTGTCATACTAATATAAAATAAACATTATATAGTGTGAACGGATCATTTAAGCTCAACAGCTAGTCATGATAGGATTATACCTCACATTAATTTAAAATAATAAATAATTAAAAGATATCAATGAAAGCTAATAGCAAGACATCAGTAAGAACATGCTAGATATTAAAAACTATTTATAAAGCATGTTACCAAAGTGGTTCTAGTGACCACACTTATGTTGGTGCAATTGCATAGAAGATGACCTTTATAGCTTTGCAATTACCAACACGTTCCATGGTTCTATGGTTCAGAATAAGTAGTCTCACCTGAAATATTAGGTGAAGACTTTGGTATCCAATACTTGGATCCACATTTGTTAGCTTTGGGAACCCATTTGCACAAGTTCATATCAACTAGTTTTCTAATCTTACCATGATTAGAAACATGTCCATTCATACCACAATAATGACAGAAAGTATTATTAGTGCTATGTACAGCAGTATGAGAACGTGCAATGGTGTGATATGATGTACGTGGATGCTTGTAATAGAAAGTATGGTTGTGTGAAGCTTTAGCTTTGCTTGCTTCCTTTCTAGATGATCTGACATGTGTGACTTTGTGATGTGCTATGTGTCTTGTGTTAGACTGAGTCGTAGGTTGTGCTACCTGCTTTTCCAGTCTAATCTCTAACCTTTTAGAGTTAGCACAGATCTCATCATATTTAGCAGTAAGAGCATCAATTCTACATGAAGCAATAGAATACTTCTTCTTTTCTGATTCTAATTCCTCCTTAAGTTTAGCATTTTCTTGAGTGCCTTTCTCAATGCAATCAAGTGCTTCATGCAATCTAGACTTAAGTGTGGAAATCTCAGTAGAATTATCAGAAGGAGAAGTATTTTCAGCATCATTCAATAAGCAAGTAAGCTTTTCATTCTCACGCTTATAGGATAGAATATCCTTTCTAGCTTGCTTATACTTATCTAGAACCTTCTTGTAATCTTGGAAAGCATCAGATAATTCATCATAAGAGAATTCATTCTCTTCAATAAGGGAATTATTCTGTACCTCGCTAGATAATGTCATTGTGCATATATTTGCAGCTTGACGAGGTTTATCTTCTTCTTCTGAGTCGCTTGCTTTACTTTCGCACCATATGCTCGTGGTAGCGTACTTGTGAGACGATGACCTTCCTTTGTTTGATCGTTCATAGTGACTCTCCTTTCTAGCAGTACTACAATCTTCTTTGATGTGGCCTATCTTCTTGCAGTTGTCACATACAAGTTCTTCTTCATATATAGGGTTGTGTTGAACCTTAAATCTCGATGCCATCATGCACACATTTACATCATTATAAAGACTATCCTCCTCTCTGGAGTCGCTAGCACTGCTTTCGTACCTGCACTCATAAGTAGCTTCAAGAAGTTTTCAAATTTTATGAGATGTTGTGCAAGTAGTAATGAAATTGAATACATTGAAGTCTACAGCACAATAGAAAGCATGCTTTACTTTTGCATCCAGGCTAGCTAACTTCTTCTCTTCCTCTGTGTAACTATAATAAGGCTTGTTAATAATTGAGGAAGTAAGAATAGAGGTGATAGTAGACTTTTTGTAGCCATTGCAAACAATTGACCATAAATCTAGAGACTTCAGATAGAAGCTCATCTGTGTCTTCCAAGAAGTATAGTTCATTCTATCAAATAGTGGAGGTCTATTTGTGGACTGTCCTTCACCTGTGAATATTGATTTCACGGCTGTCATATGCAAATACTCTAGAGTGTTATATATGAATATAACCTGCTCTGATATAACAATTGTGGGAGCAATTGGTATGAGCAGTAATCTATATAACAAGCACCTGCTCTGATACCAATTGTAGCCAATTGGAATCAGAGGTTAACAATTGATAATAAGGATCTACTCTAAGGATATTAAGCCAGATAATAGAGTCCTAGCTCTGATACCAATTGTAGGACCGTTGAGCACCTCTAGAGGGGGGGGTGAATAGAGTGTGTGCGTGTGCAACGAAAAATAATCACCAATTAAAAATATTAAGCAGTTATATATTATGGCAGATAAAATACGGTAAATAAAATGCAGTAAAGTAAGAGTCAAGAATTCAAACTCAGTGAATACCACGATGTATACTGGTTTTTCTCTGAGAGGACTAGTCCAGTCGTGAGTACTCTTGCTCGCTGTTAATCTACTATGGCACAAGCTTTAACTGAGTGCTTGTAACTCTTACAACACCGTGCTTGGTGACAAGTGTACGACCGACTTCACAACACCGTCCTTGATGACGAGCGCACGACCGGCTCCAGAAGGCAATTGAAAAACTAGAACATTTTCTGAATACAGCCTCTGATACAACTCTTCAACACCAAACTCTAGATTAAACAGAAACTGTACTGGCTTGGCTAAGAGTCGTAAAGGCTTAGATATGAAAGTAAAAAGCTCAGAAGACTTTAGATAGAGAAGAGAAGAGATGAAATTGGATGATTGAAATGAATGGTAATCTCAACTCTATTTATAGTGTTTTTGGGGGACCGAACTCGGACAGAGTTCGGATGCTAGAATTTCGCATACGAACGTTGGATGCAGATTTGGTGGGAACTGTATTTCGAATTTACCCAGATCGAACTCGGGCCGAACTCGGACCGAACTCGGTCAGAGTTCTGTCAGAGTTCTGCTGGGTTAGAACAGTAAGGAATGGACCAAATTTGCATAGGTTTTGGGCTTTTTGGAATTGTGGATTTTTGGGATAAGTAGGTAGGCTTATTTTTGTTTGTGGACTGAGAAAAGCCTAAGCCAGTACCGATCCGATCAATCTCACATTTTTTCTATACTCAATAAAAGAAAAAAAATACAGAATAAATATGAAAACTAATAGCCCATTTGATGACGCATTTCTCCTGACATTTGAGCAGACTCATTTTTTCTTGACGACAATCGTCCAAAGATAAACAGATCTGAAAATCTGAATATCTTTCGGGGGCTTCGCCCCCGAACCCCCGTCCGCTGACCGGGCAGTGGAATCCCCGATGCGAGGTCCCGGATAGGTCGTTAGGCGGTTCAGAAAAATCTTCTTGTATTATGCCGTCTTTGGCCCATCAATAATTCTTCGTTGCATATGTCCTGGTTTGATCATGCTTACTGCTTGTCTGCAAGTACATGTTAGACGAACAAAATAATATGATGCAGTATGATACAAGCATAGCAATATGTTATAGACTATTTAGGACAATGCTAAGTTTATAGGACAATGCTAAGTTTAAGTAGCAACATGATATTGATTACATAAATATTAGTGACATCACTAGTTAAACTTAATTGATTAGCCATATTCAAAAACATGATATAATCATTGGGCTAACAATTTTCAACTGCTATGGGAAGATAAATCTTATGGTAACCTCATTGTGGAGAATATGGTTGCAATGTAGCGAAGTTTTGTATGTTCAAGCTCGTCTCGTTTATGAAAGAAATTAACGAGCCTAGTGCGAGCTTCAAAGTCATGTTCAAGTCACCTCGGCCTCTCTCGATAAGAGCTCGAGAGCTCAAGCTCAATTATACACCTCAAATCCAAAACATTACTAAACGACTCATTAGTACTAGGCACGGTTATACATCTAGTCTCTCTACCATTGTGAGCTTAGATTGTGGAATTTGGTCAAATACTAGTAATTTACTCGAGCTGCACCGAATCGAGTCTACTCAAAACTGAGTCGAGTCATAATCGAGTCAGAAGAGTTGAGTCTAGCTGAGTACTCTTCGAGCTTAAAGAGTCGAGGTTATTCATTAGCTTTCAGTTCCTGTGTTCATCCTTGACTCGTAATCAAGCTTTTGTTCAAGCTAGTCTTGTAAAGAAACCCGAGTCGAGCTTCTGTAGAGCCGATTCAAGCTCACGATCTGCTGTGTTCATTTGCGGCCCTAGTGGACAACTTACATTTCATCGTTGGTTCTCCATCCTTTCCTCTGGCATCAATATTACCTGAATTGTAGAATCTAATGCTTGAATCTTTGTAAGAAACATTTTCTCTGTCATTGATTGTTCTACTACTAGAAAGAAGTTAGCGAGAGAGTGTTAGGTTTTCTGTTCACCATATTCTGATTTCTCCCTCATTATGCTCCTATTAAGCATAATGAAATTTAAATTACTATTTCTTCAACCTCATATTGGATGCTGGTGTATCAGTAATAAATGGAAAACGCTATTTTGCCCGCAGGCGGGCTGGCCTGCCTGCCGCGTATTGGCCCCCATGTATACACAGGTCCCACGCCGGTTGACCAGCCAATGGGTCCCGACACATGGCGGGCGGACCCGCCCGCAGGCGGACAACGTAGCAGGATTGGTAATAAATATACGTGTGCACTTTAACAGTTTGGGGAGGTAAGAACTAAAAAACCAGAGCAGAGAGGAGCAGAAATTAACAATGAGCAACATAGGACAATCAGTTTGCCTTTATGGATGATATGTAGCAGAAGAATGGGCAGGCGGGCAACGTAGCAGGGTTGGTAATAAATATACGTGTGCACTTTAACAGTTTGGGGAGGTAAGAACTAAGAAACCAGAGCAGAGAGGAGCGGAAATTAACAATGAGCAACATAGGCAATCAGTTTGCCTTTATGGATGATATGTAGCAGAAGAATGGGCAGGCGGGCAACGTAGCAGGGTTGGTAATAAATATACGTGTGCACTTTAACAGTTTGGGGAGGTAAGAACTAAGAAACCAGAGCAGAGAGGAGCAGAAATTAACAATGAGCAACATAGGCCAATCAGTTTGCCTTTATGGATGATATGTAGCAGAAGAATGGGCAGGCGGGCAACGTAGCAGGGTTGGTAATAAATATACGTGTGCACTTTAACAGTTTGGGGAGGTAAGAACTAAGAAACCAGAGCAGAGAGGAGCAGAAATTAACAATGAGCAACATAGGCCAATCAGTTTGCCTTTATGGATGATATGTAGCAGAAGAATGGTGATGAAGTTTACCCAAGCACATGCTGGTGCATAAATGGGGATCTAAACTACACTAGCTCAAACTGATTACTTTTTGAGCTTTTGCCTTCCACAATTAATCATGGACGCTACAAAATCCATGCTTGGGGAGGCATGAAACTAAATCAGTGGAGTATAGAAAAATTAGCAATGAGCAAAATAAGCCAGCCACTGTTTTTCTTCCAAATGGAAGGATGGTATGTTGCAGAAAAGCTTCTTGGAGTTTCTTGAAGCACATAATGATGAAGAAATGAGGATCTAAACATAATAGTTGAGACTGATTACTTACTATTTGAGATTTTGCCGTCAGCAATAAACCATGTTGCACAGAGATTCCAAAGTTGACGCCATCTCCATTGGATATCAGTTTGTGCACGTTGTAGGATTTTTCAAACAATTGTATCCGATTTCAAAGGTTCTTATGTTTCCGCTGCCTTAATTAGGACAAATACTTCTTTCAAGAAGAAACAAAAAGTATGTCATTAAGCTTTTATGCTATTTTTTTTGCATCAAACTAGTTGTGCATCAAACTAGGAAGCACGAATTACTCCAAATAGGTGTGTATAGAATTGGCTCCCATATACATATTGGTTACAAGTTACAACACGCTACAAAACAGAGAGCACTCTAAAATCAGTGTCGTTTCTGTGTCACGTGTCCGTTGTGTCAATATCGTATTTGTATCCATTCAACAAAGGCATCAAACAAACAATGGGCTTCCTCCCCTTCCAGTTGGTACTTCCTACAAACAAACAGGCCATGAGCCTTTTTCATGTTAAAGTAGGATACATCGCAGAGCATGAACTACAAAAAGAGCGTCCTATAGAGTACTTGATTAAATTGTTAGAATGGCTGCCAACCTAATATTAACAAGAAATGAAGGGTGCATCTTGTACTTTGCAACTATGCGTGCAGTCAATTGGCATTGGTCCATGTAGGACTACATTATAGAAAAATTAGTGGTTTGTAATCAATTAAAAGACTATAAAATTTAGTCCTATGTGGTCCAATAGCAGCGGAGTTGCAAACTAGGGGATATGCCTATAATTTCTCAATATTAACCATCTAATTTCATGTGCCAAGCTCCTCTTCAAGGTAATTATGGGCAAGAGGGTCTTCTCCATAAACCCTCAATGTTAGATATATGTCAGGTTGGAAAATAACACCTATATCTCCGTACTAAACCTAGCTCAATATGTTTAAGGCCATGGGTTCTCTTTAAGAAGTCGAAACAGTCTGATATTGAGGTTGGGTTGGGGGAGGTCAAAGGGAATGAGAAGGAAAGAACACTTTCTTCGTGTTGTTTAGTATGTAAAGAATGACTTGTTTATGAGAGTCTGGGTTTATGTATAATGGCTCCATTTACTGATGTTCCCCAGAGGACTGCATAAGAAGGGAATTCTAAGAAATGGTACCTGGTTCTTCCTGGTAATACTTCTGGCACAATTTTGTAGGCCTTTTTCAATATCCAACTGTGTTTTCTGACTATTGCCTACAATTTCTTATATGTGAAATGATGGTGTGGTTTATGTCTTTTGCAAAAGGTAGCTTAGTGCCGAAGACTGAGTACTAGATAAAGGAGATATAAAACCTTTGCTTCAGAAAAAGGACCACAACCTCTGTGCAGATGCATAAAAATTTCCTGGCAAGCGAAAATACATAAACTTAAATTTAACTGGGTGTTATGCAAAATTTCAACCAAAAGGCAGTGAATTGAAGGAATACTACATATAAATGCACAAAAGATACTAAAGAATAATAGTTTTCGGTATTTATGATAAATTATTCATCATGACGGAGAGATTGAGAAGGACGTCATGTATAGAATTAAAACAAGATGGTTGAAATGAATAAGTGCTTCTGGAGTACTTTGTGATTGGAAGATCTCTTTGAGGTTGAAGGAAAATTTTGTAAAACAACTATAAGACCTATCACGCTTTATGGATCAAAATGTTGGACAAAAAATGAGAATGCTAAGATGGATGAGTGACAGTACTTTGTAAATTAGAATAAAAAATGAGCGTATTCGTGGAAAGTTAGAGGAGATGCCAATTAAGGATAAGATAAGATAAAATCGTTTTAGGTGGTTTGGACATGTGCAATGCAGACCAATAGATATTCCGATTAGGAGGAGCCATAAAATAATAGTCTAAGGAGCCGCTAGGACTAGAGGTATACCTATACGAATTTCGATAATATTTTAAAGAAGGATATATATTTTTTGTTAGCATTACAGAGGATATGACCCTTATCGGAGCTGGATGAAAGAAAAAGATCATATCCGACCCAAAAACTATGGGGATTAAGGGTGCATGTGTTGTTGTTATAAAGAATTTATAAATTAAAAGAAAGGATAATTAAGACCCATTATAATGTGACCGGCGAGTATTTGAACTCAAGAGCTCTTGTTTATAAGTTGATTCATTTACCAAGCAGGCAACCATTTGGTTATTGACTTATTGTCTTGTAAAGACAACAAAATAAATAATATGACATGCTAACAAACTAATAGAGACCCAGGGAAGGCAGCCCCTAACCTAATGCCTACTAAACAAAAAGAAACTGAAAACCAAAAAAATGAATTAACCTATGTAAAGAAAAAGAAAACGGGTCCATCTAGCCAGGTTGCATGTTCCTCCAGGAGATCTTTCGCTTATATCCTTTATTTTAAATGATATTGTACCCAAGGGCTGCCTGGTTGATTTAAAAGAAGTTATAAACGACTCATGTATGTTACTTACACGGTGCAAGGTGATCGATGCAATCCATTGGATGACCGATAGTGTGCTGTATGATGGCGAAACTATCCTAATCTCTCTTATGTTCATGACTTCATGTTATAAATGTTTTTTGCGAAAATGAGGACAGGCTAACAAGTGACTTCCTAAGGCTTTGCCATCTTTAGCATGCCTCGTAATTTCTTCCTTTCATGCGATGGGTTTTGGTTTTCTGCTGCATGAATTGCCTGTCAACGTAGTCAATCGCTCTTTTTTCTTAATTGGTTATTTTCTTGTTACATCATGATTCTCCTACTGCGTGGACTCATTCCTAACAATGCGGCTGAATTTACTTTGCAGCTCATGGAGAATGTCGTCCCAGTTACGGAAAATAAGAGGCCAGCGCGCTCCCTCCGCAGAACGCAGTCCATGCAGTGGTAGAGCCAGAGCTTCACGCCGGCATGGCTATGAGCCATGACTGGCAATTTAGAGTAGCTTGGCGTTTCTTTGTTCCCCTTCAAAATCATAGGACAAAAAAAAAGATGAAAACTGAAGCAACCTCTCTCTAGAGGCTCTCCAGACGGAACGGTACGAAGAGGTCCATCGGGCAGGCAGGAGGTGCAACCAGAATAGAGCATGTGGGTTCTTTGAGGTCCCCAACTACTCCCCAATTGTTGTTATTATTATTATTATTATTCAAATTTTATATGCAGACAGAGTGGAAAAAAATAATATTGACAAGAAAATTTAGATACATCTAAATAACCAGTCTAATAGCTCGATTATTCAACATCATTGTGCCATTTTTTTGTTTTTTTGTTTTGCAAAAAGGGATTTATAGCAATTATGACTTGCTTTTCTCTAGCAATTGATACATAAATGATGGTGCCAAAAGTCTCATGTCTCTTATTATTGCCATTCACGTGTAGGTGTGTCAGAAGTCTGAACACTCAGTTTTGGAAAAAATTTAGGACCAGCAGCAATAATAGCGTTTCTCTATACCTGGAGTTTCTGGACCAGAGAGAGAGAGAGAGAGAGAGAGAGAGAGAGAGAGAGAGAAAAAAGGGACAAACTAGTTTTCACGCCTAGGTGTACTGTGTCTTCTCTTTGCAGCTGTTAGCGAAGTGAATGCAAAAAAAAAAAAAAATCAACTTTTATTAATTAGAATCTGGCGTTGAACACTCCGAAAGCCTGAAGGCTGTTCGCGGAATTGGAATTTTGGAAATTTTTTTTTATTTTATTTGGATGCTAAAAGAGAGAAGGAGAAAAGAAATCCGGTTTCCAACAGAAAAAAATATATAAGAAAAAGTGGCTTCTACCAATCCAAGGATTTATTTTTTTTTCCTCTAAGAATTTACTTTTCCTCTTAATTTTTTTGATTTTTTCCTAATTTTTTTAATTAAAATTATAATTTTTCAAAAATATATATATTAAAGAATCAATTTTTTTTCCTTTCCTCGAACCAAACAGGCCAAAATGCGTGCGGTTTTGATTGATAACGAAGTCCTGTCCAACTTAACATTTATAAAAATTATATCTTGTTTAAAATTTTAATCCGTATCTATTTAAGTTTATGTTTAGTACGAGCACCTTCTTCAAATATCATCTTATTGTTCTTTCTTATCAGAATATATATTGGTCACCTACATGAACAACATTGTATGGTGTGTAATGTGAATGCAAAAATTATTCTTAAGCAAACTTTTAATTTCTCTCTTCCCTCCCTAAACCCGTAGACCCTTTGCATGGTTTCTTTCACCCTACTTTTTCAGTTCCCAACCCTTGTTAGCAATCACCGGAATGTAACTCTTATTATTCGCATAATTTTTCGTATCTTTCGTAAGCGTATAATACTTGTATACTTTTGACATATTTAAATTAGTATATAAATTTTAAGCATGCAAAATTTTATACCAGTCGTGTATGAATTATTGAAAAATTTGCCATAAAAAACGTGATAAAATTATGTTTAATTAATCAAATTTGACAGGGTTCACGGAATTGCCCTTCCGGAATTTTGCTGTTCACGGAATTGCTAACAAGGTTCCCAACTATATTAGGCATACACGAACATTGCTCTCCTCCCATTGAAAATCTCTCTATAAACCTCAATCATGTCTCTCTACTTCTACTCCTTCAATGTTCTCTTCTACTCCTTCAGGGTCTGATTGGATTGAGAGGAAAAAAAAAAAAGCCGAGTTAAGTGGGATTAAATGAGGAGGAGTTAAGTGAGGGAGAGTAGAGTCAATAAGTAGAATCTTGTTTGGATTGGAGGGAGAGTTAAGTGGGGGGTGTTTAATAACTCTTGCTTGGATTGGAGGTTTTGAGTGAGAGGAGGATTAATAAAAATATGATAGTTACCAAAATAACCTTATTACATATGTCATAAAATTAAATTTGATTAAAATTTTAATTAAAAATTGTCAAAATATCTTCACAAGTTAGGAAGGTACAAAACAACATGTTGAAAACAAAAAAAAAAAAAAAATGGAGGAAAAAAAATCATGATATTGTATAGAACAAATAAGGGATATTTATGACTTTTTAAACAAAATCCCTCGATCCCCCTCATTAACCCTCCAATTTGGGGGGTTAAAACAATAAACAAAAGAGGGTGAACTAAACTCTCACTTAACCCTCTATAACTCTTCCTTCTAAACCCCTACCCTCAAACCAAGCATGATTTTATTTTCCCTCACTTAACTTTCCCTCACTTAACTCTCTTAACCCTCAATCCAAGCAGACCCTCAATGTCCTCTTTCATACTTTTGTATACACTGTCTCATTTGGTTCGCAAAATCATGGAATTGGGAAAGGAAAATCATTATTTTTCTATGTTTGGGTGCCGAAGAAATTGAGGAAGAAAGGAAAGTGATTTCCAATCGAAAGAAAATTATGAGAAAAAATGATTACATCCATTCAAACAAGGAATCATTTTTCCATCTTGAAGTATTCACTTTCCTATCCAATTTTTTTGACATTTTCAAACACTGAAAAAAAAATCAATGTAAATTATATTTTTTTCAAAAGAAGAGAAATACCAAGTAACTGGTTTCTTTTTCCTTTCCGAGAACCAAACGATCTTTCCATGTGCTCTTATAATTTGTAGGTTGTATCTCCCACGCCATTGTGATAACTCCTAACATTTTATTACCATTGATGCTGCCACTGTAGGCTCCTTCTCCAGAAGGGCTTGATTTTGTTAGTGCCGGGGCACAATTTTTTCGATGGAAAACTGAAAAGATGAAACAAATGTAAAAACAATGTTCCAACGCAACACTTCTAGGAAGGTTACGCAAGTTTAACGAAGATATAAGAAGATCTCGTTACAGCAGCATATGATATACGAGAATCTAAGAAGATTTCGTAATCTACAGCAGCGAAGAAGATGACAGGGGATAGATGGAAGATGACCTGCTAGGGTGAATGATCACCGTTGCTCAAAGCTATATTCGCCCCCACACGAATAGCTTCCAGGAACCAGCAAGTTCGTCGGAGAACATTAGAACACTTCTGCTCTTCTGACACCTCAGATCGTACACGGACTCCTGTGCAAAAGCAACGCTGGTGCAAAGCTTCTCTTCTCTCTCACAGCCTCTGTTTACTTGTGTTAAGAAACACTTGTAAATTTTTGTAACTCTCTGAATATGTTGTGTGTGTGTTCTGCATGTGAGGAAGAAGAGATCTTTTATAGGCCCGAGTAGCAACTGCCCGGTTAGCACAATATTCGGGACATGGTAATAACCACTCCGAACGTGCAGTAACCGTTCAGATCATGCACATGCACGATCTGAAGCAAGTTGCGCGCCTCGCACACCCCACGTGCCTCGTACACCGCACACAGTACGCGCACTGAGCCACTTGCGCCACCTGTGTACCCTACGCCACCCGCGCAACTGAGCGCGCACCTGTGCACGCAATTGGACATGCCACTAGGCGCGCACCTGGTCGCGCAACCTGGGTCGCGCAACCTGGCAGCACAACTTGGCCGTGCAACCTGGCAGCGTACCTGGCCGCGCAACCTGGCCTGCACAACCTAGCCGCGCAACCTGGCAGCGCGCGTGGCCGCGCAAGTGGCTCGCGCAACAAGCGCAACTTAAGCGCACTATGCGCCTAGCGACGATGCTGATGTGCTAAGTGCAAAGTGCGCCAACAAAACGCCACATTACGCCTCATAAGTCCGAGTCCGAGTCCGAGTAGCTAAGCCCCTACGGGGCTTAGCTCCCATGGAAATAAATTTTCCAAGAGCAAAAAGCATGAATGCTTTTAATTGTTTATTTAGCCTTTTTCCCATTAGAAAAATAACCCCACATGGCACATCCATGTGCACCTCAACACCACATATGCATCTCTAAAATAACATAGCTAATATATAGAGATACAACTCCTTTGGCCTAGCCGATGTGGGACTAAAATTCACAATGAAAGGCCAAAACCTAACAATCCCCCACATATCTCTATATATGGGTATAAGTGTTCCCCACAGTAACTGTCCATCATGCATTAGGAGAGATGTCGCTGACGACTTGAATCTTCCCGCATGGGTCAAACAACAGATTATAATACAAGAATGGACTAAGCCTTGAATTATGCACCATAGCTGAAATTCTTTCCACTCACATAATGTAGTTACATGTGCTTCTGGCTACACATTAAAGGCCCTGTGCCAGCCTGGTTTCAGTGTATAATTTTGGGCGTCTACAAGTTTACCCTCAAAAGACGGCCTGATATCTCTTTGTCCATACACTATAGGTGAGTTCATTATAAAGAGACATTGCATGAAGCGCTTTGCGCTTCCCTTGCGGTGCTACGTCGCTATGACATAGCTTAAAGCCGAGGCCTTATCCCATTTCGGGAACCTCATCGTAGTGTCATACTACTGTAGCATGAGACAACCGCCTCTTTGTAGTGCCAAACTACCCAGCATAAAGCTTTAGGCTCCCTTGCGGTGTTACGCCGCAACGACATGGCTTGCAAGACCGATGCTTTATCCCTAACCGGGTACCTCATCGTGGTGTCGTGCCACTGTAACATGAGGAACTCCTCCTCTTTGTAGTGCTGACTACACCCCTCTTTATTTTATCATACAGCATTAGGCTAACTGCCTATTTGCGGTGCTACGCCGCTGTGACTTGGCTAGCAAAGCCGAGGCATTATCCCATGCCTGGGAACCTCATGGTGGAGTCATCCCACAGTAGCATGGAGTTTCACTCCTTGTAGTGTTGTTCTACCGTGCTTCCAGTAAAGCACACCAGGCATTCACTCTGCCTGAGAACTCATTAAGGCATTTAAGCCAACCTTTCCACAGGATCCGTTTTCCACAGAAAATAACAGTAGACAACAGTGGTTGTAGGTCCGTAACCTCTCCATGCCCAATAGAACATGTACCCACCGTTTCTGATATTCTTTCGATTAGTGGTCCTCCCTTGAACCAAAATCTAGATGCCTAGTAGATTTCTCTTTGAACTATTAGCATAAAACTTTATGGTAGGAATACAATATCAGAATGCCTTCAAGCCCATTTTATAAGCTGTGTCATCGACCAGCTGGCGCTTGAGGCCCTTGGTGAACGGATCCGCCAGGTTCTTCTGACTCCGAACATCAATCACTGCAATAACACCTCTCTTGATAAGATCGTGTACTGCATTGTGCTTCAACCGTACAGTCCTCTTCTTCCCGTTGAAGAGGACATTTGATGCCACCGCTGCAGTCGCCTGGTTGTCGCAGTATATCGGTATCACCGGTATTTGTGCCCCAACCACTGAAAGATCATACATGAGCTCCCGAAGCCATTCTGCTTCCTCGGCTGCAGTATCAAGTGCAAAGAACTCAGATTCCATGGATGACCGCGAGAGCATAGTCTGCTTCTTCGACTTCCACGATATAGCAGCTCCTCCTATAGTAAAAATAAATCCACTTGTGGACCTTTCGCTCTCCACCTCTGAGCACCAGCTGGCATCACTGAAGCCTTCCACTACCGGCGGATCTTCGCTGTAGTACAGTGTATATATCTGAGTTTTTTTGAGATATCTCATAACCCGTTTCACAGCTTTCCAGTGTTCAACACCTGGGTTACTCGTGAAACGACTCAGCATTCCCACGACGAAAGCTATGTCAGGCCTTGTGGCAGTAGTAGCATACATCAAACTTCAGATTACGCTTGCATACTCCAGCTGTCTGACGCTTTCCCCTGAATTAGGCTTCAGCTTCAGATC
Source organism: Iris pallida (assembly GCA_029216955.1). Classification (NCBI taxonomy): domain Eukaryota; kingdom Viridiplantae; phylum Streptophyta; class Magnoliopsida; order Asparagales; family Iridaceae; genus Iris; species Iris pallida. The sequence continues at coordinate 8,011,960 of JANAVB010001399.1, forward strand.
ACACCTGTACGGCATATCGATCCCTAGAAGATCCCGATATCCATAACGAGTGATCATTTTCTCAATATAATGAGACTGTGACAGCGCTAGTCCAGTGTCTGTCCGGATGATTTTGATCCCTAAGATCACATCAGCTTCCCCTAAGTCCTTCATACTGAACTTGCTCGAGATAAATTTTTTTGTCTCAGTGACACAAACCATATCCGTACCTAGGATAAGCATGTCATCCACGTATAGACAAACAATCACTCATCTTCCATCAGCGAACTTCGTGTAAACACACTTGTCCGTCTCGCTGACCATGTAGCCATTTGACCTTATAACTTTGCAAATTTCTCATGCCTCATCTTGGGAGCCTGTTTAAGACCGTAAAAAGATTTCACCAACTTGCAGACTTTGTCTTCAAGACCCTTGACGACAAATTCCTCTGGCTGTTGCATGTAAATCTCTTCGCTCAGCTCGCCATTTAGGAAAGCCATTTTCACATCCATCTGATGTATCACCATCTTATGTATTGCTGCTAGAGCAATCAACATTCTGATGGTGGTCATCCGGGCTACTGGAGCATACATATCAAAGTAGTCAATCCCCTGCTTCTGAGAAAATCTCTTGGCTACCAACCTAGCCTTGAACTTGTTAATAGTTTCGTCTGCTTTCATCTTCTTCTTGAAGATCCATTTGCATCCGATGGGTTTTGCTCCTTCAGGAAGATCAACCAACACCCAAGTGTTATTTGAGGTGATGGAATCAATTTCATTGTCAATCGCCTCCTTCCAGAAAACTGCATCTCTGGTCTTTATTGCCTCATCATAGGCAAGCGGATCTGCTTCCACATGATAGGTGACAAAGTCACTTCCGAAGTCCTTCGGCCTTCTCACACGCTTAGCTGACGGCTCAGCTTGTTCTGGTTTAATCATTGTTTCAACAACAACATCTTCTTGGACCACATCTTCATTGAAGACTTCAGTTTCCCGTACACCCTCATTGTTCTCCGGTACATCCGCAAGAACAATATTCTTGTGCCTTACAAATTTGTCTTCAAAATATTCTGTGTCGCGAGATTCAATGATATGATTTGACTCAATATCAAGAAATCTCCGAACATCACTCTTCTCGGCATACCCCAAGAAGATCGTCTTAGTAGTCCTTGTCCCAAGCTTCTGAATCTTCAGATCTGAAAGCTTGACATATGCCAGACACCCCCACACTCGAATGACATTCAAGTTAGGTCTGACCTTGAACCAGAGTTCATGAGGAGTAACGTCTGAAGTTGCATGAGGCACTCTATTTAAAATAAAAGTGGCCGTCAAAGCAGCTTCTCCCCAGTAGCACTTAGGAAGACCCGCAGTCAACAACATTGAGTTAATCATTTCTGTTAACGTTCTGTTCTTCCTCTCTGCTACTCCATTTGATTGAGGAGAGTACGGAGCCGTAGTCTCATTGACATTCCATGTTCTTTGCAGAACGATGCGAATTCATGAGACCTATACTCCCCACCCCGATCACTTCTTATTCTTTTGAGTTATTGTCCAGTCTGCCGCTCAGCTTCGGCTCTGAACTCCTTGAACTTCTCGAATGCTTCGTCTTTAATTAGCCTTCAGTAAGTAGACGAACACATACTTAGAGAAGTCATCGATAAAGGTTATGAAATACTTCATTCCGGTCTTTGTAGAGAACTCATCCATAAGATCTGTACTTCGATTAACCCGAGGAAAGGGTTTCCTTGTGATCTTTGTTTGAGCACAAACTTCACATTTCTCTACCTTACCCCCACACTTGGAGATAAGCCCTAGACTAGACATTCTGTTTATTCATTTACAATGAACATTTCCTAGTCTATTATGCCACAACTCAAAAGTATAAGCAGAAGGAGTAATTGCATTAATAACATTGGACTAATTTACAAGCTAAATTTTGAACATTCCTTCGGTATAAAAAGCTTTCCCAAAATATGTTTCCTTGATAGACATCACCATCTGGCCAGCATTGATGTCCATCCTGAGACCTGCGTTGCAGAGTAGGTCTCCTGAGATCAGGTTCTTGGCGATATCAGGTACGTGCTTCACGCCTTGAAGCGTTAGAGACTTGCCAGAAGTCAGCTTTGTAACCACCACTTTTCTAAAATAAGGGTAATTTTGAAATTTTATAATTATAATCATTTAATAATGATATTTAAACCATGTTATAATTTTTGGTGATTTTTAATTATTTTAAAACTATTTAAAATGTTGAATTGTGATTTTGATGGTTAACTAGTGTAACCCTAGAGACTGCATGACCTAGAGACTAACCATGACCATGGGGACCTAACCATGTGATTAGGATGACTAATTGTGACTTTTAGCCTTAGGGTATTTTGGTCATTTTTGACTTATTAATGAAAATGAATTTTTATTAATTAATATTATGCTAATTGAATTGTTAGAGACTAACCTAGTTTTGACTAAACCTAGATGTTAATGATGCTCATGGAGGTTTAGTTAGAAGGTTAGAGACTTAATGGTTAAGTTAGATTAACAATATCTAGATATTTCATAGTAGGATATTTACCTATTGGGATATTTGTGAAAAAGAAAGCCTTATGACTAATTGAACCAATAGGAAGTCTTGGAATTGGGTGGACAAGCCCTAGCCACTCATCTACATATAAAATTAACCCTAATTCATCTAATGACCAGCCATCAAGTGCCCCCTCCCCTTCCTATAAATAATACTTAAGAAAACTCTTGCCTCTTTTTACCTCTACATAGAACCCTAATTTGTTCTTCCCCAAACTTGAGAGCTTCCCTCTTAATTTTGATCTCCAAATCCCTCCATTCTTCTTCCAATCTTCCATCATTTCTTCTCATTCAACCAAGGAGGAGGTGCTAGCAAGGATTGGGAGCAAGGAGCAAGGAAGGGTGTCCATTTTGGAGGAGCTTTCGTGTCGGAACCGTGTCCTTTGAGTGTATCATTGGGATCCCACTTCCAATAGGTATAACCATCTCTCTATTTAAATTTTTCTTGCATTTTAGTTGGATTTGAATCCATAGGATCCACCCCCATGCATGTACAACCATTAGATTTTAATTTGAGGCTCTTTGGAGTCCTCTTTAGGAAGTTTGAATAGGTTTGGTGTCCTCCTTGTGTAGTTTCCAATATAGGACACCCCATGTGTTTGTATTTATGCAAATAGACTATTTTGTGGTTTAATTTCAGTTTTAAAATGGTTAGAATGAGTTTTATTTGGATAGCAATGTTGGTATCCAAGTATCTTGGCCTGCATGTATTTCTTTTGTCCAAAATAACCCAAATTCGTCATAATTTTTATCCACGTTTTTAGTAGCCAGAGCAACTTAGAAATGTCATAACTCCTAGCTCAAGACTCCGATTAATCTTCTGTTTTTTTAAAAGAAGCGTATCGAAGTTAGCTTTCCAAATATATATTTTAATAAGCCAAAATCGTTCTAGAACTTTCTGTAGAACTGTTTGAGTGTCAGCTGTACGAAAGACGAACGTGTTTCGGTGTTTTCGCGATTCCGGGAGCTTCCGGACACGAAAATGCGATCCGTTTGAAGTTTCGGAAAGCTAATACGAAGGGATACAACATACTTTAATCCTAGAATTTAGTGAAGGCCCAATTGGTACAGTATTGATTTTAAGTAGAAGAGTGACTATACGACATAAGCATTTTGTGTAACCTATGAGCCTATGTAGTATGGATATTATGTGAATGTAGGTATCATAGGTTGTCAAGAATATGATATAGTATATATATATATATATATATATATATATTATTGTTATGTAATATATGTTAGTATAGTGTGTGTGTTTGAATGAGATAAGGATGTGTGTGGTTAGTGGAGAGAAGTGAGATTGATAGAGGATATGTGCTAGTGTGTGTTTGATGTTGTATAGATGGTAGTGTAGTGTGTGTGTTGTGAAGGTGAGAGAGTTGGGAGGATCATGCCATCCTATTTGACGTGAGGCTAGTGTGGTTTGTTGAGTGATTTGTGTTTTGGTTGAGTGGTAGTGTGTTTGTATATAGATGTGTGTGGGTGTGTTAGAAGAGAATGGGGTGGATTTGGTATATGTGTTTGTGTGTGTGTGTTAGTATTGGAGTGGAGAGGAATTTAGATGTTGTATGTATGGATATGTTAGTATGTTAGTGGCTATGTTAGAATCTACGTAGAGGTTAGAGATATCTTAGAAGTTAGATAGTGATATCTTATATAAGTTAGATAGTTAGTTGTGTTAGTCTATGTTATTGTTAGTTAGAGATGACATATGTTAGTTGGTTAGAGTTAGAGATGGATATATATACATATATATTATGGTTAGATATTACTTAGTGGATGTTAGTTGTATTAGGTTTCTAAGTTAGAATAGATGGTTAGAAGTACATGTTAGAATGTTGTTAGTTGAGGTATTGGTTAGATTTTGATATGTTAGATACCAATAATATGTTAGTATTAACTAGTGTCTAGATGTTGGAAACCTATAGATAGTTAGTATCCTATCTTAGTATCTTAGGATACTAAGAGTGGGGTCTTAGAATAGTGGGTATAGTAGGATACTCAAGTTAGTATCTCAAGGTAAATGAGATTTATCTTTACCTTTAAGGTAAATGAGTTTACCTTATAACCATGGTAAGGTATCAAGATACCAAGATATGGTATCGAGATACGAGGGTAGAGTGTTAGAACACCTTAGTAGGGTATTGAAGGATAAGTAGGGTAAGGGTAATGTAGGCAAGGGTATGGGTTAGAGGCTAAGGTAACGAGTTTACCTTGGTAGGGTAATGGGATAAGAGTTAAGGTAATACCTATAACTAAGATATGAGTTTAACATGTTTAAGATATGGTTAAAAATAGGATAGCTTGGTTGGTAATGGTTAGGAATAGGGTAAATAACTTAGGGTTGACCCCGTTTGACCATGGTTGACCGTTTTGACTAAAAGTCAACCAAAAGTCAACTTTAGCCTAAAATTTACCAAAACTTGATCAGAGTTGACCAAAAGTCAATTGTGAGTCAACCATTGACCTAGTTGACCTAGAGTGGACTATGAGTTGACCAAGGTTGACCAGAGTTGACCATTTGACCAAAAGCCAACTGTAAGTCAACATTTGACTTAAATCGACCTTGTTTGACTTGCCTTGACCTGGTTTGACTTAGAATCATGTAGTTTGCATTGTAGATTTCCATTATTATAATTTGAGTACTTTATAACCTGTTTTACTCTAATAGGACTCTGTGACACCAGTTCGGACATCTATTCATATCAGTCGTACAGGGTGACAGGTGAGTACATTCTCTGATAGTTTCATTATGTTGATATATCCTGTGATGCATGTTATATTAGTGTTCTATCTTGATTCTGACACGATGGACTCACGGATTGATATTTTATGGATTCCTTGACTAGAGATACGTGGTTTCATGCCTATCTTGAATAATATAATCATGACTAATGCATCCATCGTGACTAATGAAATACGTGTCGAAGGACCTGGATTCCATGTGTACTAGTCGGGCGGGGAAATACCTAGGAGACATGTGAACATACCCCTTTCTATCCCATTGGTCTTACGTGAATAATAGCGGCCACACACGTAGGTGTATGGTTTGCCGGATATATCCCTCTAGCCGTTCACATGTCAAACTTGGTATTTCAAATCACTGGTCTTAACACAGTTTGTCTGAGTTGTCTACAACATATCTTGCATGACATGTTTACTCATTTTTACATATCTGCCTGTTCTCATATAATCTTGTACACTTGTCTTTTCATTATACATTACCTCTACAACTTGATCATCAAGAATTTTTTATTATTTCATACTCATAGCGCTTTTCAATTATTTTGAACTGTTAGAGGTGATGTGCTCGCTCCTGTCCTGACTGGACCTGTTGAAAATATTACAGATGATGATGGTGACTGCCCTACTTTCTATAGGGCATATGAGGGTGACATTAGGAGCCTGAGGAGCATTTAGCTCAGTAGAGGGTGCCTAGTCTAGTCTAGTATTTATAGCTTTCAGTTTGTATCGGATTGTTCCGATTGTTAGTTGAGACTTAGTTATATTCAGACTTGTATTTATTTGTAGTGAACATCTATTTTTGTGGTGTGATAACTCTATTTATATTCAGTTTCTTCCTTTTATCTGATTTTATATCGTGTTCTATCTTCCTAGACTTGTGATTGAGATATAGAGTTGAGATGTAATATTATACATCCGTGCGGAGATGACAGGTTTATATATCTTGTTGTTAGATGTTAGATGTTATAGAGGACCTATACAGCGTTCTACGCCGACACTGCGGCGTAGGCTGGACGTACCCACGTTCTCGTGCCCCTAAACAGGGTGCGGGTCGTGACAAGCTTCAATACCACGTCCCAATCCCGAGCACTTCAGCTTGTGCCTGGTTCGCCACCATAACCACTTCAGAAGTAGGTGTGTAGGTGGTGAACCACTCCTTGCTGGAGCAGACATGGCAGGTGGCTCCAGTGTCAACCCACCAGTCAGAGTCAGTCCCTACCGCATCAACCTGCACAATCATAGCAACAATGTCAGTGATCATAGATATTACTAGGCTCTCCTTGCTCTAACTGCTTGGTCTTTGCTTTGCATTCATTCTTAAAGTGGCCTTTCTTGCCACACTTGAAACAAGCCAAATGTGACTTGGCTTCTTTTGCTTGAACGAAGTTCCCTTGACTTTTAGATTGTTAGGATCCTTCTTCTTGCTGTGGGAAGTCCCCTGCTTTCCCTTGGTTCCTTGGTATGAACCAGATTGGCGTTAGCTAATTGCTTGGACAGTACGTCCACCTTCAGTTTGTACGCCCCGATTTCGTAGAATCGATAGTCGTCCCCCGGCGTCATGTCGTGCGACCTAAGTTGCGATCGCACAAGGCATAGTCATAAGGTTATGAATACAACATCAAGTTAGAGTACGCAGAAAAATTGATTGACACATTTGAAATAGAAGTAGACTTTTCATTGATAATAAAACTTCATTTATATTGACTTCCTTACAATCATTGTCGTACGGGCTACAACATGACTCGACTTGCAAAATGAACGCTGATGAGATAGTCGTTCCATACATTACATCCCTTTTACAAGCAAAAACTATTACATATTTCCACCTGCTATCGAAGTCGAGTCGTCATCTTCTTTTGGACTGAGTGCGGGGTCTTCAAAAAGGATTCGGAATAAGCCTTTAACACACGGACAGGCTTCAAAAGTGTCCACGCCGCCTTGAGCTTTAAGTGGCACGCCCTTCGGGATTCGGGATACCTGCGTAGAGAGCGAGGATCAGTACATTACACTTTGTACTGGTGTGTGGCTATTTAAGTTCCAAGCTCTCATTTGGTTGAAGAGTTTATATGACTTAGTTCATGAATGTTTCTAACCATCCTTTTGAATTTCAACAAGCATAATGTAAAATACGTTGGAACTTACCCACGGCGGACCGCGCTGCACCTTATGAAACTTACCATGTTCTTCCCTGTCAATTGTTATCATTTTCATACCAAGTGCAATATTACGTGTGATTGGTCACTGGCTCCCAGAGCCATCGTGGACTCCTCTAGCTTTTGTTAGACGGGTCCTTTCAACGCGAGTAGCGAGCCCTGCTGCAAGTCCTGCCTAACCCGTGCCCAGCACAGCTAATTACTTGTTTCCTTTTTCGGCCGCAACGGTCCCGTGGCCTCGGGTTGCCGCGGGGAAACGCCCACCTTGTCGACAAGTTATCCGTGATCGTGCAAAAACATGTTTTTAGTTATTAAGACATAGCCTACATTTTCTTGAAAACTTGCTCATTCATTCCTGTTTGTGCCCTTGCATTTATCCTTTCATTCGCAACAATTATTGATTGACCTAAGAAGGGGTCGAGAAGGGAAAGGTCAGCCACTCACCTTGAGTTTACTTCAGGCGAGAGAACTTGTTGGTCGCGCTAGACGTCGCCTACGCGATTACCTGAAATCGCACAAGCAATCGATTAGAACACTGTATTATTCAAGAAGTTCGATAGGAAATGCGAGTTCGAAATGCAAGCCATGAAAACCATCGAAAACATTCACGAAAACGCATTCAGAAAACAAAGCCAAAACCAACGCAAGCGGCGTGAAAAGCAGAGCAACGAGAGGTCTCTCCCGATTCAGCCGCAGAGTCAATCCTTGAGTCGCAACCCACTGAATATGGGACTTGGTTCCGAAGAAGCCATTCCATAACGGGGAATGGATCTTAATTCAACCGTTCCCGTTCGATCGACTCGATCGATCCCGACCTATCGGTCCCGATCGAATCGATAGCGACAGTGTTCCTTTCTCGCGTACCCCGTGGACGGAGAACGGGGCACGATGTAGGGACGGGGCACTACACAGTTGAGCCGCATCTGGTCCTCAACATAGATTTCCTGCAATAGATCTTCAAGGCTGATCTCAAGCTTCTTCCTATGCATGTTTGCATAGAACTTACTCCACCCAATGGGGAGCTTCGAGACAATCCCTCCAACAACAAACTTGTCGGGGAGGGGCATCGTCTCGTCTTCAGTTTCTGTCGCAGCTTCAAGAATTCCTTTACCTGTGGCAGTATGGACTTCTCGTCCTCAAAGAGCCATTTGTGATATTTTTCAACCACAAATATCTTGCCTGTTCTTGTTTTCGTACAGTTTCTCCAGAGACTCCCATATGTCTCTGGCAATAGTCTTCTTACTGTAGGATTATGCTAGGAAATCCTCCATAGTATTCAGGATAAGCAGCCTACAAATGCTATTCTCCTTCTCCACTTGGCCTGAAGTTTAGTAGCCGCAGTGTTGCGGCAGCAGGCCCAACATCTGGAACAATAGGTTCCTCTTCAAGAAGCACGTGATCAACGTCTCTGAGTTGAAGAGTGAGATAAACCTTCCTCTTCCAGACTTGATAATGCTCTCCATCAAACTTTTCTAACTTACAAAAGTCAGTATTGAGGAGTGAAGCATTAAAGTTTTCCATCGTAGGAATATAGCTTTGAGATTGTTAGTACCGGGCACAATTTTTTCGATGGAAAACTGAAATGATGAAACAATTGTAAAAACAATGTTCCAACGCAACACTTCTAGGAAGGTTGCGCAAGTTTAACGAAGATCTAGGAAGATCTCGTTACAGCAGCATATGATATACGAGAATCTAAGAAGATTTCATAATCCACAACAACGAAAAAGATGACAGGCGAAAGATGGAAGATGGCATGCTGGGGTGAATGATCACCGTTGCTCAAAGCTATATTCGCCCCACACGAATAGCTTCCAGGAACCAGCAAGTTCGTCGGAGAACTTTGGAACACTTCTGCTCTTCTGACTCCTCGGATCGTATACGGACTCCCGTACAAAAGCAACGCTGGTGCAAAGCTTCTCTTCTCTCTCACAGCCTCTGTTTACTTGTGTTAAGAAATACTTGTAAATTTTTGTAACTCTCTGAATATGTTCTGTGTGTTCTGCATGTGAGGGAGAAGAGACCTTTTATAGGCCTGAGTAGCAACTGCCCGGTTAGCGCCTGGCTGCGCAAGTGGCTCGCGCAACGAGCACAACTTAAGTGCACTATGCGCCTAGCGACGATGCTGACGTGATAAGTACAAAGGGTGCCAACAAAACGCCATATTACGCCTCATGAGCCCATGAGCCCGAGTCGCTAAGCCCTACGGGGCTTAGCTCCATGGAAATAAATTTCCCAAGAGCAAAAGCATGAATGCTTTTAATTATTTATTTAGCCTTTTTCCCATTAGAAAAATAACCCTACAGGCACCCATGTGCACCTCTACACCACATGTGCATCTCTAAATAGCATAGCTAATATATAGAGATACAATCCTTTAGCCTAGCTGATGTGGGACTAAAATTCACATGAAAGGCCAAAAC
>JANAVB010001399.1:8021851-8228236 GCA_029216955.1 Iris pallida
CCAACAGATTTCACGTACTTTTTATTTGAGGTGTCCTTTTTCTTCGACTTGACAAATGTCATGGGAGAATTCGAATATGCGCCTTCTGCACTACGGCTCCCGTTGCTACTACTAGGCCACAACCCACCAACGATTTCAAGTACTAATCCCTCACCACCTGGATACTTTTCCTTCGTCCCCAAGGAACGTACTTCCGAATTTTTTTAGTTAAGAAGTACCAACATTTTAAAAATGGGTGTTCTATTTGTGTCGACACATGGTAGGTCAATTAAAAACTGGCAATATACATGTATCTTGGTGTCAGTATTGTATCTATGTGTTGTCATATTTGTGTCCGTGCAACTTCCTTAACATTGTTGGTGTTTTGATCTTATCCCTGATTTGGTTCACAGAATCATGTGGTTGGGAAAGAAAAGTCACTATTTTCTTATGTTTTGGTGTCAAAGGAATTGAGTAGAAAAGGAAAGTAATTTTTGAAGTAAAATTAAGAAGAAAAATAATTTCCATCAATCTAAGTAAGACATTACTTTCTCACTTTGAAGCATTCATTTTATTTTTAATTTTCTGAATATTTCCAAACATCGAAAATGAAAATCAATGTGAATAATAATTTTTCAAAGAAAAGAAAATACCAAAAAATTTATTTCCTTTCCATTCCTTTCCGCGAACCAAACAGGCCAGCTGGTGGGTTTGGGTTATTCCTCCACATTGTTGGTGTTTTGTAATCTTAATAGGTGGTGGGTTTGGGTTCCGCGATTTCGCCTCATAGGACTCTGTTGGCATCTGTGATTGTGACGATGTTCGTGGCCGCTTTGGTTATGTGGATGTGATTTGTGAGAGGGAAAACAAATGCTTTCTTCTTATATTCTTCGTATTTATTAAAGGAATCGTCTCTCCTGTCTTCGTCTCGATGTTTAGGTGTTGTGATTATAAATCATTCTAGTGTGGTTTATTCTTATTGCATTAATACATTATTGATTCTAGTGTGGTTTATTCTTTTTGCATTAATACATTATTGTAAACCAAGTGTTGGTTGATGGTGTTGGTGTTTTTACCTTTAGACTAGAAAAGATAGTCCCACATTGGCTACACCAAATGGTGAGCATCTCAATATAATGCATTGCTTGTGTTGAGGTGTGCACATGAGGTGTGGTGGGGCACAAGTGTGTGCCATGTGGGAGTATTTTCCCAGAAGGAAAAATGATTAATTCCAACAAGGATGCAAGTTGATTTTTGTTGTACGGACTCGGACTCGGACTCGGACACAGACTCCAGGTTGTCTCGTGTATGCACGGGAGTGTTCGGAGGGTAGACGTGGACTGACACACTACTATGCTAATTGTGGGATGATCTAAAATATTAAACTTGTGCAGACTCGGACTCGGACACGGACTCCAGGTTGTCTCATGCATGCACGGGAGTGATCGGGGGGTAGGCGTGGACTGGCACACTACTATGTTGATTGTGGGATGATCTAAAATATCAAACTCTATTTTTGAGTATTGGTATTTTAGTCCCACATCGGATAAGAGAAAATGTGAAGTCTCACTCCACTATATAAATAGAGCCCCTTGGTCTCCTTTGGAAGATGAACCAAGAAGAGAGTTAGGGGAGTCCGTAAAGTCCAGGAAGCCCGTTCAAGTCTCAAATATTGACTTACGAGCGTTTCAGAAGTTCTTCGTGAACTTGCTGGTTCCTGGAAGCAGATCGTGGTGGGGCGAATCTTGCTTTGAGCAACGGTGATCTTAATCACCTAGTAAGAACTTTTCCTCTTCTTCTTTATTCTCTTTTCTCTGAGTTGTAACTCAGTTCTGTCCGTCAACAACTACAATTGCGAGGAAGAACGTGAGATTTATTTTCTGATTATTGTTGCTTTTGTAATCAGATTTATATTATAGTTTTCCCTGTGGATCTCGATAATAATCAGAAGGGGAATGTTTGTTTGAACCTCTGATCTCGACATCTAGTTCTACCATCTTTGATCAAGCCTCGGAACTAACAATCTCAAAGAAAGATCCTTGTAGATGGAGAACAGCCGTACGAAACTTCTGGATACAAGTTTCAACAAACTATCATTACAACTCTTGGAAGGGGAAAGTATGCATGAATCTACAACTGGCAGAGGTGGACTACGTTCTGACAGAACCAGAACTAGAGATTCCAGATGAGGATGATGCTACTGTTCGTGCAGTTGCGATTGCAACCGTAAAGCAGAACAAATGGAGGAGAGACAACAATCTCTGTAAGATGATGATTTTGAACTCCATGGAGGATACTCTGGCGGAGTCATACAACAAGACGGACCAAGCTAAGGTCGTCTGGGAATCTTTAGAGAAGCATTATTAGGCGGATGAGAACCGCAACAAGATCCATGTGACTGAAAAAGTCTGGAACATGCGATTTGAGGACGACAAGGCGATGTTGCCTCAAGTCAAGGAGTTCCTCAAGTTACGGCAAAAACTTAAGGACGATGGCATGCCACTTGTCGACGCTTTTTTCGTAGGGGGTATAGTTGCCAAGCTTCCGTCAGGATGGAGCAGTTTTATCTCGGACATGCACATGAAGAAGATGCAAATCATCTTGGATCAACTACTTCACAACATCAATGTTAGAGATGAGTTGATGGCTAAAAACAAATTGGACACGTTGTCCAAACAGTTGGCAGAGGCCAACTTGGTGCATGCGGGGGACTCCAAGGGGAAGCATAAGGTTTCTCACAACCAGAAGAATAAGGACTTCAACCATCTGAAGGTGAAGTCGGCTTCGTTCAAGTCAAAGCCAAAGCCCAAGTCAGATATGACTTGCTTCAACTGTGGAAAGAAGGGCCACTATCGTAGAGACTGCAGATCAAAGTCCAAACAGATAGAACAAGGTGAGCCTAACAAGGTTGTCATGATTGCGCAGGTTGCCACGTGTAAAACCCCTCATAATTTAAAGGAATATTTAAATTATTTTTGGATTTTATTTAATTCTAATTTATTTTTAGCTTATTTATATTATATAAAAGGACTATAGCCATGGTTGAGTTTGAATATGTAAGACAACTAGAAAGTATGGCATGCCTAGCGTAGTCGGGTGCTTTAACTAGCATGCTAGCCATGTTAGGAATGCCATAGTCATATTGTAATCTCTTGCATGTTAACCATTAAAATTATGGCATAAGTTATATTTTTATTTAATTAATTAGTTAAGAAAGCCTTTATGACTTTTTAGGAGACCCGGTTGCACCAAACCTTCCCAAACCTCTTCCAAGTCAAACCCAACCCTATGTAGGCATGTTGGACATTAATAAATATTAATAATTACATATTTTTGTGTTTAAATTCAGATTTGGATTGAAATTCTATAGATAGAATTAATTAGTTTTATATTAGGAAATACCTTTTTTAAATCATCAATCCAATCAATTAGCCAACTCATCAAACAACCAAATCATGCCATAGTGGACCCCCCACCATAGATTTCGGCCAAGCAACCCCCCCATTGCCGAATACCCCATAGAAAAAGGATTCCCTCTCCTTTTCATACATGCAACCCAATAAAGCCCATATATATACATCAACTTAGCCCAAACCCTAACCCTAACTTAAATCCTCCTTTATTTCCACCTCCATAGCCGACCAACCCTTCTCTCCATAATTTCGGCAGCACTTCACCCCCATAGCCTCCATACATCATCTCTTCCATTGCACATCTCTCCATCCTTCACAAAAACTTATCTCCTCCACCATACATCCCCGACACCCCTCAAAACAAACCCTAAAAATTCCATCTTCTCCATCCAACCATCTATAGCCATTGCCAACCCTTCCATACTCACCAAAAGAGGATTAGCAAGCAAGGATAGCGAGAAAGGTTGGAGCTTTGTCGAGTATAAGTCGTCACAACCTCTCTAGCAAGGACCTTTGGTAAGAAATCCAAATCTTTCCATCTCAAACCCTTATTAAAATTCTGTAGAAAATATGTTATTAATTCTATAGAAATCATATTTTGATGGCTTTAGTTAGGTATAATCATCCATAAAGGTTTCATGAAATATAGGCGTAATATTCATGTGTCGGTAGGATCAAAATTAACCCCATTGTGAAGAAAATATGAGTTATTGGTGCCTACTTTCGAAACTGAATTTTATGTGTGTTCATATACATAAATTAGAATTTTTAAGTATTTTTTCACGATTTTAGCAACTCAAATCTGGTCGAAAAAATTGTAGGTCAAAACTAGCTAATTTCGGGTAACCGGCTGACCTAGAATGTTCCAAACTTGTAGTATACATATTCTTATTTTTAGTTGTTATTTTTAGCATTTCTTATTTGTTGTTATTATAAAACTATGCGTCCAAGTCAGACTTGGGTGAAGCGACCTTGTCGTCGTTTTTCTCGCTTTTTATTTATTTTTCTTGCATTGACTTAGTCTAGTGACCACCCCTTTGTTGATGAGGTATTGGTATATCTCATGCGGCCTTGACACATACTTTATTACGTAATATGAGTCACATGTAGGACACGTACTCGCGTAGTCAGCCGGCCACCGATACGTATGAGGCGTACGACGGTTAGGAGTAATTGCCAATAGAATTGCATGCTAGTAGACTTGGCGGTTGCTAGATGTTTCTATGAGTCATAGATGTGAACCTACTAGGCATTGGGTGGGAAGAACAGTTCCTTAATGTATGGGCCACGTATGCGCTTTCCTATTATTGCCGGTTATCTCCAATGGAGATACGGTCCTGGATCCGGATACCTGATTTCCTGCTGGCCTCTGACATTCGAGGAATGTTATGCTTTGAGGTCCCTGGTATCCTGATGGGACCATATCTGAGTTCCTGTACCTGAGCCAGAGTGCCCATGCATTGAAGGTTTGTTTTTAACTGCATTTTTACTGTAGAATTGGTGGGCACCCTATTGCATGCATCCCCTTTTACTCTCTATTAAATATCACAGATTATATGGCATATTCTTTATGTATCTTGTTATGTCCCTTTGAGGACCTGGTTATCTCTCCAGGTGTGTGCTTTGTGACTTTTCACAGGTGTTCTAGCCAACGCCGTGATCTTCTCCATTTCTTCGAGGATGATTGCTCTTGGTTCGTCTTGCTATTTTATCGATCATTTCCTTGTATATCTTCTTTCCTTTAAATTGGTTGGTAGTGAATTTGTCTCCGCCCAACTACATGTATAAATGATAAATTCTTGAGTTGATTATAATATTATTCTTTATTGTTGTGGATGAGATTTAGTTATCATAGTTTTACTACATTTTACAGCTTATGTATACATACGGGGTTCTATACATTAGAGTATACTTCGTATGTATACAGCTAACATGTTTACGTACTTAGTCCTAAGTATTTTGGGACTGGGGCGTTACACCACGGCTGGTGTTGACACCGACTGGTGGGTGGACATGGGTGCATCCTTCCATGTTTGCTCTAATAAGGAGTTGTTCACCACATACAAGCCTACATCTGAGAAGATTATGGTGGCAGACCAGACACAAGCTGAAGTACTGGGGACAGGAACAGTGGTACTGAACCTGACTTCGGGGAAGTCGTTGACGCTTCAAGATGTGAAGCATGTACCGGTGATAGCCAAGAACCTGGTCTCTGGAAGTCTGCTATGTAACGCAGGCTTGAGGATGAACGTCAATGTTGGGCAGATAGTGATGTTCTACAAAGGAACATACTTCGATAAAGCTTATTGTACCGAAGGGATGTTCAAACTTCAATTTGTAACTCCTGCAAAAATGATTAATACAGTTTCTTCTTCTGGGTATTCTCTTGAGTTATGGCACAATAGACTAGGATATGTTCATTGTAAAAGAATAAACAAAATGTCTAGTTTAGGGTTTATCTCCAAATGTTAGGGTAATGAGGTAGAGAAGTGTGAGGTTTGTCCACAGACAAAGATCACTAGAAAACCGTTCAAACGGGTGGAATCGAAGTACAAATCTTCTGGAGTTGGTACACTCAGATATCTGTGACTTCAGACAGTTCTCCACAAAGGCCAAGATGAAGTATTTTATTACATTCATCGATGACTACTCGAAGTACGCGTTCGTCTATCTGCTCAAGTCTAAAGACAAAACATTCGAGAAGTTCAAGGAGTTCAGGGCTGAGGCTGAACGTCAAACTGGACAACAACTCAAGAGACTCAGAAGTGATCGAGGCGGATAGTACAGGTCTATTGAATTCGCATCGTTCTGCAAAAAACATAGAATTGTCAATGAGACAACTGCTTCGTATTCTCCTCAATCAAATGGAGTAGCTAAAAGGAAGAACAGGACGTTGACAGAGATGATGAACTCAATGCTGTTGACTGCAGGTCTTCCAAACTACTTCTGGGGAGAAGCTGCATTAACGGCTACGTTCATTCTGAACAGAGTGTTGTACGTAGGTTCCGAAGTCACTCCTCATGAACTTTGGTTCAAAGTCAGACCCAACTTGAACATCATTCGAGTGTGGGGGTGCCTGGCATATGTGAAGCTTCCGAACTTGAAGATTCAGAAGCTTGGGACAAGGACTACAAAGATGATCTTCTTGGGGTATGCTAAGAAAAGTGATGCTCGGAGGTTTTTGGATATTGAAACCAATCAAATCATTGAATCTCGTGACGCCGAATTCTTTGAAGATAAATTTGCGAGGCACAAGAACATTGTTATCGTGGACATTCCAGAGAATAATTTGAGTGCACAGATGGCTATCACTTCCAAAGAAGATGCAGTCAAAGAAAAAGAAATTGTCATACCAGAGACAATTGTTGAACCAGAACTCGCAGAACCCAGATCTAAGCGGGTGAGGAGACAGAAGGACTTCGGAGATGAGTTCGTCACCTATCATGTGGAAGCTGATCCGCTTACCTATGATGAGGCGATGAAGACCAGAGATGTTGTCTTCTGGAGAGAGGCTATTAATGATAAGTATGACTCTATAACCTCCAACAATACGTGGGTGTTGGTTGATCTACCTGAAGGAGCTAAACCAATCGGATGCAAGTGGATCTTTAAGAAGAAGATGAAGGCCGATGGAACTATTGACAAGTTCAAAGCAAGGCTAGTAGCCAAAGGGTTTTCTCAGAAGCAGGGGATCGACTACTTCGACACATATGCTCCAGTAGCGCGGATGATAACCATTAGGATGTTGATTTCTCTGAGTGCAATTCACAAGCTCGTCATACATCAGATGGATGTGAAGACAACATTCCTGAATGGAGAGTTGACCGAAGAGATCTACATGCAACAGCCAAAAGGATTCATCGTCAAGGGCCTTGAAGACAAAGTCTACAGGTTGATGAGATCTCTATACGGTCTGAAGAAAGCTCCAAAGATGTGGCACGAGAAGTTTGACAAAGTCATTAGATCAAACGGCTACATGGTTAGTGAGACGGACAAATATATTTACACAAAGATCGCTGACGGGAGATGAGTCATCGTTTGTCTATACGTGGACGACATACTGATCCTGGGTACGGATCTAGCACGTGTCACTGAGACAAAGAAGTTCCTCTCATCTAAGTTCAGTATGAAGGACTTAGGGGAAACTGATGTTATCCTAGGGATAAAGATCATCCGGGCAGACACTGGAGTGACACTGTCACAGTCTCAATACATTGAGAAGATACTCACACGCTATGGATATCAGGATCTTTCAGGGATCAATACTCCTTATAGGTGTGACAAGAAGCTGAAGCCAAATCTTAGGGAAAGCGTCAGGCAGCTGGAGTACTCAAGCGTCATCGGGAGTTTGATGTATGCAACTACTGTCACAAGGCCTGACATAGCTTTCGCCATGGGGATGCTGAATCGATTCACGAGCAACTTAGGTGTGGAGCACTGGAAGGCCGTGAAGAGAGTTATGAGATATCTCAAGAGGACTCAGAAGTATGCACTGCACTACAGCGGATATTCGACAGTAGTAGAAGGCTTCAGTGATGCAAGCTGGTGTTCAAAGGCAGAAAGCGAAAGGTCCACGGAATGATACATCTTCTCCATGGGTGGAGCTGCTATATCGTGGAAGTCAAAGAAGCAGACAATGCTATCTCATTTCTCAATGGAATCTGAGTTCTTTGTACTGGCTACTGTAGCAGAAGAAACAAAATGGCTTCGGGAGCTCATATATGATCTTCCAGTGGTTGGTGTGCAGATTTCGGTGGTCGATATACTGCGACAACCAGGCAGCTGCAGCGGTGGCATCAAATGATCTCTTCAATTGTAAGAAGAGGACTATGCGATTGAGGCACAGGGCGGTGAATGATCTGATAAAGACTGGAGTCATTACCGTGATTGATGTTCAGAGTTAAAAAAATATGGCCGATCCATTCACCAAAGGTCTCAAGCGCCAGCTGGTCGAGGACACAGCAACTATGATGGGCTTGAAGACGATGTGATATTCTGTCTTTGTAATTCTACCATAAAGTTTTATGCTATTAGTTCAAAGAGAAATCTACTAGGCATCTAACTTTTGGTTCAAAGAAGGACCACTGATGGAGAGAATATATGGAACAGTGGATAGTCCTTTGAGACACTGAGGGGTTACGGACCCATAACTAATGTTGTCTACTATCTGTTCTCTTAAAAGAATAAGTCCTGTGGGAGGATGGCTTAGACGCCTTAATGAGTTCTCAGGCATTTCAAATGTCTGGTGTGCTCTACAGGAAGCATGCTAGCACAACACTACAAAGGAGCGTAAGGTCTCCATGCTACTGTGGGGTAACACCACCAAGAAGTTCCTCGGTAAGGGTAATGCCTCGACTTTGCGAGCCATGTCACAGCGGCATAGCACCGCATATAGGCATGTAGCCTAATGTTGTAGAATGAAGAGTGGTAGTCAGCACTACAAAGAGGCCGATGACCTCATGTTACAGTGGTGTGACACCACCAAGCGGTACCTAGAGTGGGTAAAGCCTCGGCTACGCGAGCCATATCACAGAGGCGTAACACCGCAAGGAAGCGCAAGGTTTTATGCTGGGTAGTTTGGCACTACGAAGAGGCTGGGACCTCATGCTATAGTGGCGTGACACCACGATGAGGTATAGCCTCGGCTTTGGGCCATGTCATAGCGGGGTAGCACCGCAAGGAAGCGCAAGGCTTCATGCCAAAGGACTCTTTAAAAGAGCTCGCCTAGAATGTATGGAAAGAGATTCAGGCCGTCTCTTGAGGGTAAACTTGTAGACGCCCAAGATACATACACCAAAACTAGGCATGCACAGGGCCTTTAATGTGCAACCGGAAGCACAGCTGATGTCATTATGTGAGTGAAAAAAATTGTAGTCATGGTACAGAATTCAAGGCTTAGTCCATTCTTGTATCATACTGTTATTTGACCCATGCGAAAAGATTCAAGTCTTCAGTAACATCTCTCCTAATGCATGATGGGCAGTCACTGTGAGGAACGCTCAACCCTTATATTGAGATATGTGGGGGATTGTTGGTGTTTTTGCCTTTAGACTAGGAAATATAGTCCCACATCGGCTACACCAAATGGTGAGTATCTCAATTTAATGCATTGCTTGTGTTGAGGTGTGTACATGAGGTGTGGTGGGGCACAAGTGTGTGCCATGTGAGAGTATTTTCCTAGAAGGAAAAAGGATTAATTCTAACAAGGATGCAAGTTGATTTTTGTTGTGCGAACTCGGACTCGGACACGGACTCCAGGTTGTCTCGTACATGCACGGGAGTGTTCGGGGGGTAGGCGTGGACTGGCACACTTCTATGCTGATTGTGGGATGATCTAAAATATCAAACTCTATTTTTGAGTATTGGTATTTTAGTCCCACATCGGATAGGAGAAAAGGTGAAGTCTCACTCCACTCTATAAATAGAGCTCCTTGGTCTCCTTTGGAAGATGCACCAAGAAGAGAGTTAAGGGAGTCCGTAAAGTCCAGAAAACCCGTTCAAGTCTCAAATATTGACTTACGAGCGTTCCAAAAGTTCTTCGTGAACTTACTGGTTCCTGGAAGCAGATCGTGGTGGGAGCGAATCTTGCTTTGAGCAACGGTTATCTTAAACACCCCAGCAAGAACCTTTCCTCTTATTCTTTCTTCTCTTTTCTCTGAGTTGTAACTCAGTTCTGTCCGTCAGCAACTGTGATTGCGAGGAAGAACGTGAGATTTACTTTCTGATTATTGTTGCTTTTGTAATCAGATTTATATTATAGTGTTCCTCGTGGATCTCGAGAATAATCAGAAGGGGAACGTTTGTTTGAACCTCTGATCTCGACATCTAGTTCTACCATCTTTGATCAAGCCCCGGGACTAACAGAGGGGAGGGGAGGGGAGGAGTTTTTTCTTCGGTATTATGGTATTACATAAAATATATATCTTAAAACTGTCTAAATATGATAGTCCAGCAATGATTCGGTTCCACGATTTCATTTTGGAATTAACCTAACGTATGTGTATGTGTTGATTCTTCTTTTGTCGGACAATGACCAATAAGATCTTATATAGCTCTCATGTAAGAATTTGTTAATGTATTTACGTGGAGTTATAAAAATACTTCCGGTTTCGATCCACAAATTTTCATACATCATCTAAATATGAAACTAGATGTCAAACCAGTCAAATAACAACAATGTTTTGTCTTGAAATCGCGGAAGCAATAGAAGTTTGCATGAAAAGTTTTTCATCTGTGAAGAACAATATCCTGACTAGGTAGCCAATGTCGATTATGTACTTAAGAAAAATAGAAAATTAGGATATAGATCGACTTTTGAGACCTAATTGTGGCTTATCCAAAAGATGAATTTCAACTACCATGCAATCACTAATGTCATTACTGACAATATATTTGGCTTCTGGAGAATGACTTTTATGGATGTGTTTTCTGAACATAATCAGATTAAAATGTATCTTGAAGATGAGTAGTATACATCATAAGAAGGAATGTCATTTATAGAGTTAACCCTTTACGTCATAAGAAGCATTAACCCTTTACATCATAAGAAGCATACATAAAAAAAAGAAAAAAAACTAAGAAGCATACATACTCATGTCTTAAGTGAGGGTAGTCAGTACATGCAGATCCCAAAAAAAAAGGATAATTGCAGTCATAAGGATATTAAGATAGAAGTTCGTGCAAAGGAATTTTTCCGAGCAATGGTCATATAAGAATTTGTTCTTGCCGGGAACGCCGGGGCACGCTTTTCGATGGAAAATACAGAAACTGAAACAGTTTGTAAAGACAATGTTTCAAATGCAATTCTTTAAAGAAGGTTTTGCAACAGAGATCCAGAAGGATTCTGCAAATTACGAGATCTAAAAAGATATCGTAATTCACGAATAATCTAAAGAGATTTTCGTGATCGTAGCAAACTGGCAGTAGTGCCTTCTAAAAAGAAGATACTGACAGAACTGCTAAAGGCAACAGAAGGGTGACAGGCGAGAGATGGAATTGCTGGGGTGAATGATCACCGTTGCTCAAAGCTTTATTCGCCCTCTGCGAACAGCTTCCAGGAACCAGCAAGGTTGACGGAAAGCCTTGGAACACTCCTGCTCTTCTGACTCCTCGGAAGACGACGAACTCCTCTGGCAATGGCTCTACTCTTCTCTCTCTGTTTTTGAAGTAACAGAACCCACGCGTACTAAAAAGTACTAGTGTTTGTGTTAAAAAACACGCTCACTACTTTGTTGTGTTAAAGAACACTTAGAGTTTTCTTACTGGAATTCTGATTTCTCCAACACTGAGAGAGAGGAGAGAACCTGCATATATAGCCCACGGGGCGGTTGCCAAGCAGTTGCCTAAACTTCAAGGTAGTGGCTGAACCACTCCTGAACGTGCAGCAACTGCTGCAACTGTTCCCGCTCTAATATGCAGCCAGCCATACGCACATACGCACTCTACGCACACTGCGTACGCTGCGCACACTGCGCACTCTACGTACGCTGCGTACGCTGCATACACTGTGCGTACTGGGCGTACTGGGCTGCGTACTGGGCTGCGTAACTGGGCCAGCATAACTGGGCTTGCGCAACGGGCCGCGCAACGTGGTCGCGCAAGTGGCTCGCGCAACGAGCGCAACTTAAGCGTACTATGCGCCTAGCGACGATGCTGACGTGCTAAGTGCAAAGTGCGCCAACAAAACGCCACATTACGCCTCATGAGCCCTTGAGCCCGAGTCCGAGTCCGAGTCCGAGTCGCTAAGCTCCTACGGAGCTTAGCTCCATGGAAATAAATTTCCAAGAGCAAAAAGCTTACAGCTTCTTAATTGTTGATTAAGCCTTTATACCATTAATAATTAATCCTACATGGCACACACTCATGTGCACTATATGTGCATCTCCATAAAGAGCAAAGACTCATATATATGGAGATACACATTCCTTTCTAGCCGATGTGGGACTAAAAACCGAAACTAAAGGCTAAAAACCCAACAATCCCCCACATATCTCTATATATATGAGTACGAGTGTTCCCCACAGTAACTGTCCATTATGCTTTTAGGATAGATGCCACTTAAGACTTGAATCTTTCCACGTGAGTCAAAAATCAAACTATAATACAAGAATGGACTAAGCCTTGAATTCTGCATCATAGCTGAAATTTTTTCCACTCATATAATGTAGTTACATGTGCTTCTGGCTGCACATTTAAGGCCGTGTGCCAGCCTGGTTTCAGTGTATAATATTGGGCGTCTACAAGTTTATCCTCAAGAGACGGCCTGATATCTCTTTGTCCATACACTATAGGTGAGTTCTTTATTAAAGAGACATGGCATGAAGCGTCCAACGCTTCCTTTGCGGTGCTACGCCGCTATGACATGGCCTTAAGCCGAGGACCTTATCCCGAATCACCGGAAACCTCATCGTAGTGTCATACTACCCGTAGCATGAGGTCTAGCCCCTTTGTAGTGCCAAACTACCCAGCATGAAGCCTTACGCTTCTGTGCGGTATTACACCGCTACGACATGGCTTGCAAGGCCGAGGCTTTATCCCTAGCCGGATTTACCTTATTGTGGTGTCGTGCCACCCATAACATGAGGAACACCTCCTCTTTGTAGTGCTGACTACACTTTAATTCAATATACAGCATTAGGCCAACTGTCTATTTGCGGTGCTATGTCGCTGTGACTTGGCTAACATAGCCGAGGCTTTACCTCCTTCGAGAACCTCATGGTGGAGTCACCGCCACACATAGCATGGAGTCACACTCCTTGTAGTGCTGTGCTACCATGCTTCCTGTAAAGCATACCAGACATTTAAAATGCCTGAGAACTCATTAAGGCATTTAAGCCAACCTCCCACAGGACCTGTTTTCCGCAGAAAACAACAGTAGACAACAGTGGTTATAGGTCCGTAACCTCTCCATGCCCAATAGAACATGTACCCACCGTTCCTGATATTCTTCCGATTAGTTGGTCCTTCCTTGAACCAAAAGCTAGATGCCTAGTAGATAAATCTTTGAACTAATAGCATAAAACTTTATGGTAGGAATACAATAATACAATATCAGAATGCCTTCAAGCCCATTTTACAAGCTGTGTCATCGACCAGCTGGCACTTGAGGCCCTTGGTGAACGGATCTGCCAGGTTCTCCTGACTCCGAACATCAATTACTGCAATAACACCTCTCTTGATAAGATCGTGTACTGCCCTGTGCTTCAACCGCACCGTCCTCTTCTTTCCGTTGAAAAGGTCATTTGATGCCACCGCCGCAGTCGCCTGGTTGTCGCAGTATATCGGTATCGCCGGTATTTGCGCCCCAACCACCAAAAGATCATACATGAGCTCCCGAAGCCATTCTGCTTCCTCGGCTGCGGTATCAAGTACAAAGAACTCAGATTCCATGGATGACCGCGAGAGCATAGTCTGCTTCTTCGACTTCCACGATATAACAGCTTCACCCATTGTGAAAATGTATCCACCTGTGGACCTCTCGCTCTCCACCTCTGAGCACCAACTGGCATCACTGAAGTCTTCCACTACCGACGGATCTCCGCTGTAGTACAGTGCATATGTCTGAGTCTTCTTGAGATATCTCATAACCCGTTCCACAGCTTTCCAGTATTCAACACCTGGATTGCTCGTAAAACGACTCAGCATTCCCACGGCGAAAGCTATGTCAGGCCTTGTGGCAGTAGTAGCATACATCAAACTCCCGATTACGCTTGCATACTCCAGCTGCCTGACGCTTTTTCCTGAATTAGGCTTCAGCTTCAGATCACACCTGTACGGCGTATCGATCCCTGGAAGATCCCGATACCCATAACGAGTGATCATTTTCTCAATATAATAAGACTGTGATAGCGCTAGTCCAGTGTCTGTCCGGATGATCTTGATCCCTAAGATCACATCAGCTTCCCCCAAGTCCTTCATACTGAACTTGCTAGAGATGAACTTCTTTGTCTCAGTGACACAGCTAATATCCGTACCTAGGATAAGCATGTCGTCCACGTACAGACAAACGATCACACCTCTTCCATCAGCGAACTTCGTGTAAACACACTTGTCCGTATCGCTGACCATGTAGCCATTTGACCTTATAACTTTGTCAAATTTCTCATGCCACATCTTGGGAGCCTGTTTAAGATCGTACAAGGATTTCACCAACTTGCAGACTTTGTCTTCAAGACCCCTGATGACAAATCCCTCTGGCTGTTGCATGTAAATCTCTTCGGTCAGCTCGTCATTTAGGAAAGCCGTATTCACATCCATCTGATGTATCACCATCTTATGTATTGCTGTGAGAGCAATCAACATTCTGATGGTGGTCATCCGGGCTACTGGAGCATATGTGTCAAAGTAGTCAATCCCCTGCTTCTGAGAAAACCCCTTGGCTACCAACCTAGCCTTGAACTTGTCAATAGTTCCGTCTGCTTTCATCTTCTTCTTGAAGATCCATTTGCATCCGATGGGTTTCGCTCCTTCAGGAAGATCAACTAACACCCAAGTGTTATTTGAGGTGATGGAATCAATCTCATTGTCAATCGTCTCCTTCCAGAAAACTGCGTCTCTGGTCTTCATCGCCTCATCATAGGTAAGTGGATCTGCTTCCACATGATAGGTGACAAAGTCACTTCCGAAGTCCTTCGGCCTCCTCACACGCTTAGCTGACGGCTCAGCTTGTTCTGGTTCAACCGTTGTATCAACAACAACATCTTCTTGGACCACATCTTCATTGAAGACTTTAGTCTCTTGTGCACCCTCATTATTTTCCGGAACATCCGGAAGAACAATATTCTTGCGCCTTGCAAACTTATCTTCAAAATATTCTGCATCGCGAGATTCAATGATATGATTTGACTTAATATCAAGAAATCTCTGAGCATCACTCTTCTCGGCATACCCCAAGAAGATCGTCTTTGTAGTCCTTGTCTCAAGTTTCTGAATCTTTAGATCTGGAAGCTTGACATACGCCAGACACTCCCACACTCGAATGACATTCAAGTTAGGTCTGACCTTGAACCAGAGTTCATGAGGAGTAACGTCTGAAGTTGCATGAGGCACTCTATTTAGAATATAAGTGACCGTCAATGCAGCTTCTCCCCAGTAGCACTTAGGAAGGCCAGCAGTTAACAACATTGAATTTATTATTTCTATCAACGTCCTGTTCTTCCTCTCAGCTACTCCATTTGATTGAGGAGAGTACGGAGCCGTAGTCTCATTGACAATTCCATGTTCCTTACAGGACGATGCGAATTCATGAGACCTGTACTCCCCACCTCGATCACTTCTTATCCTTTTGAGTTGTTGTCCAGTCTGTCGCTCAGCTTCGGCTCTGAACTCCTTGAACTTCTCGAATGCTTCGTCTTTAGCCTTCAGCAAGTAGACGAACACATACTTTGAGAAGTCGTCGATGAAGGTTATGAAATACTTCATTCCGGCCTTTGTAGAGAACTGTTTGAAGTCACAGATATCTGAGTGTACCAACTCCAGAAGATCTATACTTCGATTAACCCGAGGAAAGGGTTTCCTTGTGATCTTCGTTTGAGCACAAATTTCACATTTCTCTACCTTACCCCCATAATTGGAGATAAGTCCTAGACTAGACATTCTGTTTATTCGTTTACAATGAACATGTCCTAGCCTATTATGCCACAACTCAAGAGTATAAGCAGAAGGAGTGATTTCATTAATTACATTGGACTGATTTATAAGCTGAATCTTGAACATTCCTTCGGTATAAAAAGCTTTCCCGAAATATGTTCCCTTGATAGACATCACCATCTGGCCAGCATTGATGTCCATTCTGAGGCCTGCATTGCAGAGTAAGCCTCCCGAGATCAGGTTCTTGGCGATAGCAGGTACGTGCTTTACGCCTTGAAGCGTCAAAGACTTGCCAGAAGTCAGCTTCAGAATAACCGTCCCGATCCTTAGAACTTCAGCTTGTGCTTGGTTCGCCATCACAACCGCTTCAGAAGTGGGTGTGTAGGTGGTGAACCACTCCTTACTGGAGCAGACATGGCAGGTGGCTCCAGTATCTACCCACCAGTCTGAATCAGATCCTACAGCATCAACCTGTCCAATCATAGAAATTACATCAGTAATCATTGAGACTTTGCTAGGCTCACCTTGCTCTGATTTCTTGGCCGGTGCTGTGCATTCACTTTTGAAATGGCCCAACTGGCCACACTTGAAACAAGGCATCTTTGCCTTAGATTTCTTTGACTTGAAAGAAGTTTCCTTAACATTCAAGTTGTTAGGCTTCTTCTTCTTCTTCTGGAAATCTGCACGCTTTCCCTTTCCCTTTGGTTCCTTGGTCTGAACCAGATTGGCGTTAGCCAATTGCTTGGACAGTGTGTCCACCTTCAGTTGAGCCCGCATCTGGTCCTCAACATAGATTTCCTGTAGGAGATCTTCAAGGGTGATCTCCAACTTCTTCCTATGCATGTTTGCATAGAACTTACTCCACCCAGCGGGGAGCTTTGAGACAATCCCTCCAACAACAAACTTGTCGGGGAGGGGCATAGCCTCGTCTTCCAACTTCTGTCGCAGCTTCAGAAATTCTTTGACCTGCGGCAGCATGGACTTCTCGTCCTCAAAGAGCCATTTGTGATATTTTTCAACCACAAATATTTTGCTCCTGTTCTTGTCTTCTTCGTACAGTTTTTCTAGAGACTCCCATATGTCTCTAGCGATATTCTTCTTAGAATAGGATTCTGCTAGGGAATCCTCCATAGCATTCAGGATAAGCAACCTGCAAATGCTATTCTCCCTTCTCCACTTGGCCTGAAGTTTAGTAGCCGCAGAGATTGCGGCCGCAGACCCAGTATCTGGAACAGTAGGTTCCTCTTCAAGCAGTACGTGATCAACGTCTCTAAATTGAAGAGTGAGATAAACCTTCCTCTTCCAGACTTGATAATGCTCTCCATCAAACTTCTCTAACTTACAGAAGTCAGTGTTTAGGAGTGAAGCATTAATATTTTCCATCGTAGCAATAAAGCTTTGAGATTGTTCTTGTCGGGAACGCCGGGACACGCTTTTCGATGGAAAATACAGAAACTGAAACAGTTGTAAAGACAATGTTTCAAATGCAATTTCTTAAAGAAGGTTTTGCAACAGAGATCCAGAAGGATTCTGCAAATTACGAGATCTAAAAAGATATCGTAATTCACGAATAATCTAAAGAGATTTTCGTGATCGTAGCAAACTGGCAGTAGTGCCTTCTAAAAAGAAGATACTGACAGAACTGCTAAAGGCAACAGAAGGGTGACAGGCGAGAGATGGAATTGCTGGGGTGAATGATCACCGTTGCTCAAAGCTTTATTCGCCCTCTGCGAACAGCTTCCAGGAACCAGCAAGGTTGACGGAAAACCTTGGAACACTCCTGCTCTTCTGACTCCTCGGAAGACGACGAACTCCTCTGGCAATGGCTCTACTCTTCTCTCTCTGTTTCTGAAGTAACAGAACCCACGCGTACTAAAAAGTACTAGTGTTTGTGTTAAAAAACATGCTCACTACTCTGTTGTGTTAAAGAACACTTAGAGTTTTCTTCCTGGAATTCTGATTTCTTCAACACTGAGAGAGAGGAGAGAACCTGCATATATAGCCCACGGGGCGGTTGCCAAGCAGTTGCCTGAACTTCAGGGTAGTGGCTGAACCACTCCTGAACGTGCAGCAACTGCTGTAACTGTTCCCGCTCTAATATGCAGCCAGCCATACGCACATACGCACTCTACGCACTCTACGCACACTGCGTACGCTGCGCACTCTACGCACGCTGCGTACGCTGCGTACACTGCGCGTACTGGGCTGCGTAACTGACGCTAGGACGATGCTGACGTGCTAAGTGCAAAGTGCGCCAACAAAACGCCATATTACGTCTCATGAGCCATTGAGCCCGAGTCCGAGTCCGAGCCCGAGTCCGAGTCCGAGTCGCTAAGCTCCTACGGAGCTTAGCTCCATGGAAATAAATTTCCAAGAGCAAAAAAGCTTACAGCTTCTTAATTGTTGATTAAGC
This sequence comes from Iris pallida, assembly GCA_029216955.1. NCBI lineage: Eukaryota > Viridiplantae > Streptophyta > Magnoliopsida > Asparagales > Iridaceae > Iris > Iris pallida. Next base: position 8,040,245 of record JANAVB010001399.1, read on the forward strand.
ATTTATACCATTAATAATTAATCCCACATGGCACACACCCATGTGCACTACATGTGCATTTCCATAAAGAGCAAAGACTCATATATATGGAGATACACATTCCTTTCTAGCCGATGTGGGACTAAAAACCAAAACTAAAGGCTAAAAACCCAACAGAATTCATGGTTATAGTGATGTAGACTGGACATGATCAACTAAAGATAGGCATTCTACGTCCGGTTACTTCACCTTTGTTGGAGGAAACCATGTTACTTGGAGAAGTAAAAAAAACAAAATATACTTGCAAGATCGAGTGCAAAGCCGAATACATAAGTATAACACTGGAAGTTTTTGAGATTTTATGGCTTAAGCTTCTACTACACGATTTGGGAGTTAGACATAATCAACCAGTTGTTTTGTGATAATAAATTTGCTCGTGCTATTGCATGCAATCTTAAGGTTTTTCTAAACCCTAAAATAGGTTTCTCAACAGATGTATGTATTTGTTGGATTTTCTCCAATATTCTTCACATAAAATCTGTAAATAAAATAAATTACTTAAGTGTTACCGGCCTCCGGAGAAGTCGCGCACGTAGCACTGCCCTAAAAGTTTGCTCGGGTCTATGTGCAGACCATATCCGAACGCTCCTAGTGGTAAAATTCCCGCTCCACCAGAATCTCCTTGCCGCACACGACTCGGAGAGAGTGACCCTGACTTAGCTCTGCCCAGAGCAACAACGAAGAACGTAAAGCTCGGATCGGAAAAACAAGATTTAGAAAAGAGAGTTTTGACCTATATTTCTGTGTGTCCGAAAGAGAAGAAGGGAGCTCAATATATAGATTGATGCCAACGGTTGGGAATAAATGTGATATTAAATCAGCCTATCTAAAATTAACGTTACAAACGTTATAGCACATGTTAAAAAAATGATACAATAAATCTAGACGAAAATTGGAGAGTCTAACGTTACAAAAATTAAAAGAATAGTAACGATTAAAAAATTTAAATGAGGAGCAAAAGGCTTTTAAGAGTCTCAGCCCGAACCCGAAGAGGAAATCGGATCGGCATTTGGCGCCCGCAGATGTGGACACGTACCCGCACCCGTTACGCGCACCAACCGAACCGAACCAAACCAAATCGAGCCGAGCCAGGCCGGGCGGTGGCGGCAGCGCGCGTGTGGCCCAAGGGGCTCCCACACAAGACTTTTAGTGAAGTTAAGAGTAACAAAGCATTATATACACAACCCATTCTCCTTTCCCAACCGATGTGGGACCAAAGATGGAAAATGGAACTGAGCTTTTGCACAAATCTGTGTATGAAACCCACACATGTAGCTAACAGTATTGAGGGTGGAGGCACAAGTAGAAGCGCAATTCAGGAGATTCTAGGTGCTTGTCCACATGAGATCTAAGAGAAAGTCCGTACTTTAATTTTAGGGCTTGTCGTTCGAGACAACATGAAGAGGAGATCTGTTCAGGGAGTTGTCTACCTCGTTCAGGAAAATCGCTATGTGATAGGGTGAGCGATTTCAGTTGTATGTAACATCTCTTTCTTCTTGAGTTCGGTGAGGCGGTTGAACCTTTGGATAAAAGGTTCAACAAATTTGTATTCAGTTTTATATTTTTTTTTAAAATTTATACAGATTAGATTTTGTCCAGGTGACACAATTACCGAACCATATATTGTGTTTGATCGATTTCAACACTATTAGATATTGGTTCATTATTTTGAGATGGGTTGTCATCGCTTCTGTGATCGTGCATATATTGTGTTTGATCGGTTTCAACACTATTAGATATTGGTTCATTATTTTGAGGTGGGTTGTCATCGCTTATGTGATCGCGCTTTCATGAACAACGCTATTAACAAGATCCAAATATAAAAGCTCAACCCAGATTCAGTTGTAGATTCCTTTTTTTTTCTTTTTCGTTTTCTCGTTTTTATCAGCATCCTTCTTGTCAAATGGTCAAGGCTCTTGGGTGAGTAGCAGAACAACTTTTAATTTGTTATGAGCCCAAATGATGTCAAATGCATGGATTTTGTTCTCATATGGAAATATTTTCTTTACTGTCGACAAGTCTATCCTTAAACAACCAAGAAAGCATTATTGGCACTAGTAACTTACACGTGCATAAAAAAAATAATTAGAACTTTGGATATATATATATATATATATATATATATATATATATATATATATATATATATATATATATATAGAAAATATCATGTAGTTAGTTTAAATATTAGATATATTTTAGTTAAAATTTACTAGTGTCTGCGCACACGCGTTGCGTCTGCAACGTCTTTTTTTTTTTAAAATTTTTACTACAATTGTATGATTGTCCGTGTCAATTTAAATTTTATTACAATTGTATGATTGAACATGTCAAACATGCGTTTCTGTACGATATATATATATTTTAAAAATTTTATCAAAATTGTGTGATTATACGTGTCAAATCTTTGGAGATATGGAACTTCATTAATATAATTTTTTGTAATTTAAACCCTTGCATATTCTAAATATAATATTTCTAAATTTAAAATCCAATTCATATGTTAAACTATAATCAATTAATTTATACTCTCTTATCAACTTATTTTATTTAAATTATATTTTAAACGATAACTAATATAATCATATAGAAGTTCAAAAATCCTCCTATATATTCAAAATATAATATTTTTAAATTTAGAATTCAATTCATAAGATAAACTATAATCAAGTAGTTTATACACTCTCTTATCAACTTAGATTATTTATATTAGATTTTAAGATATAAGTATAGATATTGGATTAGATCTTATCTCTCTTATCAACTTAGATTATTTAAATTAGGTTTTAAAATATAAGTAACATTATATTTATATTTAAATTATAAAACAAATTGGGTTAGATTTTCAATCCTATGTATTTTCCTTCCCTCCTTTCAATCCTATGTATTATCCTTCCCTCCTTTTCATACTTAAAATATGAAGACATCTTTCTTTTTCATACATAAATACGAAGAATATTATATTTAGATAATATCAAAATAACAAATGTTATGATTATATAAAATTTAGAATTATGTTTAACTTACGAATTATATATATTTTAAATAATATATTTAATCAAATTATGAATTATGTCTAAACTTGCAGATTATATCTCAATTAAGTATTTTAAGTACTAAATTATAAATTTTAGACGTGTAAGAAAAAGAAAGAAGTTCTAAATTATAAATTTTAGATATGCAAGTAAACAATAAGAAAAAAAAAGATCAAAACAATGATGTATGATTAATATCTCTACTACTTATGTATGTTGATTAATATAGGCCAATACCAATCTTTTAAATACATAAACATCCATTATTTTTAAAATTTCATACATACGTAGAAAATTATATTAGGTAAATATTAAAATTACAAATGATATGATTATATTGAAATTTAGATTTATGTTTAGGTTATAAATTAGATTATATTGGATTATGTCTAAACATACATGAGATTAATCTCAATTAATTTCGAAACTATAAACTTTAGATATGTAAGAAAAGAAATTATATTTTAAATAATAGATTTATTATTTAAATTATATTAGATTATGTCTAAACTTAGAGGAGATTAAATCTCAATCAAGTTCGGAAATATAAATTTTACATATGTAAGAAAAAGGAAAGAGATCAAACAGTGATGAATGATTAATACCAACTACTTATGCCTGTTAACTAATATAGGCTAATACCAATCTTTGAAATACTTAAATATCCATTATTATTTAAATGTAAACCAATATTAATATTTTAAATGGTTAGTTAAATATTCATTATTATTTAAATATTTACTTAAATATCCAAAGACTTTTTTTTAAAAATATTTACTTACATATCTAAAAGATTTTTTTCATGAAGGCCGCACGTACCTGTTCAATAATTTAGATTAGTGTGATGCAGTTAGAAAATATAAATATCCAAAAGATTTGGTTTAATATCATCAAGAGGTTATAACTGATTTAATAATTTAGATAATTTAGTTTAGTCTGATTCAGTTAGAACCAAAAAAATTGTTTAATAATTTAGATTAATGTGATGCAGTTGAATTTTTTTTTTTATATAAAATTTTCTCTTTAAAGATAAAGAGTAGGGAGGGGGGGAGAAAGGTTGAGACTGTTTAATAAAATATCTATTATTATCTAAATGTTTACTTAGATATCCAAAGTTGTTTTGTTAGGAAAATGATCAGAAAAAGAGAAAAAGTGGGAGAGTGGTTACAACCGGTTATTAAATGTTACAACCATAGTAATTTAAATTAGTGTGACGCGGTTAGAAAAAAAATTATACACATTGAAACAATTTTTTTAAAAAACATAAAATGGCTAAAAAGTTCTATTATAATTCTAAATTTTGGTGTAATATTTCTCTCATTACTAAATGCAAATGAGTTTTATCCCAAATTTTTTTTCTAAATTTTAAAGGAGTTGTACTAAAAAAAAAATTTAAATGAAGAAAATAAAACAAATTTATCAACATTTTCAATGATCACATATAACTACACTAATCAAATTCTTCTTTCTTTTATCATTTAAACTCCGACCATGTCGTTCATTCTCCTGGATGGTTACATGGCCAGTCTCCAGAAGTGTGAACTTATAAATAATAATTTAGGCACTTTCATTTAAAGGACTTGTACAAAAAAAATCTCGAATCAAGAAAATAAAACAAATTAATCAATTTTTTTAATGATCACAAAATGCAACATTAAATAAAAAATAAAAATAAAAAAAATTATCAATTTTTTCAATGATCACAAAATGCAACATTAAATTAAAAAAGAAGTAAAGTATCTACTAAAGTTGATCATAAATATACTTCCTTTTTTCTTGAAATTAAAGAATAAATTTCCTTTCAACATCTATAAACCCTACTAATCCAAGTAAAAAATTAAGAAAATGAAGAGTTTTCCTTTAATACCTAGAAATCCAGAACTCTTCTTCTGCCTACACTCCCCCGTTGCTCTCCTCCTCCCTCTTAACCTCTTCTTCCATAGTCATCACCAAATCAACAACTTTTGCTCTCCCCAAAAATATCTTAGACTATTTTTTCTAGGATTTCTATTGGGAAAACAAAGAAATAATAGTGGAAAAATAATAAAAGTTAGGAAGAGGCCTAAAAATAATCCAATGCAGAAGAGGAGATTACATAACCGTTTTTAAGATAGTGGGTGTCTAAATGACAATATTATCCCTACATAATTATATATTTAGATAAGAAAGTATACCATCCAAAAAATTAATAATTATCCCTACTATTTGAATTATATAATAGTATAGATTCTTTGTTGAACTTCGAATATTTGTTTAGATAATTTAGTTTAAATGTAGTCTAAATATTGAATACATTTTGAATTTGTTATATATATATATATATATATATATATATATATATATATATATATATATATATATATATATATATATATATATATATATGGAAGCGGATCAAAAGCTCCCCTTAGAAAAACTCCTAAAAATCCCCTCATTCTCATTCGTAATATTAATGTTAATGTTAATATTAATGTTAATATTAACATTAAATACTAAAATTAACATTAAACTTAACATTAAAATTAATATTAACATTAACATTAACAATAATATTAAAATTAACATTAACATTAATATAAAAATAAAAATAAATATTAATATTAATATTAATATTAATATTAACATTAATATTAACATTAATATTACGGATGAAGCTTTTGATCCGCTCCCTATATATATATATATATATATATATATATATATATATATATATATATATATATATATATATATATATATATATATATATATATATATATGGCGATGATGAGTTAGCCTATGCGATGCGGGGCATCCACAACGTCGGAGGCCTGACGATATAGGACTACGAACTGAGCCTGCGTGGGGCAGAATGAGGCGTCCGTGTAGCAAACTCAGTGCACGGTCGTCGTGCGACGGATCGGGGAATCGGCACCATTCGCCCACGGGTATAAGCGACAGGCCGACCACGCGGCCCGTCGTGCGGCGCTGCTGAGGACGACGAGAAGACGTCCGCCATAAACGATCGCAGGCTCGATCGTAGGGGCGTCGGCGATCGTCGCCAATATGCGTGTCGTGCGCATAGAACGGGCGGCTGGGCGGAATCGGTAGTCGCAGGCGACAAGGAATCAGTGGCCGTCGTATGGACGGTCACCCTTAGTCGTCGAGGGCGTCTCTTCGGCGTCGTGGGCAAAGCGAGATGTTGAGTAACTGCCGTCGAAAGACGGTGTGCTGCCGAGCGGAGCTCTGGAGCGCGCGGAGTGCGCGGAGTGCGTGTCCACGGCGATGATGACAAGGCCAACGGACTACGTCCGCACTCCAAAAGTCGTTCCATACGACAGGCCAAGAATCGTGTGCGTGGGACACGCGTTGGAAGAAAAAAAAAATAAAATAAAAAAGGAAAATATATATATATATATATATATATATATATATATATATATATATATATATATAGGAAGCGGATCAAAAGTCCCCCTTAGAAAGCCCCCCAAAAACCCCCCTCACTCTAATCCGTAATTTAATGTTAATATTAATGTTAATGTTAATATTAATGTTAATACTAACATTACATACTAAAATTAACATTAAACTTAACATTAAAATTAATATTAATATTAACATTAACATTAACATTAATATTAACATTAACATTAACATTAACATTAATATAAAAAAAATTAAAATAAATTAATATTAACATTAACATTAATATTAACATTAATATTAACATTACGAATTAGAGTGAGAGGGATTTTTGGGGGACTTTCTAAGGGGAACTTTTGATCCGCTCCCATATATATATATATATATATATATATATATATATATATATATATATATATATATATATATATATATATATATATATATATATATCCACTGCTATATGACCGGACACCAAAAATAAAATTATATATATATATATTCCTGATATATTTTTTTCGCCCCTCCCCAATCTCTCCTCCCCTCCCCCCCCCCCCCCCGCCCCGGATCTTGGCTTCTGGCTCGGCCAACCAGCTGAGCCGTCGGGATCCGCGACCGCGTCGCCCAGCGCGCCCCCCAGCTTCATCCCCTGCTTGACCCCTTCCCCCCTCTGTTCGCCGGCCCTGATGGTGGGGGTTGCGCGGTCATTCGTGCAAGCACTAGTCGGTTAGGGCACTCCTGGGGTCCCAGATCCTGTCATCAAGGAGCGGGCACCCTCTTCCTTCCAAGGTACGCCGACGGTGACTTTTGACACCGCCGACGAGACCGCTCTTCTCCTTCCTCTTCGCTGGGATTTGTGGTACCTAGTGAAAGCCGCTATGCGGTTATTCCGATGGACCCCCGATTTCTCCCCGGCCTCGAAAATGCCTCTCGCCCCTGTCTGTGTTACGCTCCTATATCTGCCTCAACATCGCTTTGCTCGATCCGCCCTCTTTAGTTTGGCCCGGGCGATTGGCACTCCCCTGCAGTTGGACAAGCCCACGTCCGACTGCTCCCGCCCTAGCTGTGCCTGCGTCCTCGTGGAGGTTGATTCGAGCAAGCCGATCCCGGCCCGTATTTGACTGATACTGCCTGAGAATGGAAGTTTCTGGCAAGTGGTCCTCTGCGATGCGCTACCCCTCTACTGCTCTGGGGGCGGCATCTGGGCCATGTGATTGGTAGATGTAAACAATAGGTGGAAGTGTCTACCTCTGCTCTGGTTGGCTCGGTCCAGGTGCCGGCTCGTCGTGATCCTATCTCTCGGGGCACGGTCGCGGGGGGTGTGCGCGGCTCTCCCCTCTGGCCTTCCGGCTCCTGGGCACCCCCCCGCCCTGGCGGGCACATCTCCCTCCTCGATGGCAGCTTGTTCTAATGCCCCTTTACCGCCCGACAGAGTGGCCCTCTCCCCAACCCCCGTAGAGGGGATGGCAATCAACTCATTGGTTGTCCCCTAGATTTTGGATGCGATCGTCGCTACGACAGATGATGCCCCGGCCATCGGGTCATCAAGCGTCCCCTCGGAGGTGGCTATCATCCTCGTTGGCTCGGAACAGGGGCTACGCCCCAATGCTGCTTCCATCCCTTCAGATACAGCAGGTCCAGTAGGGGTAGGCCCCCAGGCCAGGCTGTGTGGTTCGAATGAGCATTCGGAGTTACAGAATGACTATGGGATGGTTAAAGCAGTGAGCATGGAGACATAAGGTGAGATGTTCTTGGCGAATGATTGGGCTTCGCTAGCTGAATCTGAAGGGGAGATACTGTTAGCCTCTCGGGTGCAACACTGCAGAAGTAGGAAGTCCAGGAAAGGCAAATCGGTTGACGGGGCTAACCAGCCCACGATAATTGCCACCCGCATTACTCGATCGGCAGTGAGGCCGAGCTCCCAACCTCTTCATGATTAAGTTCCTCATTTGGAACGTGAGGGGGGTTGGAGGGGGTCCTTCCTTCAATAGAGTAAAGGCTCTGTGTAACACTCACAAGGTGCGGCTTCTCGTCATCATTGGACCGAAAGTGGCTACGGCGAAACTCCTTTCTTATCAACTATCTCTAGATTTAACACACCGGTGTCAAACACCAAAGGTAACATCTGGATGATGTCTCAGAATGATGTCTCATTTACAGTGGTAGACTCATTCGACCAAGCCATCTCTCTCACCATCAGGATCGCGGAGCTGCCGGCAGACATGATGGCTTCATTTGTCCATGGGAGCTGTTCCAGGTGGGAACGTCGGAGCCTGTGGGACAGACTGCTGCAGGTATAGAGTGCTTGGCCTCTTCCTTGGTTATGTGGCATGGACTTCAACGCTATATCCAAGGTTGAAGAACGTAAGGGTAGCAGGCCTCACGATGCCTCTTCGACCTTGGACTTTGTCAACTTTCAATTTGTCGCTGGTATCAGTGAGCTTTCGTTTGTGGGGAATCCGTACACCTGGTTCAACTCGCAACAGGAGCAACATCGACAGTGGTCCCGCTTGGACCGTTGCCTGTCGGACCACAAGTGGCACCTGATGGCCGTGGCCTCTCAGGTGGAGCACTTGAACCGGAATGAGTCGGATCATGCTCCGCTCATTCTCTCGATCCGGTCCCAGGTGAAGCAGGGCCACACTGGCTTCAGGTTCCTATCTTTTTGGCCGTCCCACCCAGACTTCATCTGGGTGGTTGCTGGGGCTTGGCAATCCATCTCTCATCGCAACGGGTTGGTTAAACTGGGGTTCAGGTTGGCGGCTACAAGGAAGGGGCTTGCTAGATGGAGCTTTGAGGCCTTCGACGACATCTTTGAGGTCGTTAAAGTGGCGGAGGATAATGTGTTGGCTGCGGAGGCCGCATTCGACTGCTCGGATGACATTGTCCTCCGGTCGCACCTCAATGAGGCTAAGGCGAAACTAAAGAGGCGGGAGGCGGTTGAGGTGGCATTTTGGCAGCAGAAAGCCAGGCTCAATTGGGATATCGAAGGGGATCAGAACTCGGCCTTCTTTCATACCTGTGTCAGCAATAAACGGAAGAAGCTTTCCATTCACCAGATCCGTCGGGAGGACGGGATTGTCATAAAATTGGCAGTGAAGATCCAAGAAGAAGCCATCCAGTTCTTCTCCAAGCTCTTCCAGAAATTACGGGTGATGCCGGACGAGCAGTTCCTTTCGGCTATCCCTCCCATTATCTCGGCGGAAGACAATGCGCGCCTCTTGGCTCCCCAACCATGGTAGATATTGCTGGGGTCGTCAAATCTCTGGACTCGGGGAGCTCGGCTGGGCCGGACGGCTTCAATAAGGTATTCTTCAACACTTGTTGGGAGGACTTTGACTCTTTTTTCCTACTCCTTTATGCCTAAGTAAAATATATCGTTGTATGCTTTGTTAACCTATCGAGACCACGGGTGTGGCTCGATCGAGAAATGAACATTGTGCGTGCCGAACACTATATAGAATAATTGAAATAAAACGTACATCAATACGAGTCGCTATTGAATATTGAATATCGTAAAGGTCAGCGCCTCGGTGCGCAAGCCATAAGAACATGGAATAACTGTATCAACAAGTGCCTCAGCGCACGAGTCGTTCGTGCCTTCGTACATGAGTTAGAATGCTAGCACATAGAAAGACTATTGAGGCGAGTGCCCTAGTGCACAAGCCATGAACATTGAATACTAAGACATAGAACATATAAATACGGTATCGAGGTGTGCATCGCATGCACGACTCGAATAATAGAGAACAATTGTGTCCAAGCGTACGTACGTGCACAAGAATCATAAAAGATGGCTTCGTTACGAAGAGAACAATTATGGCATGACTGTGACAGAACTGTCGAATGTGGCACGGTGTCTTGGAAATGTTCAGGACCTTCGGGTCGTTCGTTTGACGAACATTGAGTTGAGGCATGGTGCCATTAAACATTGAAACGAAGAATGAAATCGTACAAAGAATGCAAGAACATAGAAAGAGGGAGAGCATTGAAAGAAAGAGAATTACCAGACGACGTGAAGTCTGAGTTTCGAACTCAAGATTATGTTTGGTTGTATGAGTTTGACGCACGTTACATGGTTGAATGGACTTGAGATATTTTTTGTGCACGGGTGGGATATGATTCCCTCGAACGAGTTATTGGCCGGGACACTGCGACCATTCGGCCTAGGAGGAATGTTAATCATTGTTGGTGCATATTTTTTGGGCATAACTTACGATCTGCTACTGATATGATAAGACACAATTGATGGTAAGTTCATTGTCCTTCGGATATTGGGCCAGCAAACCCGTACGGGTAGGACGTCGGGTTATCTAATTTGAGAAAAGAAAAGAAAAAAAAGGAAAAAAAAAGAAAAAAGAAAAGAAAAGAGAAGCAAGGTAGTCCATTCCGATACGGATACGCCAACGACTTTCATATTGTTAAGGAACGGTGGGCCGAAAGTGCAAGAACACAGAGATCCTGCACAAGATCACTTATAACATGACAGGAAAAGCTGGTAGGCGTATTCACCTTGTGTCCGACAAGGGTGAGTGCGTCGATGCTGGCAAGAAGTCACGAAACAACATGAGACTGATATTGTTGCCTGCTTGCTTATGCGAATCAAATAACATGCTTACCATGATAACCTGCTTTACTACTTTCAGATATGCCATGAATTGATCCTAAGGTAAGGATAGAAAGATCACTAAATTGTATGCTGCATGATTCAAAATATCTACTTAATGTCGGTTTAGGTAAAGGTCTCTGATCAGTATGCGAGAGGATTAGTACTGATCTCCCACCAGATTGCTTGCAGGTTCAGGGAATGATCTGCTCGTGGCGGAGCTTCGCTTGAACACGCTGAGGCATAGAATATTGTAGTGTATTAAGGCGTACAACCGCATTGACGCTCGGACTTGCAACAGGATGATGCAGCCGAGATATAGAAGACATGATATAGAACGGTGAAATCCTTTGTGGGCAAGAAAGAACTGAGTATTGTAGCCAATCTGGCAAATTCAGTTTGGCAATTGAAAGCTTTTGTAACCTCAGTTCATTTATCGAATAAAGAGAATTGTTTTGTATGCTCTGTTACTTCCGCTGCTAAATAACAATATCAAAGATAACCATTTGAGAACTTGTCATCTTGCCTTGTACGAGTGCAACTCCAAACTCGTACGACATCACGTTCCAGCGAGGAGGATGATTCGGATAAATCGATGCGAGGACGAGCGATATTTTGGGTCGAGGCGTGACAGAGATAATCTCCGAGCCGGGGCACAGCAATAGAGGTGGTAACATTGCCATGAAGCTCGACATGCACAAAGCATATGATTGTCTTGACTGGCAATACCTGCTATGGGTCCTAAAGAGGTTCGGATACAGCAATGAGTGGATCGATATGATGTATCGGTCGGTGAGCAATTGTCATTTCTCTATGGTGATCAACGAGAAAATATCGGGGTTCTTTCGATCCTTCCGTGATGTGCGCCAAGGTGATCCTCTCTCCCTGGCACTGTTTGAGATTGGGACAAAAGCATTGAGCAAAAATTTGAACAAGTTGCTGAGCCAGGTTTCGCTCTGCTACTCCATCAATAGTGAGTGTTCGCGTGTCTTGCACCTTAGATACGCTGACGACATCTTGATATTTTTCAACGGGGACAAGAGAGCAGTGCGGACTCTTATGCTTACTCTAAACATGTATGAAAGAGTGTCGGGGCAGCTCATTAGCAATGCTAAGAGCAAGGTCTAAATCGACCCATCTTTACCTGTAGGCAGGCGCGGGAGTTTGGCTGGGGCGACGGGCTTCCCACTCTCTCACCCTCCCTTCCAATATCGGGGGTGCCCCATTTCGAACGGTAGGCGGAGCGTTGCACTCTTCGACCTGATGGTGTAGCGCATCATGGATCGCCTTCTCAGTTGGCACATCTGGATGCTCTCCTTTGGGGGGAGGCTCACCCTCTTGTGGCACGTGCTTGCCTCCATATCGATGTACACCCCGACCACCTGCCATCCTCCCATCTGTGTCTTGCGTCAGATAGAGAAGATATTTTCAAGATTTTTCTGGGGGTCAAAGGATGGAGCAACCCGACACACCTGGGTGAGGTGGTCCACCGTGGCACGCCCGACGATCGAAGGTGGCCTCGGGGTTAGGCGGCTGCAAAAGATGTCCGACGCGCTCGCGATCAAGCTATGGTGGAAATTGCGGACATAGGACACTCTGTGGTGTCGGTTCCTCCATCTCAAATACTTTCTAGAGTGCATCCGTGTCAGGTGATGATCTCTTCCGATGCATCGCCGATTTGGCGATGTATCTTGGTAGCTCAGGAACGGGGGGAGGCTCACATCAGCTTGCAGCTAGGGGTCGAGGATTCCTCGTTCTTCTGGGAATGGTAGTTATCGCACAAAAAGATGCGGCCAGTAGAGGTGGGGGACAACGTTGCAGTGCTCGGGGTACGGATCGCCGACCTATGGACTACGACAGACGACTGGGACCGCAGCCGGCTCCGGAGGCTGGTGGATGAGGCAGGGCGGGATCAGGTGATCGGTGCTGGGATCAGTCCGCGGCCACAGAAGGATGAGTGGCTCTGGGGGGTGGGGCATTCTCTACGGGCTCAGCTTGGGTTCTTTCTCGGGTGCCTGCCCCGCGCGACGAGAGGTTAGCATCTATTTGGGGGCATGGTCTGCCTATTAAATGGTCTATTATGCTCTGGAGACTCCTTTCGGATAAACTAATGTCGGACGACTATCTGCAATGCATCGACTTCCACCTGGCTTCGCGATGCCACTGCTGCTCCTCTTCTGGCGCTGAGACGTGTTTTTGTTTGTTCACCGAGGACGAATTGGCGTTGGGTACCTGACGCTTCTTTCATCGGACAATTAAGGTGAGTGAAGGGAGTGGAGGCCTTGTGGACCGTCTGGACGCTTGATGGGTGGCTGGTCCAAAGTATAGGAGCAACACAATCATGGTCGAGACGGTTTGTTGGGTCCTACGGAAGAATAGGAACAAATGGCTCTACGAAGGTAAACAATTTTCCCTTGATATACTGATTCAGGAGGCTAGCAGACAAATGAAGAAGATTTTGGGTAGTAGTTTTGGGTGTAATGCTCTGCTCCGCACGGTGCATTATGTTAAGTCGTTGACTCGAAGAGTTGTGTTGACCCGATTAAGTATCGATGCAAATCGATACAAGAGTTATGTTGTCCCAAAAAACACACCGAGTCGGATCAATGCATAAAGTTACGTTGACCCGAGGAACGCATAGAGTAAGATCGATGCAAAGAGTTATGTTGACCTGAGAGAAAGCAGTGAGTCGGCTCGAAGATTCTAAGAATTCGAATTGACGCAAGGCATTAGGCGATTCGAACAAGTATTGATTTTAGTTGGTTTCATGTACAGGCTATACGTTTACACTGAAATATAAGTGGTCGACATTTTGCCTTATTTGAAATGGTGTCCGTAAAACCAAATTGTTGCCTTACTATGGACTGAAGTATAGGCACGGTTGGCCAAATCGCTTGGATAATTCAACGTAGCGCAAAGTGTTCGAATGGCCAAGTCAGAAGAGTTGTCCGTGCAACAAAGATATGAAATCGAGTCGCATCAGTTCAGCGAAATGACAAGGCGTATCAGCTTATGGTGGGGGGGGGTCTATGACTTCTCTTTCCTATTCCTTCATGCCTAAGTAAAATATATCGTTGTACGCTAAGTTAACCTATCGAGACCACGGACGTGGCTCGATCGAGAGATAAACATAGTACGTGTCGAACACTAGATAGAACAATTGAAATAAAACGTATATTAAATGTATGAGTCGTTATTGAACATTGAATATCGCAAAGGCGAGTGCCTCGGTGCGCAAGCCATAAGAACATGGGATAATTGTATCGATAAGTGCCTTAATGCATGAGTCATTTCGTACCCCCGCGTACGAGTTAGTATGCTAGAACATTAAAAGACTATATCGGTGCGAGTGCCTCAGTGCACGAGCTATAAAATATTGAATACCCTATCGAGGCATGCCTCAGTTGCACGAGTCGGAAGGAAGGAACATACATTGAACACTAAAACATAGAACATGGAAATTACGTTATCGAGGCGTGCATCACATGCACGACTCAAAGAATAGAGAATAATCGTGTTAAGGCGTGCGTACGTGCACGAGAATCATAAAAGATAGCTTTGTTGTGAGAGAACAGTTGTGGCATGAATGTAACGAAACTGTCGCATGTGACATGATGCCTCAAAAATGTTCGGGACCTTTAGGTCGTTCGTTTGAAGAACATTGAGTTGGGGCATGGTGCCATTGAATATTGAAACAAAGATTGAAGTAAGAATATGTTGAAAGAATGGAGAAGTGCGAGACGACGTGAAGTCTGAGTTTCGGACTCAAGACTATGTTTGGTTGTATGAGTTTGTTGCATGCATTGCATAGTCGAATGGACATGAGATATCGCCCTTGCACAGGGTGGGATATGAATTCCCTCGAACGAGTTATATTTGCCGAGGCACCAGGACCGTTCGGCCTAGGAGGGATGAATAATCATTGTTGGTGCACATCTTTTGGGTTTGACTTACGATCTGCTACTAATGTGATTAGCCACAATTGATGATAAGTTCGACGTCCTTCGGATATTGGGCCAGCAAACCGGTACGGGAAAGACGTCGGGTGTAACCACCACTTTGCTAAAATAAGGGTAATTTTAAAATTTTATAAAATTTATCATTTAACAATAGGATTTAAATCATGTTAATGATTTATGGTAATTTTTAATTATTTTAATACTATTTATTTGAGTGTATTGTGACTTTGGCATTTTTACTAATGTAACCTTAGAGTTACTTGACCTAGAGGCTAACCATGACCATGGAGACCTAACCATGTGATTAGATTGACTAATTATCACGTTTAGGTTAAGGGTATTTTGGTCATTTTTGACTTTTGGTGAAAATGAATTTTGATTAATTAATATTGTGCTAATCTTTATTTTAAGCCTTAACCTAGAATTGCCCTAACATAGACATTAGTCATGAGCCTAGATATTAGATTAGATGCTTCCATCACATGACAAGGTTAGAAATATCTAGATATTAAGTTATGAGTAGGATATTTGTTAAGATTAGATATTTTATTTTCGGCCTTTGCTTGAGGGCTCAATTTACATTGTAAAGGGCCTTTAATTCCTATTGAACTTAAAACTAACCCTAGAGAACCCCTTGGCTGCCATCAAGCACCCCCTCCCTCCTATATAACATCTCTTTGGCCTCTCCTTGCCTCTTTACATAGCCCCCCTTAAAACCCTAATTTGTGTTCTTCCCCAAATCATCTCCTTTTCCTCAAATCACCTCCAAATTGAGCCTAGTCTTTCGCATTGCACTCCCCTACTGTAGAAGAGATCATTGGAGGCTGGCTAGAAGGATTGAGAGCTATTTAGACCATAGCAGTTGGAGAAGGATCTCATTTCTAGGCTTGTTTATTGAGATTCCAACTCTTAATAGGTAATGGCTCATAAACCTATTAATATTCCAATTTCTTTCCATAGATGCATTCATTTAGGGTCCCCCTTCGTGTCGACCAAGTTTGGTAGGATTTCGTGTCCATTTGATATGCGTATCGGAGGCGTATCAGAGTTTTGTTGTATGTGTTTGATGAAATGCCACAATGAAATGATTGTTGATGTTTTTCAAAACAAATTTCACATTTATAGTGCTGTTTACATTTGATTTGGATTTATTGAGCTCTGAGTTGATTTCGACACGATCTACGTGTCCAAAACAGGACACGAGACTCAGCACGGGGCATCGGGACACGGTCCTGCTACCCGACCCATCTATGTTCCTGCACAGGCTACTTGGAGCCATGAAATTTGACAGGTAGATAGGGGCAACCTCTGTCAGGCCCCTCCTCAATTTTGGTAGGATTTCGAGTCATATCGGACACGAAATCTAGCCCGCAGTGGCTATGCACTGCCTGTGCATTATCGAACAGTTGCCACTGATACGGTTTGATAATTTGGACACGACACGTATTGGGCATTGTGCTGGCACCCTAGGACCTAGCCCTAGACCCCCCTAGCCGTGTGCACGAGCACGAGGCTCCTCGTGTCGGATGTCGTATCCTATCAAGCCCGACATAGCCGCACGAGGGTGTCCTGTCATAGTTTCTGATACTTTTATTTTTTTGGTTTTGACATAGTTGTGTCCAGCAATTAGACACGGTGGGACTGTTTAGACACTTAGGGTTAGGCACTACCTCTGTGCACCTTATTTCCTAATTTAATTTCGAATTTACTTTGTTAATTTGGGTTCGAAATGTATGTAATATTCATGTATAGCTATATTTCCAGATTTTTTTGGATATTTCCCAGTTTTTGGTATATTTCTGAGTTTGATTTGGGATTTGTTATCTTTCCAGTATTGGTTTAGTTTCATATGTTTGATAGTTAGTTTGCTAGGGTTAAATGTTACTTTGTCAATACTTTTACTATATATACATGTTTCTATATGTATACCTCTCTCTCTCTCTCTCTCTCTCTATATATATATATATATATATATATATATATATATATATATATATATATATATATATTTTATATATATATATATATATATATATATATATATATATATATATATTGTAGTATATATGTATACATATGTTTCTCATATATATACTTTATATTTACCTTGTACAGTTTGTTGGAGTATTGTTTTCCAGTTTTGAGATTTGGTTTAGTTAGTTATGTAGTTGATGGTTACTTCATATGCATAGTTGTGTATATATACATTCTTATATATATATATATATATATATATATATATATATATATATATATATATATATATATATATTATGTTTCATATGTTTTGGGTTGGGTGGATGATGGTTTGGGGTCTGTCCCCCTTACTGCCACCTCAGTACAGCAGCCCCTTGCTATCACACACACACACACACACATATCTATATATATGTATACATGTATGTATATAGGATATATGTGAGTATATGCAAGCTTGACCCAATGTTGACCCTACCAACTCTCACACATACACTTGCCCACTCCACAGCCTTTCACACTCATACTTACACATTCCCTTGTATTACCTTGCTTTCCTTTTCCTATATATGTTAGTATATATATATATATATATATATATATATATATATATCATCGTGGCCGAATGTCTTAGCAGAAATCTCAACAGCTTAGCCAACTCGCCGGAATTCCACCACTTCCACTCTACCACCGGCTGCCCATTAATCATCCACCTGGCTTACGCGGACGACATCCTCATCTTTCCAGCTGGCGACATCGGGTCGGTAGAGGCGGTACACAAAACACTGGAAAGATACTCCAGATGTTTCGGACAGCGGGTGAACCCTAGTAAGAGCGTCATCTACACACATCACAAAGTGGACAGAGCCCACTCAGCGATCCTCTCCAATCTGACATCCTTCTCCATTGTATATCCGTCGTTTAATTATCTCGGTTGTCCGCTGGTGTACGACAAATCTAACTCAGGAATATTCGATGACCTCGTCAGCAAAATCAGGAAAAAAATTGAGGGTTGGCACAACGCTACCTTATCTCCTGGAGGGAAAATGATCCTGATCAAGCATGTTCTATCCTCCATTCCTATGTACACCCTGGCAGTCTGTTCTCCACCGCAGAAGGTCTTATCCTCATTCGAATCCCTATTCTCCAACTTTTTCTGGGGCCACAGAGAAGACAGAGACAAGCACCACTGGGCCAGCTGGGCATCCATGGCCAAACCCACCAGTGAGGGAGGACTCGGATTCAACAGACTTGCGCACATTGTCGCCACCTGCTCAATGAAGTTATGGTGGAAGCTCCGCATCGAAAACACGATCTGGTCTCGATTCATGAAGGCCAGGTATTTCCGACATTCCTATCCCTCGACGGCTGTGGCCAACAGCAGATCCTCAGCCAGTTGGCGCAATATTCTTACAGGTCGGAACCTCGCGGATCCCTTGATGGTCGCTGATGAATCGAAAACGTTGAGATGGTCCCTGAACCCCGGCGGCGAGTTCACGTTAGCCTCCGCCAGGACAGCGTTGAGAGGCACGGGAGAGCCAAACGACCTCCTCGCCCCCTACTGGCAGCCCACCATCCCCAAAAAATGGTCCATCCTCATTTGGAGAGCGCAGCGCAGGAAACTCTCCACCGACGATGCTCTGACCTCCATCGGTTACAGCCTTGCATCGAGATGCCACTGCTGCCCCTCTCCGCAAGCAGAAACTGCGGCTCACGTGCTCTACTCTGGTGAGCTTGCAAACAAGCTGTGGTCCCACCTCTCCATCAAATGGCTTATACAACAACAGGCCGGAGACTTCGACGATCTTCTCGCCATCTGGGGAAACTCCAACAGGCACCAGATCGTCGCAGCCGCCGGCGTTTGGGTATTATAGAAAAACAGAAACAAGCACAGATATGAAGGTCGCTATATAACTCCCCACAACTGTACAGAGAAGTCTGCCGACAGGTTCTCAAGGCCGACTTTCGAAGCCCCCCAGCCCAGGGCGGCCGTCAACGGGTTCCGTCTTAACCTGGAGCCCGGAGACTTTTGCTTTGGCTTCCTTCGCCCGGCCATCTATTTTCTTTCTTTTTTTTTCAGCGCCTGTGTTGCGCTCTCCTGTATAGGCTTCGGCATTTTGCGCCTTATACATCAATAAAAGGGAGTTTTGGTTGAATATATATATATATATATGTATATATATATATATATATATGTATATATATATATATATATATATATATATATATATGTATATATATATATATATATGTGTGTGTGTGTGTGTGTGTGTGTGTGTGTGTGTGTGTTGTGATATATATATTGTGTATATATATATTTCATGATATGAATGAATGTATATAAGTAAGTATGTGATATAATGTGAAATATTGTATATAGGCTTTGTGTTTAGGTAACCTATAGGCTATGCTATTCAGATATTTGTCTATGTATATATATATATATATATATATATATATATATATATATATATATATATATATATATATATATATATATATATATATATATAATATATATATATAGGAGTTGGTTAGGCTATTTTGACCTTAGATATTGACTAGATAGGCCTAATTGGTCTAGTAGACTTGAGTTTGGCTAAACCCTAGAATAGTTGACTAGAGTTGACCTAGTTTGACTAGATTGTTGACCAGAGTTGACTTTGACCTAGATTGACTTAGAATATATAGAATGCATTGTAAACTTCAAATATTTACCTTCTCGTATACATCATAACCAGTGTGCTCTATTTAGGACTCAGACACCTCAGTTCAGACATCTATTTTCACAGTCACTCAGTATCTCAAGTGAGTACATGCTCTGATCATTTTCATACTTGCTAGAACTTATATTCATGCTTTAGATAATTACTTGATGCTGTCCCGATTGTTATCACGGATTAGTATGTAACGCCCCTGTCCCAAAATACGTAGGGCTAGGAACGTAGACATGTCAGCCGTATAATAAATATACGTAAGCTGTAAAATGTAGTAGAACCATGACTAATCTCATCCACACAAAATAAATGAATAAAAGACATCATACAATGATAATGAATTATCTTGATACAATATGTTGGGTGGAGACACATCCACTACCAACAAAATAAAAGAAAGAGGTACATGATATGCAAAAGAAATGACGAAGGTAGCAGGATAGATCCAAGACACGTCATCTTCGAATGAATGGAGAAGACCACGACCTCGGCTAGAATACCTGCGGAAGATATGAACACACACCTGGGGAGATAACCAGGTCCTCAGAGGGACGTAACAAGACACATAATATCATGCCAATATAACTGAATATAAATTGCTCAAATAAATAAGTCAATTGAATTATAACATGGTCCAATACACACCATTGAACTAGCGTACCATCCCCCAAACCAAACAAGGACAGGAGATGGCAAACTAATTCACGATGACGTATCTTTCCATGCTATGAATCCAATATGGTATCCGGACCCCAACAAGGTTCAATACCTTTTCATTGGAGTAGTAAACCACACCTACAACCAAACAAGGACAAGATGTGGCGAACTAATCCGTGACAAGTTATTGTTCCAAGCCACGGTCAGATACAAGTACCCAAACCAAGAGTACTCATACCTAACGGATAAGGGTGCCTAACCGATCTAAGTGTATACAGTTTTAAGAACATCCTTCAACGCATGGGCCCTGGCTAAAATATGATCGGCATGGTCCCCCCTTGGGGTACCAGAGGCCCAATCAATAAGAGCATAACGTTCCACAGAACGCCAGTGGCCGTCAGTAATCAATGGGTTATCAATCCCGTATCTCCAGCGGAGCATCCGGGTCACAAGGGAAAGTGCATAGTAGCCCATACGCTAAGGAATTGTTCTCCTCGCCCAATGCCTACTATGTTGTATCCACAACAGAAACCCTACATAACCGCTAAGTCAAACTAGCATGCAATTCTATTTGCGGTTAATCCTATCGTACGGCTTATACGTACTGGTGGCCAGCCAATCACGCACGTCCGTGTTCTACATGCGACACACAACTTCGTGGTACAACGTGTCAAGGCCAATGAATGCAACACACAAGGTGGTCCCTTAAATCTAGGTTTAATGTATAAGAAAAATAATACATAGCAGGAAATATAACTGAACAGTAAGTTCTAATAAGTTATGCCATGTATCACAGTTTATTTTGCATAAAAAAAATAAATAATGCATGAAATATGAGCTAAAATAAATAAATAGTAAATGGCAAGGTGTCTTGCATGGTAGGACGCCTGGTGTACTACAATGATCAATGTAGCACGAACTGCGACTTCGGGTAACCACTACACAAGGTGACCTCTGATGGTGGCACAGACAGTTCCATTGGGTCCAGAACAGTTGAATTTGTTAGGGTCGATAGGAGGAAGGACAGAATTGACGAAGGAAGTAGGAATAATGGCTTGGTCATGGATAAGAGGATAATCGAAGAAAATTTGGATAAATAATATATATACGATTTTTAGAAACTATTTATAATACTTGAAAAATATGTATTAGTAAATTTTTTTTGATAAATATTTGAAAATAGAGGAATAAATAGATTTAGGCTAAAACCCAAAGTTTGTATAGCTATGCTTATAATAGAAACTAAACTTCATAAACAAAAATGTTTTAAATAATTATTCAAAAATATTAATAACTCATTTAGGCCAAAACTATATCTTTGTCAAATAGAATATTTATATTAGAAAGCTATGTTTTTATTAGTAAGAATATATTTTTAGGTAAATGTTCCAAAAATCAGTTCAGGCAAAAATACTGTAGGTTTGTGAAACTAATTTTGTTAATAGCTATCTATAGGTAAATATTAACCTAAAACATTTATTAGGCAAACTTCACATTTGAAAATACCTTTAACCCCCATATAGTTTACAAATAATAATATTCCCAAAACAATAATTATAATAATAGTAATCACAATAAAATTAATAAAAACAAGGTAAACCAAAATAAGTAAAGGAAAGAACTGCAGCACTGTGCTCTCCATAATAATAATAATAATAATAATAATAATAATAATAATAATAATAATAATAATAATAATAATAATAATAATAATAATTCACTTGAAATAGATTACCAATGCCAAAGTAAAAATATCATAATTAATATAATAAGGAAAATAGGAACCAACTACATACAGTACTCTAAGCTTTGTTTTCTTTTCGAAGGAAGAGAAGAGCTATTTTCTCATTTTTATGAGAGTACATAGGAAAGAGCAAACAAAAAATACCAAAACAAAGATGAATAAGTTGAAGAAGAAAGAGAGGGTGAGAGAGAACGAGAGAGCTGTAGAGAGAGGGATGAGCGGAGGAAGAGAGAGAGGCGATGGAAAGATGAGCAGAAGGAAAGATCAAGAGCTGGCGGGAGAGAGAGGGAGAAGGTCGGAGAGAGGAAGAGGGATTCACGGAGGGACTCGGCCTGAGCTAGCCGGAGTGCTGCTCCGCGTGCGAGTCGGCGGCGCATGCGGGGGCTGGGACAAGATCGTTCAGCGGCAGGTCGGAGGGTCGCGGCGGATCTAGACAGCCACGCACAGGGGCGCAGAGACTGGGCGACAAGGGGCGGCGCCGGCTGGGTCGATCGGCGGAGGAGAAATATCGGTGAGCGGAGGGGGTTTCGTGCGGTCGAGAAAGGCAAAAGGGTTTAGGGGGAGGCGCGCAAGGCTGCTCCGGTGGACAGCGGGGAAAGGGCGGCGAATCTGCACGACCGAGAGGTCGGGGTCATGGCTCCGATTGTCAAACACGAGGAGGAGGCTCAGGTGAGTGTATATTATTTTAGGTTTTGGTGGGTTTGGAGGGTGCGGTGGCACCGCCTGATGACGGTGGTGGTCGATGGTGGTAGGTGGTGATATGACGGAGATGGCGATGGCCTTGGCGGTGGTAACGATTGGTGATGGGCTCCTTGTGGTCGGAAGAAGAAGGGCGGGTTGGCAGTTGTGGGTTGGTCGTAGGGGACGGGTCGGAGCTAGGCGGGTGGTGGTGGTGGTGGTGATGGTGATGGCGGGACGACATCGGGGTTGTGGCGATCCAGGGGTGCGATGGTGATGAGATAATATGAAGTGGAGATGATTGCTGCGGGTTGTCGAGGGTGGAAGGTGAATAGTCGGCGACAAGATCGAGGCTAAGGGTAGGGTTAAGAATTTGATGCATAGTGTCGGGGTGTGTCCGACACGGGAATAATGTATATATAAATGGATGGAATAAGATAGTCACCCGGGGTCGGACCCGAGGCCGTCACGGCTGACTCGGGGGGAAATGGCCACAGACACGATGCACGTACTTCGATGGAGAAATTTATGAAGAGAAATTGGACTTGTGGAGTTCATGGAGAAAACATATGGAGGCTCCCCTATTTATAGGGTTGAGGAATTCTACTTGGATAAGGTGTAGGAATGATTTAAATCTCATTAGATAAGTTTCTTATTTAATTTAAACCAATCAATTCAATCAAAAATCAAATCTAAATATAGTTTAATCCAAATAATTCTAATATAGATAAATCTTCATCCTTAATTTAAACTATTTAAATCAAATCAATAAATCTAACCACAATTTAAAGTATAACAATTAAACTAAAATATCTTTTTATAATTAATTAAAAATAATTTTGAAAATAAATATGTATATTTAAATATTAGAAACACCTTTTTGCATTTACATATATAATTTATAATTCGGTTTTCAAAAATGTACAAGAATTACATTCATGTACTCGCCGCAAATAAAATTTACACTACTTATACTTATATTAATAAAAAAAATAGATTTCTAAAATAATCAAGGTTTTGACAAAATACGTATGATATATATTCTTGCTTAAACAAGGAAAAATATTTACCTTATATAATTTTAAAAAAAGTATACTTATTTTCTATATGAAAAATTTGATACTATAAACTCTTTGTATAAAAATATACTTTGTACCTACGTGTTTGTACTCGACGTAAAATACCGACAATAAGGCCAATCAAAATTAAAAAAAAATTAAAATCATGGTGAAAATTTAGGGGGTTTACATTGTACCCTATGGATCTTGTCATACGATTTTATCCCCCTCGGGTTCATCAAATATATCTTGTCATGTGCTTTTCACGAACATCTTGTATTTCTTATACACCCCTATTCATGTATAATCTTGTGCAATCTTGTACTCTCATGATCATATGAGCTTCATAATAAAAATCTCTTGTGCAGGTAACGTAACTTGACTGAATCCTTGTGTATTGGTTGGGGAGGGTGAGTAGAAAATGGTTATGTGATCAAACACCAGCTTGTGCAAATCTTGTGAATGTCCATTATGCCCTCACGTATAATAGAGTCCCATCTTATTGAAACCTAACCTGTTTACATAACCATATTGTGCTCTAAACACTTGTATTACTTACAGTTCTTATTTCATATACAAGTGTCTCTTGTACTCAGATTTGTTTATTTATACTGTTCTTATGCATGTCTTATAGTTTTTATGATAGTTTACTCTACTGCTTGTTTTATATATTACGTCATGATATGATCATGTTTCAGTGTTATGTATTCGCTCCTGTCGTGACTGGACCTATTGAAAATATTACAGATGTTACTGAGGACTTCTACCCAACCTATTATGGAGCCCATCTAGACGACACCTGTGAGTTGGACCCACAAGAGGATCCAGCTCTAGCTGAGGACGTCATCCCTACTGCTTAGACTAGATTAGCTAGGTTTTATCTTAGTTCTTGATATTTGTATTGAATTCTGAGTTTGTATTATTTGGATATTTGAGATGTTGTGTCGTTTAGACACTTAGACTTATTTTCCTTCTGTTTGTATTTCTCTTTTGTGATTTCCTATCTATCATATCGTTCTATTTCCATCTCTAGATTTGTGATTGAGTTGTACCTAATGTGATCTGTCTTCCGTTCGGAGAGTATATCATATTGTATTTACTTTGTGATAGTGACCTAGAACAGCGTTCTACCGTCGACATTGTGGCATAGGCTGGGCGTACCCACTTCTTGTGCCCCTACACTGGGTACGGGTCGTGACACATTTTTAGTGGTGGCCCACACAGGTCTCGAGATTCGCAACTAGTACAATTTCGTAGTGGTACTCGAACTAGAGTATCACTATAGCCTGCAGTAGGATATATGATATAAGTTTTGAGGTACTCAATCACATTTAGGAAAAACTCTTATCTGAATTCCTGGCATCTAAATTCTTGCTCATATTTGCTTTCTTTTGAAATAAACTGTCCTCCTTTGATCATATCGCTTCTTGCTCAGTATTGATTCCTTGTTTGATTTGTCTTCAGGATGGTGCAGACACGATCTCATCGTTCCGGCCCAGGGGATACCACCGAGAGGTCTGCCACCTCTCGTCCGATTTAATAGGACCCTGGGACCGCAGCTCCCCTCCTTCCTTCTCATGTTGGAGCAACTGCTGCGTTCAAGGGTGCACCTCCACCTATCCGGAGGCCTACCCCAGTCATCCCGGACATACTTCAGCGACAGCCACCTTCAGGATCAGTGGATGCAGCTCAGCTTTTTGCCTTCTTCCAGCAGATGATCGAGGCTCAGCAGCGTCAGTCTGCAGAATTCAGGCAGGGCATAGACAATGCCCACCAGCTAGCGATGACGACAGTGGAGAGGGTTACCGTCCAGCCGTAGGGAGGCCAGATACACCAGTGCCATCCGAGGACCCCGAACATCCAAGAATTCCAGAAGATGCGTCCGAGGGACTTCAGAGGTACCGAGGGTATCATATATGCCGACAACTGGATTGAGCACATTGAGGAGATCTTTTGCCTCGCATTGATACCAGTTGGGATTCAGGTATAGGCTGCTGGCAGTCAGATGCAGGACCGACGAGATAGAAAACTTGAACTTATAAACGAGTCGCACGACTTGCGATCTCGATAGAAATATTGGACGAGGCGAATCGTAATCAAATCGCACGACTTGCGATAATGTTGGGCAATGCGAATTATAATCGGATTGTACGATGTGCGATTTCGATGAAGAGTTTGTTGATACGGGTAAATAGTGCCTAAGAGATAGTTGGTTACGTTACGACAAAGCTCATTTGAGTACGACTGAAACACACAAAGCTTAGAGGGCATGATCGTATAACTCGAGGGTTCGATATTGGATAGTTGGTTACTCGATTACGCGATCAAAGTATAGCGGTATGCAATGAAACAGAAAATGAGTTGATGCGTATAGAAAAGTTTGTAGTTAATTGGATGTATGCAATACGAACTAAAGTCGACGTTGATGCAGATTCAAAGTTGACCCTCGTGTTACCGAAATTGATATGACCTATCGAAATCGATACGCTTGAAAACGTAAGTACGATGTGAGAACACAAAATAGAGAGGGCCTATGTCACGCCCCGCTCCCGTAGGAGCGATCGTCCTCGCTAAGGCGTGATGCCGCACGAGCCTAGATTGCGCTTGTGTAAGGCAGTTTCATAACGGCCGATTACAGCGGCTGCGACGGGGTCGTCGCACAGAAGTCCCAAGCAGAAATATTGAACATGCAGCAAAAATTTAAAGGTAAAACTCAAGTTATTCAAAAGAGCTCTTTATTGATATTGAACAATCAAATTACAATAGGCACAAGGCCATGATTACAAGTCTCTCGTGCTCACTTTTCTCTCATTTTACAAGTCACTCTGCTCTCTCTCATCTCTCAATACAATGCTTGAGCCAGCGGAAGCTACGGAAGGCAATGTCCATACATTATGTCCCATATAAGTCTTGGCTTCACGCGGCCGCATGCTTCGACTCGCCAAGGAACTCCGTGCCTCGATGCATCCAAGCGAGCTCCGCACCATGTACTTTTACCTGTGCCTGTACATGGAAACTGTGTGGGTGTCAGTACTCAACTGTACTGGTGGAGTGAGCTCCTCGCCCACCCATACAAAACTGACACATTCATTTACTTTGTGCAAAACAAATCCCTCTTTTCGATTGTCTTTCTAGTATTGCCTTAGGATCAGTTTTAAGACCACGACGCCTGACCAAACCGATGTGCAATGACATGGTCGTGCTATAATGCCAACGTGTATTTCGATCGAGGCAGTGCCTCATCGCGAATGCACTTGACAGAACTTCAACTCGGGACGGCAGGGTCGTGCCATACTCTATTCGTGACTTCAACATATTCGAAAGAGTGCTTCGCCGATGAGCAACTTATGCGAACTCGGCCGTGCCAAGACTTTCACTTATTTCATGTGCCTCTAGACTAATTCTCGTGCCAACGACGTCAAGGGGACGACTCGTGCTGGTCGTGCCGCTAGACCTTGCTTAGACATATTCGTGCTTCAAGATTGAGGCCGTGCCTACTTATCAAGACTTATCCATGCTACCGCCTTGCGTCCTTCCTGATCGACTCATAAACCAACTTAGATAAGACTTGTGAAATACAGTATTAATTTCATGGACATCCCGACGCCAAGTATCGTGCCAAGCACGGTGCCTATGTTGCAGCCCAATCTTAGGCCAGACATTGGGTTACCAACTGGACATGCATTCAAGTTTTAGACTCAATCCAAAGACATACACGCGGTTTTACCGCTATTCTGCCGACCCATCTATATGAGTGGTCACTAGCAATGTCAAGCTATCTTGGATTCGGCTCGAGATATCGGCTCGTCCCTCCATGGGTAGCTAGCCCCGGAAGTGCCAAGTATCTCCCATGCGGTTATCCAGCATCCTACCTAGAGCCGCCTCGCTCCTCCCGGGCCGACATAATCCCGGTACCCCGACGATCACTCGAGAAGACTTCACCTTATCGACAATTTGTCCAATTACCATGCAAGACTCAACTTGATCTATCAAGTCCTTCCTTAACCATGACCAGGCTTTCCTTCTTTCTATCGAGGCTTAATAAGACTCCCAAGTAGCGGGACCGATCTCGTGTGCGAGACTTATCGAGACTCCCAAGTAGCGGGATCAATCTCGTGTGTTTCCTTATCGACGCATAGCGAGACTCCCAAGTAGCGGGACCGATCTCGTGTGCGGGACTTATCAAAACTTAGCGAGACTCCCAAGTAGCGGGACCGATCTCGGCGACAACCAGTCGTATGGACTTACTTTGTCCGTAGCACACTCTTTACTAAATCTAATGTGGCTCGTGCCTTAGACAGGCCTGGTTCTCTAGGCGACGCTATCGCTCAAGTCATATACTTTATACGACGAGCCTTGTTCTCAAGGGACTACGCGACTTGACAGTCGCAGATAGAGCGGGACAGTGCTAGAAAGGGCTTAGACCGACCGACATAACTTTGCCTAACTTATTTGCGTAACGACATGATGAGCAAAGGCTACGCCAAGCTTCGCATTGAGAGAACGTGTCGTGCACGCGTTTGACTTGAACAACCAAGTTCTCGGGTGCCTAGACTTAAGCCACAACCGTACAAGACGACTTAACACACGGGACATGTGAAGGCTATGCCAAGCCTTGGACGACGGGACCGTGCATGCTTTATCAAGCATTCACGCGGGCGACGCCTATGACTTAGGCTAATTCGAGTATTGGGGCAAAATGACGGGACCGTGCATGCTTTATCAAGCATTCATGCGGGCGACGCCCATGACTTAGGCTAATTCGAGTGTTGCGGCAACTTAGGCTAACTTCCTTTTCCCAAGCCACGGGACGAAGTATCGAGTGTCATTTGAAAACACGCTGAGCCGACTTCTAAGCAGACAGTAGGACCATTTTCTATGTTCTAAGACATTTCGACCCATCGGGATTATTCCCTTAGCTATGTGGGTGCGTCTCTTTTATTATCAAGCCTAACTTGTGCAAGTTGAAAACATGCGAGTTATTAAGTGAAGGCTAAGATGAGGCGAGTTCATCGAAACTACCCCACCTGAGCGAGGAGTCGCCTCGGCCGAGAGAGCCTTCGAGTAGCCGTTGGAAGGCTAAGTCCGAACGCCGTCGGCGTTTCGGTTCCTCCGATTGACTTAACGGGACGGGGCACTACAATATACACCACTCAGAACAAGTCTCGTCCTTGAGACTTTCCTGAAGGCAAGACGTCCAACCATTTCTATGGCCAAGACTTAATCGTGCCTAGAAACAGAACTATAACAGTCGTGCGGTACGCCAGAATTTATCGTACACACTCCGCCTACTCATTTCTTTGATTCTGAGCCACGCTCGCATGACTGTCAATCTTTCCATTAACATGATTTCAAAATCCTTGGCCATTTCTATTCCTCAAGTCTTGCTTGAACTCAACGTATCACTTTGCTGGATCGTGCATGCATTCCAAGCGTCCCCAAAATACATGCATTCAGCCAGGCCGCATGATAGAGAATTCATCATTCTCACTCGAATCATATCGTGCACATACTCAGGCGTCCGTGAAATATTTAAATGTCAGTCGAATCTCGTGAGGGGTATTCCCATATCCTTGATTCACTCTATCCATCCATACCAATCCTCAAGATCAATCTTTTGAATGCTAACTCTTGAAACATGGATGTCTCGCCTAACCGCTAGGCCATTTCTCAAGGCTAAGTCAATGTCAGGATTGGAATCATAGTTCCCCAACAATAATGCCAACACTGACCCCAATCCTAGGGTCAAACCACGTCAGAAACACGGGGTTTTCTACCCAAGCTCGCGTCACTCAGATTTCTAAATATCGAGCACGATCACCTAATTCGCATCAAGGCGTTTGTTGCACAGAATCCTAATCCGTTCAATCACCAATTTTAACCAATTCATGTATTCGATCACGAGGTCGTCTAGATTTGACAATATGTTGTGCCCCAATCTCACACGAGTCCGATTATCCACGGTGGTTCATGAATCACCATGCAACACTCTCGCGGAATAATCATTCTCATAGGGGCGTAACTCTTGCTTGAGTCTAGACTAATTCATTCTCGATACGCGGATTGGACCTACTCAATCCTCAAGTTCAATTGTCAAGCACACTGAGTCATTCTTGAGTTCACCTTTGTGTCAAACCACAAGTCGAAGCAATCAAATTGCCATGCCATGCAAGTTCGATTACCCCCGCTGTATGAATCACCATACCAGCGCTCACGCGGAGTGATCGCCCTAATCGGCGTGACGTATGTGCGAGGCTGGAGTTGCGCTCGCATAAGACAAGAACGTCAATGTTGTGGTTATCGTCGAAGTAATCCCAAACATTTCATCTTCATCCAATCCAAGATCTCGGTTCGATAGTCCGTTCGCTATTCATTCAACTAGAAAATCCTCGAGCCAAGTCTATCCTTTACTCGACACATTGCAATATCCCGAGTATAGCATCCATCGGAACAATGATATTTTACACGATCATCGTTTCTCGAATCAGAGTACCCCCGAGTTATCGTACATCGATCTTTGATACGCCTTAATTCCATCGATGATGTACGTAACCTGACGATCTTCCTTTGTAACGAACTCCGAGTCGTGCAACTGATGCTATTGTCCGACTTGGATATACCACAATTCTACTTGATCAAATCTGATATCATAAGCGTGATCCTCTAGGTTTCTCCGATCAAGACCATTCATTTTCATTCATCGTTCCGAATCATTTTCTAACTCGCATTGCCCATTCACAAGTTGTCCGAACGAGATGCTCGTTCGGGACATTCGAAGTCACGACCAACTAAGCGTGACGCGTTCTAAGGCTATGCGCGATCGCAACGCCTCGCCGACATACTCGCCGACATACTCGCCGTTACCCTTAATCCTCAATTTTGCTCGAATGATTTCCAAGACGAACCATACACCACTCCGGATTCGAGCCATTCGATCTAGTCCACGATCACATTCACATCACTCGCTAAGACATCTTTCAGATTCGTTCGACGAATCTCTAGCGTAATCGCTCATGTCATCTCGACGTACTAAGTCGTTCGTACTATTCCTCAAAATTTAAACCAATCTTTCGAGTACGCCTAAGTGTTAGTCCGATAACGTTTCCTATCGATATACACTCTAAGTGTATCTCCGTTCCCGACCGAGCGATACTTAATATTGCTTGCGATTCGTTTGCACCAAAAAGTTAAGGTGCGCGACACGCGGCACAACTTAGCCAAAAGACCGTGCGCATAACCATCCCGTACGGACTATACTCCGAGTTTGCATGCTCACTTGCTAAGGTCGACGTAGGACTATTCGGGCACACATACGACTTTGCTAACTTTAGTATGTGTTTTCTATCAAGTCAAGTTTGACACCGTTCGGCACAAAGGCCTACCGATACGTTCGGCGATGGCCTATCAATGCGTTCGATTGAACGCTTATATGAGCTTTTGAAGATATTTAGACTTATTGTTTGGACATGATGTGGGACATTTGAGAGAGAGCGCACACTTCTTTAACAACGACGAGCTTTCAAAACTGAGAATTCAACTTGAAGACCAAGGACGTAAAGCCGTGCTCTGATACCATTATGTCACGCCACGCTCCCGTAGGAGCGATCGTCCTCGCTAATGCGTGATGCTGCACGATCCTAGATTGCGCTCGTGCAAGACAGTTTCATAACGGCCGATTATAGCGGCTGCGACGGGGTCGTCGCACAGAAGTCCCAAGCAGAAATATTGAACATGCAGCGGAAATTTAAAGGCAAAACACAAGTTGTTCAAAAGAGCTCTTTATTGATATTGAACAATCAGATTAAAATAGGCGCAAGGCCATGATTACAAGTCTTTCGTGCTCACTTTTCTCTCATTTTACAAGTCACTCTGCTCTCTCTCATCTCTCGATACAATGCTTGAGCCAGCGGAAGCTTCGAAGGCAATGTCCATACATTATGTCCCATATAAGTCTTGGCTTTACGCGGCCAAACGCTTTGACTCGCCAAGGAACTTCGTGTCTTGACGCATCCAAACGAGATCCGCGCCACGAGCTTCTACCTGTGCCTGCACATGAAAACTGTGTGGGTGTCAGTACTCAACTATACTGGTGGAGTGAGCTCCCCGCCCACCCATACAAAACTGACACATTCATTTACTTTGTGTAATACAAGTCCCTCTTTACGATTGTCGTTCTAGTCTTGCCTTAGGATCAGTTTTAAGACCACGACGCCTGACCAAACCGATGTACAACGACATGGTCGTGCTATAATGCCAACGTGTATGTCGATCGAGGCAGTGTCTCATCGAGATTGTACTTGACCGAACTTCAACTCGGGACGGCAGGGTCGTGCCATACTCTATTCGTGACTTCAACATATTTGAAAGAGTGCTTCGCCGAGGAGCAACTTATGCGAACTCGGCCATGCCAAGACTTTCACTTATTTCATGTGCCTCTAGACTAATTCTCGTGCCAACGACGTCAAGGGGATGACTCGTGCTGGTCGTGCCGCTAGACCTTGCTTAGACATATTCGTGCTTCAAGATTGAGGTCGTGCCTACTTATTAAGACTTATCCATGCTACCGCCTTGCGGCCTTCCTAATCCACTCATAAACCAACTTAGACAAGACTTGTGAAACACAGTGTTAATTTCATGGACATTCCGACGCCAAGTATCGTGCCAAGCACGGTGCCTATGCTGCAGCCCAATCTTAGGCCCAGACATTGGGTTACCAACTGGACATGCATTCAAGTTCTAGACTCAATCCAAAGGCATACACGCGGTTTTGTCGCTATTCTGCCGACCCATCTATATGAGTGGTCACTAGCAATGTCAAGCTATCTTGGACTCGGTTCGAGATATCGGCTCGTCCCTCCATGGATAGCTAGCCTCGGAAGTGCCAAGTATCTCCCATGCGGTTATCCAGCATCCTACCTAGAGCCGCCTCGCTCCTCCCGGGCCGACATGATCCCGGTGCCCCGGCGATCACTCGAGAAGACTTCACCTTGTCGACAAGTTGTCCAATGACCATGCAAGACTCAACTCGATCTATCAAGTCCTTTTTTAACCATGACCGTGCTTTCCTTCTTTCTATCGAGACTTAACGAGACTCCCAAGTAGCGGGACCGATCTCGTGTGCGAGACTTATTGAGACTCCCAAGTAGCGGGACCGATCTCGTGTGCGGGACTTATCAAGACTTAGCGAGACTCCCAAGTAGCGGGACCGATCTCGTGTGCGGGACTTATCAAAACTTAGTGAGACTCCCAAGTAGCGGGATCGATCTCGGCGACAACCATCGCGTGGACTTCCTTTGTCCGTGGCACACTCTTTACTAAATCTACTGTGGCTCGTGCCTTAGACAGGCCTGGTTCTCTAGGCGACACTATCGCTCAAGTCATATACTTTATACGACGAGCCTTGTTCTCAAGGGACTACGCGACTTGACAACCGCAGATAGAGCGAGACAGTGCTAGAAATGGCTTAGACCGACCGACATAACTTTGCCTAACTTATTTGCGTAACGACTTGACGAGCAAAGGCTACGCCAAGATTCGCATCGAGGGAACGTGCCGTGCACACGTTCGACTTGAACAACCAAGTTCTTGGGTGCCTAGACTTAAGCTACATGCCGTGCAAGACGACTTAACCTACGAGACATACAAAGGCTATGCCAAGCCTTGGACGACGGGACCGTGCATGCTTTATTAAGCATTCACGCGGGCGACGCCTATGACTTAGGCTAATTCGAGTATTGGGGCAAAACGACGGGACCGTGCATGCTTTATCAAGCATTCTTGCGGACGATGCCTATGACTTAGGCTAATTCGAGTGTTACGGCAACTTAGGCCAACTTCCTTCTCCCAAGCCACGGGACGAAGGATCTAGTGTTATTTAAAAACACGTTGAGCCGACTTCTAAGTAGACCGTGGGACCATTTTCTATGTTCTAAGATATTTCGATCCATCGAGATTATTTCCTTAGTTATGTGGGTGCGTCTCCTTTATTATCAAGCCTAACTTCTGCAAGTTAAAAACATGCGAGTTATTAAGTGAAGGCTAAGATGAGGCGAGTTCATCGAAACTACCCCACCTGAGCGAGGAGTCGCCTCGGCCGAGCGAGCCTTCGAGTAGCCGTTGCAAGGCTAAGTCCGAACGCCGTCGGCGTTTCGATTCCTCCGATTGACTTTGCGGGACGGGGCACTACAACCTACGATATCGAGATTTTGGAATTGTAATACGGAAGTGTCGAACTGGTTGATCATAAACTTTGTGATTGATCAGGGCGAGACCATAAAGTTATCGACGATTGTTTCGATGCGTATAGCATCTCGGGTGTCGACTGTTGGTAGATAGACTCGAACTCAATACGAGTAGATGTTTCGTGAATTTCAGAATCATCGACGGTAGTGCATGACTTTACTTGGAGGATAGTTGCGCATCAGTTGCGCCGATAGAAAAGGTTTTGTCCAAAATTGGGAAGTCGCATAGCAATTGTCGGAACGTGATTTGGCTCCGATATAAGATATAGCTTGGTTCGTAGTAACTATCCTTCGTAAATGATCCACAATTGTCGAGCGTAGCTTCGGGGCAGCTGACCCTAGAAGACTTGACCGTCAAATCAAATTGAATGTTACAGACCGGTAAGATGACCAATACGATGTCGCATATGAAATTACATCGGTAACACATATAATGTGGTGCATGTTGATGACAAGTCTAGGCAATTTTTGAGAATCATGCTATGCACGAGAGCGAGCGGTAAGAGAATGTCTTACGGGTTATGTCGTTTGATTTGGATTCTCCTTACAATTGAGCTAGCGTGAATCGAACTTATATTCGATGTTGCGAGACGGACAAGTTGGTAATTTGCTAGTGAATTCCTACTCGTTAGGAATCGAACGTAAGACGTATCGTAGAGACTTTGAGTCAAAGCGATTGTTGCCTTAAGCACCGTCGCCTCGAGTAAACTTTTGTGTCGGATAGATTGTGGCATTTGTGCAATGTCAATTTAAAGTTGCGCCGGGAGAATTTAAGCACGGTATCTAGGTAAGTGACCTAGTGGGCGCAGCCCTGATTGTCGATGCATTTGCAAGCCAATAAAAAAAATCTTATCGAGATGAGTTGCATAGCCAGACTTCGGAAATAGTTGGACAGTGACTTTGAACGCAAGGCGTTGCGGAGGTGTAAATCCCCAAAATTTTCAAAAAATATTTTTATATACTTGCTTAAATATTTATTTGGAATTATTTGTACTTGCATATAAATTTCTTTTTATATTTATTTATTTATTTTAGAAATAATTGGTAATTAATTCTGTTTATTTATATTAAGGTTTCCAATATTAAATAAGTGTTGGTTGTATATAAAGTAAATAAATAATTGCTAACAAAGTATATTAGGTATCTTAGGAATACCAAAATATATACGTGTATATTTTCATGATTTTGTGGACTAAAAATAATTTATACACACACACACACACACACATATATATATGTTAGTGTGGGCTTGATATATTTTATAGTAATACTATATATGATTTATGCTACGGGTAAATATAGTCATTAAATTATGTTGCTAAAAAAAATATATGTTAAGAATTTATTTTGGGAGAAATATATTTTCTACAACTATGGGTGATTCCAATTCCCGACCCCCCCAAGAACAGGGGACAGAACCAGCGGCCCCTTAGGTGTATATATACACTTATGGAAAAAAAAATGAAAAAAATAACAAAACCCTTAAACCCTAGCCGACACCCCTGCCAATCCCTCACACGCGACCCCTGGCCTCAGGAACTCACCAACACGGGGCCGCCGGCCGGCCAGGTCTGCCGCGGACAGCGCGCACAAGCGCGTCAAAACAGAACAGCAACAACAGCATTGGTGGTCGGGAGAGTCGACTTCGCGCGGAGATTTCTCCACGATCGGTCGACGGTTTGTCGAGCCGATTGCTCAGGTATGACCCAAACATAACCATCTTAAAACCCCAATGGTTATATTTGTTATAATCGCGCGACCGATCCAGGAAATCGATATGAAGTCGATCAAAATCCTGTCTCGAAACAGGGCCTATAACAGTCCATGTACCCACAATAGGAGATCAATTTTGATCGATCTAATAACAGTTTAGAAATCATATTTGAACAAAGTTTTAGACTACATGACCAGGATTGAAACCCTTCTTTTATTTTCTATTTTAGACAAATATAGATTCAGTTAATCGGGATCGAAAATTCAAAAAATTCCATAAAAACAATTTTCAAAAACGTGGAAAACCCTTCGATACGACGTGCGTCCCGCTAATCCGGGCGACGTGATCGCGAACCAAAAGCATTGAACGGTGCGTATCGACTTCGTGGACGTGTGGGCTTTGACGGAATTCAAATTGGTTGCGTGTGCGCGACGAATTTGATACGTATCCGTCAAAATTCACCGTATCGGTCTCTTTGCAAATTTCTCAATTACTTGGTGCACGTTCGTCAGATCGGGATGAAACATGTGGCAACAGGACCGTATCATTTTTCTGGTCCTGTATGCCAAGTTTGGTTCGATTCTGAGATAGTTGACCGTATCGCCGTTTCGTGGGCCCCACGTTCCGCCTCAACGGACGATTTTGTGCACGGTCCGCCGGAATCCAACTTTGGACATACGGTTGGGTTTGTATCATCAAAATAAATTCGTAGACATGTAGTTTGACGACTTTACAGACCATTTACTCTGGCACGCTTTTCGATGCAAAGCGGGTCCAACGGTAGATACCGTTTTGATCCGAAATTATCGTTTTGCCCCTGTGTTCAGAATTGGACTTAAGGACAGACAATTCTAGCTAATTTGACTATATGTTGGAAATGTCTATTTCAACATCTGTAGACTGTTTTACGAATTTAACTGTTGTGGCACACTGAGTGGTTTGGATTATCGGTTTCACCAGCAAAGGACCACAGGCGAGTACAGTTTATTGTTTGGTTTCGATATTGAGCTTTACTATACCTCTTTGTT
This sequence comes from Iris pallida, assembly GCA_029216955.1. Lineage (NCBI taxonomy): Eukaryota > Viridiplantae > Streptophyta > Magnoliopsida > Asparagales > Iridaceae > Iris > Iris pallida. The sequence goes on from JANAVB010001399.1 coordinate 8,077,103, forward strand.
AGTCAATAGATATGTGATTTCTGTCTTTTATGTTTGTTACATTTTGTCGTGTCGGAGAGGTGAAGTACCAAGGATGTGTGATCTGACCTTATACAGTGTATACCGTGTAGACCGTGATTTATTATTGCATTATACCGTGTAGACCGTGATTTATTATTGCATTATACCATGTAGATAGTATTTCATTATTCCTTATATAGTGTAGACAGTGTATATTATACAGTGTAGATATCGTAGACCGTGTCGTGTAATTATCCCGAGATCGATCACATATCAAGAGTACTTCAGTCAGTCGGTGAGTATTGTCTTTGTATTTATTTACTGTTTTCCTTTGTTTAGTTTTATTTTTTCTTTCTGTGTTTATTTTTCAAATCATATATTTAAAGGCTAACCTCTGTTGTATAGTCATTTTCATTTATTGAAACTACATTCAGTGAATTGTACTCGTTCCATTCCTGACTGGAAACTAATATTTTTCAGGTTAGCTGTGGCTTCACTTAGAATTGGGAGTTACGGGTGTACTTGCAGACGAAAACCTAGAGATTAGCTAGATAGATGAGTTGTATTCATTTCAATATTTGTAAGAGTTTATATTTTTCTGCAAATGTAAAACTTATAAATATTGTAAATTAAATTAATTTTGTGAATGAGCATTATTTATGATTTTGAGCATTGTGGCTATACAGCGTTCTACCGCCGACAATGCGGCATAGGCTGGCTTGGACACGTCTCATATCCGAAAAGCGGGTGCGGGTCGTGACAAGTTTTTGTGGAGGCCCATGCAGGTCTCTTTTCGCAAAAGATTGCGAACTCGTGGTAGTACCTATGTCAGTCGTACTACTGCGAGCCTGCGACTAGGAAATGCTCATTCACAATTAGGATTGAATTGATTTAAGAGAATGATTAGGACTAGGAGTCCCTTGTTCAAATTGACCGTTGGGTGGTTAAGGTTATCAGATAGGCCATGCAAATTAGATAAAGAATTATTAAATTTAGATAGCTTGCCCGATCTCTATAGATACACTATTACTTTTGATATGACGATATGATCCAATGTGAATATACTATTCACTTGGTAAGTTAGGCTTTCTTAGAATTAAGGCTCTAATCTTGATAAACCGTTCAATTTTCTTTTGCCCTATAGATATAATCCTTATATCATAAGTTAGAATTGCCTATTTAAAATATTTTGCCGTAAGGAATTAGTTTATAATTTCTGATTCTGTTATTCATATACGAATTTCGAGGTAGATTGATTCAAGGTTTTCCCTCAACCATTTGAAATACATATGAAATAAAGATTAGGATGTTCTTATTTTCCTTGTCTTCAGTTATTTCCTCCCCGATCAATCTTTTACTTTAAGGATTAAGACTTATAGGCAGATGTTTATGCTTTCTATCATAATCAACTAGTTTGAATCTCTAGCAGCTCCTTGAAGTTCTTAGGAATATAGTTGGAGTAATTTTAACGACTGTGATGGCTAGACAGCAGCGCACTGTCGCAAATAACTTGAGAATGAAAAGTGTGGGTTCACTGCAGCCAGCAGCGCACTGATGAGGCACGACCCATAGAGTTGAAATTATTTCAAGGAATTGTAGGATATAGAACATTGCTAAAACTATATCTTCGTTGACCTCTTTAGACCTTGTGTCAATATAAGGTAGAGTATCTGATAGCATATCACATCTGAATCACGGAACCAAGGGTTTACCACCGCCCGAGTATACGGGCGAAGCATAATTCTCAGTAAAATGACTTCAGACATGATTACAAGTTTAGGATACCATAGAGGATAGGAAAATGCCCTGTATGTCCCCTAAGATCTAAAACCAATACTAGTAAAAGTTTTATAAGTTTGGTAGCATGTCTCCCAACCTAGCATTCCGTGGTCCTTGTGACCTATTGACGAGGTAATTGACTGACGCTAATAGGTTTACCTAGAATATAGAATTTAGAGGTCCATAACCCATTAGTCGACCAAGGCTTTATGGATAAGAAGATAGTAGGATAACCGTATAAGCAAGAACACCAGGTAAGGTTTTGATTCTCACAAAACTCGAACTACTTGTGCCTCCTTTCAAAAATCTCGCGTACTTGTATTTTGACTATCTTAACCAATGCTGCTATTACAGTCTAGTTTTATAAGGTTACTCTTTTATCGAGCATGATTCAAGACATATGTTTATTGGGGACGCCTACTAACATATTGTCTAATCAGAATCGATGTATTACGGTCTGATCAACCTTAGTGCACTCGGTTCGCCCTCCCTCTGATTAATCTACGTGGATTGAGACGTAGATGTCTCTAGGATCTCATCAGCGACTGCATTGACAATTCCTCTTGAATTATACATTCGCCTTTGAATCACGTAATTGTATTCAATGACATCTTTCTTGAACTCTTTATTATTTTTGTCTTTCACTGATTTGGAAAGACGAAAGCTCGTAATTGGTGGAGAGATACAGAGCATCCCCGATGGCTATGATAGTTTCATACACAAGTATAGTTACCATCGGCCAGCCATGTGACTAGAACCTTGCCTTGAGTTACTCGTTCTCCTCTCGACCCCCAAACTACTATTGGAACCTTCTAGCCATCTGAATTTGAGAATGATTAGGGTTTTACCCTTAGTCAAAATGCCAACCCAGGAGACTATCTATTCTCAAGAAACCAATTGTTGTGAGTCTCTAATTATTTGCTTGAAGCTTGCTTTAACTAGCAACCCTTAAGCCTTAACCCAACCTTTCCTCGACCAAAGCCCACAGTTTAGACATGAGATAAATAGACAAAGATATGGACAATCATTTACCACGACTATGGTAGACACCCATCCCAAGATTGATTTCCAACAAATATTACCCTAGTTATGTTAATTTTATTATTAAGACCTAACTAGTATTGGAACACCACAGTCACTAGCTGAGCCAATACCATAGCTTAAATATCCTATCATATTATGATCTGCCAGTTATCAACAACAATACATGATCACTACAGCCCATACCACAAGAACCCTTGTGACAATAGTCTGGCAGGCTTGACACAAATAAAAATTTATGACTCAGTTGTTAAAATTCTCTTCATATGATGTGCCTTAGAGTTGGTCACCCCGTCGATAACTCTTGTATACTATGGACGAGTAGATCATTCTATTTTTATCGACCATGTGTCATTGTACACACTCGTTTTCCATTTATTAAGAAAAGATCCTTGACTTGACTTATATCTACCGTATCCTGTTACGATGTGCCTTATTCGTTATTAACAAGAGTCGAGGTACAATATTTGGACTTTTGAATTCTTCTAACCTCAATATTCCTAAAACCATGTCCTAGCTTCTAAGGTGAGTAGACTGTAAGCCTTCTAAAATTTTAGGATATACGAGGATTATCGATTGATTAGAATAATTTCCATTAGGATGGTAATTAGTGCCCCATGGACTCCCACTTTCCATTTAGATCATTTTGTGTCCCCGGCCGTGTCATTAACATTCGAAGCACGAGACGAGCTATTACCCTCCAACAAATTTTATATGCAAGACCTAGACGAGCCCACCTTCATCTAGGAATATCATGTCCCACTTAAACGTGTCCCTTCTACTCTATTTTCATGATGTGATTTTCAGGTCAAAAAGACTAACTAAAACCCTTACCGTAATACCGATATACCTTCCGACATCAATTTAAGACTCAACCTCGATGCAAATCTTTCAAACCAACATACGCCTGTGATCTACTCGAAGCCCACGACGTGCAGGCCACTAGTGTGCCACTCAATTGAGTTTTCTTTTGCTACTTAAACACAGAAGGCGCATTTTTGGGATTTATGAGCCTAGTTAACTAACCCGACTGGCAATTAGCCCAACCATTTGAATTGGAGCCTAATTTAGGTTACCCTAACCTAATAGAAATGGTCTAAATTGATTTATGGATCTTGTCTAGCCAATATAGATTAAAACCTAAGATTCCTACAAGTAGAGATTGATGCCCAATTTGGGAACCCATTAAGACCTGGTTAAACCCATGAATATCGCCATATTTGGGCTATAAAAAAAACCAAACTTGATGAAATAGATCCTTACACATAGTATGTAGACTTCATTTCATGGTCCACTTATCCTTCGTCCATAAATTTCTTAACCGTATTCCTTCGTAGCCATGTTATTCGATGATTGGAATCCCGTTGTACCAACTTTTTCCTGTTAGGCTTGACCAAGACCTCTCCTACTGCCTTGATGAAACATAGTCAATATATGGACAACGTTAAGTAAGTAATACCTTGGCTTCCTATAGAGTCCATGACTACAATTAGAAGTATCTCATATCCTCATAAATCTCCACAAGAATTGACCATCTTAGACGCCCTGTTACTGGCTTTCTACGATTAACCAAATCCTATAAGTTAGGTAGTACCTTGGACGTAGTATACTCTCCCTCCTAGAATAGGATGACATTCGTAACCGTTCTACCATTTGTTCGGAAGTCGCGATATGATCTTATATTGCATTTATATCCCTTGCTCGAGTGTTTAAGTAACTACGAAAAAGATCACAATCTTGATTTCTCAAATTCCGTTCTATTATAGAATCTTGTTTAGATTAAACTCCGAGAACGAAATTTCGGTATTACATGGATTGCAAACCCCTCTATGAAACGTAGGGTCTTTGAATTAGAAAAGGATTGAGGTAGATCGATTCCACTTGGGCTAATAATTCAGTGGTTCATAACGTCCATTTCTTTCCATGCCAACTGGTACCCTCTACCGTAACTTAGATATTTGGAGCACAATACTAGCCTTCTTCCCTCCAACAAATTTACTCTCATTAACTAAACCAGTCAAGCTACACACATGACAAACATGTCCCACACAAACGCACATTCTTGTGCTATATTTCAATTATACCACAAGTAAGACATATATATTTTTTTCCTTAAAACAAACCGTGATTCCTATTTTTTTTTGTTATAATGGATTTTAACTATGCAAATACAGACCCATTTCCTTAAAAAACTGAATGCCCATGACCCATGCGAGACACGTAACACCTATGACATGCATTCCACCCGAGCAAGCACATGCCTCCTATACAACACCAAACATTGATCCCGCACATACTAGCCATTAGGACTTAAATATTCCAGACCCCTACCTAGTCATGTTCTATAACAAGGTTTTTGCACTTATTATAGACACACATCTCTTAGCCCATGAATTCTCCTTCTCCTAAGTTTTTCAATCTCATCTTTTAGTACCTATGTTAGGCGAGAACAGGAAAAAAAAAATTCCCCAACACGTTCTAGTCGTATTCGGACAAGATATTCCTACTATCGTGCTGAAGTATGCCCTATAGAAACAATGTTAGCGATAACAATCCACCTATAGAAGTTATTGACCAAGAACGCTATGCCAATATCTAGGCTCACTTAGAATATGTGACTACGGTTGGGAGTGCCCAATATTCTGGTGCCTCTTCTTTGAAATTGTCTTCCTCAGAAGTTGGTAACAACGATTCTCACGGTTAGACAACTTCTTTAAGTTGGGTAGGGCCTTGAACCAAGAATATCTTATCTTGTATGGTATGTTGCGCATATGGTTTCCTTTTATAACTACACCTCCATTTTTGGAAATCGAGTTACGATTTGACGTATCTTCTCTCCCCTTGTATTAAATCTCGTTATTGTTGTTAATAAGATTTATTTTAATTTCGAGGATAAAATTTTTATAAGTTGGGTAGGATGTAAATCCCCAAAATTTTCAAAAAAATATTTTTATATACTTGCTTAAATATTTATTTGGAATTATTTGTACTTGCTTATAAATTTCTTTTTATATTTATTTATTTATTTTAGAAATAATTGGTAATTAATTCTGTTTATTTATATTAAGGTTTCCAATATTAAATAAGTGTTGGTTGTATATGAAGTAAATAAATAATTGCTAACAAAGTATATTAGGTATCTTAGGAATACCAAAATATATACGTGTATATTTTCATGATTTTGTAGACTAAGAATAATTTACACACACACACACACACACACACACACACACACACACACACACACACACACACACACACACACACACATATATATATATATATATATATATATATATATATATATATATATATATATATATATATATATATATATATATATTAGTGTGGGATTGATATTTTTATAGTAATACTATATATGATTTATGCTATGGGTAAATATTGTCATTGAATTATGTTGCTAAAAAAATATATATGTTAAGAATTTATTTTGGGAGAGAAACATATTTTCTACAACTATGGGTGTTTTAGAATAGGTTTATATATATATATATATATATATATATATATATATATATATATATGTATTTGAAGGAAAAAAAAACTAAACTAATCAATGTTCCTTTCGGAACAGTGATTCCAATTCCCGACCCCCCCAAGAACAGGGGACAGAACCAGCGGCCCCTTAGGTGTATATATATACACTTATGAAAAAAAAAGAAAAAAATAACAAAACCCTTAAACCCTAGTCGACACCCCTGCCAATCCCTCCCACGCGACCCCTGGCCTCAGGCGCGCGCCACCACGGGGCCACCGGCCGGCCAGGTCCACCGCGGACAGTGCGCACAAGCGCGTCAAAACAGAACAACAACAACAACAACATTGGCGATTGGGAGAGTCGACTTCGTGCGGAGATTTCTCCACGATCGGTCGACGGTTTGTCAAGCTGATTGCTCAGGTATGACCCCAACTTAACCATATTCAAACTCCAATAGTTATCTTTGTTATAATCGCGTGACCGATCCAGGAAATCGACATAAAGTCGATCAAAATCCTGTCCCAAAACAGGACTTATAACAGTCCATGTACCCATATTAGGAGATCGATTTTGATCGATCTAATACCAGTTTAGAAATCGTATTTCAACAAAGTCTTAGACTACATGACCAGGATTGAAACCCTTCTTTTATTTTCTCTTTTAGACAAATATAGATTCAGTTAATTGGGTTCGAAAATTAGGAAAATTCCATAAAAACTATTTTTAAAAACGTAGAAAATCCTTCGATACGACGTGCGTCCCGCTAATCCGAACGACGTGGTCGCGAACCGAAAGCATCAAAAGGTGTGTATCGACTTCGTGGACGTGTGGACTTTGATGGAATTAAATTTGGTTGCGTGTGCGCGACGAATTTGATGTATATCCGTCGAAATTTACCGTATCGGCCTCTTTGTAAATTTTCCAATTACTTGGTGCACGTTCGTCAGATCGGAACGAAACTTACGCCAATAGGACCGTATCATTTTTCTGGTCCTGTATGCCAAGTTTGGTCCGATTCTGAGCAGTTGACCGGATCATCGTTTTGCGGGCCCCACGATCCGACTCAACGAGCAATTTTGTGTACGACCTGCCGGAATCCAACTTTGGACATATGTTTGGGTTCATATTATCAAAACGAATTCGTAGACATGTAGTTTGACGACTTTAGAGATCATTGACTCTGGCACGCTTTTGGTGCAAAGCGGGTCCAACGGTGGATACCGTTTTGACCCGAAATTACCGTTTTGCCCCTGTGTCCAGAATTGGACTTAAGGACAGGCAATTCTAGATAATTTGACTATTCTGAGAATGTTGGTAATGTCTATTTCAGCATCTGGAGACTGTTGTACGAATTTGACTGTTGTGGCACACTGAGTGGTTTGGATTATCGATTTCACCAGCAAAAGACCACGGGCGAGTATAGTTTATTGTTTGTTTTCGATATTGAGCTTTACTATACCTCATTGTTAGTCAATAGATATGTGATTTCCGTCTTTTATGTTTGTTACATTTTGTCATGTCGGGAAGGTAAAGTACCAAGGATGTGTGATCTGACCTTATACATTGTATACCGTGTATACCGTGTAGACCGTAATTTATTATTGCATTATACCGTATAGACTATGATTTATTATTGTATTATACCGTATAGACAGTGTTTCATTATTGCATTATACAGTGTAGATAATGTACATTATACATTGTAGATATCGTAGACCGTGTCGTGTAATTGTCCCGAGACCGATCACATATCTAGAATACTTCAGTCAGTCGGTGAGTATTGTCTTTGTATTTATTTACTGTTTTCTTTTGTTTAGTTTTATTTTGTCTTTCTGTGTTTATTTTTCAAATCATATATTTAAAGGCTAACCTCTGTTGTATAGTCATTTTTATTTATTGAAACTGCATTCAGTGAATTGTACTCGTTCCATTCCTGATTGGAAACCAATATTTTTCAGGTTAGCTGTGGCTTCACTTAGCATTGGGAGTTACGAGTGTACTTGCAGACGAAAACCTAGAGATTAGATGTCACTTCCCGTTCCCAGAATACGTATTTTAAATACGTGTACTGCTGGAATGTATTTATTTAATATCTATCATGTATTGTTCTGTATTTAAATTTCTTTAATTTCATGCTAATTAATTTTCCTGCAATTTTACTTTCTGGTTTTACTTTGCTTTTGGGTTCGGCCTGAGTCGGTTTGTTTTTCGGCCATTGGGTGGTTCAACAATTCCCCACCTACCCCCTCTTCATTTAAAGCCCCAAACCCTTTCTCTCTCTTCATTACTTCTTCTTCTCCATTACTCCTCTTCTTCATCCTCCATAACTCTCCCCACCTACCCAGCCGCATAGGCAAGTACAACTTGCTTCTTGATGGATCTCCACTTTTTTTTGTTCCATTGTCTTCCTCACAAAAGTTTTAGTTACTTTAGTACTTAGCATTTTCAATTTCCATGGCTCATTTTGTGTAGATCTAAACTTGTTATATTTTGATATATTTTTAGGTTTTGATCTAGCTAACCTTGTTATTTCTAAGTTTTGATGGTTCCATGTTGTAGAGAATTTCGTTCTACCCCATTTTGACCTATGGAAGTCCAGATTTGGGCTTGGAATGAAGGATTTAGAGTGCTTGGAAGCAATGGCTTCCATGGTTCTGTTCTCAGAAAATTCGGAGAAGAAGAACAGTTTTGGCCGCATGAAGATTCTGGCCGCATGAGCATTCTGGACGCATGAAGATTCTGGCCGTATGAAGATTCTGTCCGCATGGCACTTCCTGGCCACATGAGCAATCCTGGCTGCATGGCATTTAGCATTCAGCCGCATAAAGCTTGCCATTCTCAGCCGCATAAGGCTCAGCTTTCGAGCCAGATATGGATAATTATTTCTCAGCCGCATATGGATAATTATTTCTCAGCCGCATAGGGATAATCTATTCAGCCGCATGAGCTTTGCTTGCCGCATATCGCATATTCAGCCGCATGAGCTCATCTCAGCCGCATGGTCGCATGTCATCTCAGCCGCATAGGCTTGGTGATTCCCAAGCCGCATGAGATTTCATATCCCAGCCGCATGTGACTTTCCTATCTCAGCCGCATATGCATTCAATCATTCTCAGCCACCTGAGACTTGATTTACCGCAGCCGCATGAACTCCAACCTTTTCTAGCCGCATGGACTTAGTTTCCTTTAGCCGCATAAGGCCCTGTCTTCCTGTTGCCGTAAGTTATTCTAGCCACATAGAATTAGTTTTCTAGCCGCATAGACTTGTTATTTCCTAGCCGCATGGCATAGAGCCGCATGAGATTTGACTTATTGAGCCGCATAGACGAGCATCCATCTATTACTGCTCCTATTGCCTTTTTGCTGTTTTCTTGTCCTGAATTGACATTAATTAACATTGATTATTATCTTGATGAATAATTGATCATGCGTTCCTAGTTGGAACTAAGAGACTGGCTAGCCGTCTTATCGAATTGAATGAATGAGACACGTTCATATTAACTATGAACTATTGTAATCGATTGGCCGATCCCGAATATTGGTATACAGGCACGTGCAGGCTTCAATTTATTTTTCTACATAGGTAGCATATGTACTTTATGGTCAAGGCATGATTATTTCGTGGTTAATTTTGATTGTTGCATTACGCTATGTAAGACCTACAACATAACCGTACGGGTATCATTGTGGAGTTGTGCATATCGTACTTTGTACGGAAGTACTCATTCTGAATGACCATGATCCACGGTATGGGATTTCACTTAACATAGAGGCTACTAAGTTAAATAAAATAATGATTGCATGGAGAAAATGGATTCCCGAGTTCTTACATGGCAGCCCTCTTTGGGACTATTAGTGCCCGACAAGCCGGCTGGTTCCCACAGATACTACAAATCTGCCACACGGGGAGGGAGCGGTATCTACTTATATTATTTATTATATATTGATGACGGACGTCCCGCTGGGACTCGTCTAATTCATGATTGGCGCAATTGATTGATTGGGTAGACTAGCCTTGTTTGCACATAATAAGAACTGAGGAATCCTTGTTGCATAATTCTAGGATAACTTGGGACTCATAGTAGCAAGCCGTAGTAGTTGAATGGTCGTTTAAATTGATTTGTCTGTGTACTGTATCTACTCTGTTGACTAACTGAGATGATCAGAATGTCAGGACATGACGGACCAACTTCTGTCCTTGTTTGGTTGGGAAGTTGGTTCGAAGTATGGTGATGTTATGTGAATCCTAGTAGCAAGCAGAGATCTATTTATCATATTTCATATTACTGGTTCTAATTCCTCATATCGTGCTTCCTTGCGGTACTTGCTATTAGAGGTCTAACCTCTCTGGTTTTGCATGGCCAGATTTAGAGCCGGTCTCCAAGGACTCAGCTTACTTCCACCTCCAAGATGGTCAATACTAGAGGAATGATCGCAGGAGGACTGGAGTAGGTTCCTTACTTCTCCGCTCGTTTTATTACTTACTTTATACTTTGCCGTTTGGCACCGATATGTTAGTCGGATTGTCTTGTATTTACTTTTACATAATTGTAACTAAGTCAAGCTGCAGCTGATAAACAATTGTGTATACTTTGCTACATCTTCTGGCTATGTTTTGTGAAGCCAGATATCAAGAACATTTTGACTGAGCGTTTGGGATGCCTTACTGCTTTATCTTACATGTTCTCTATTTCTGTTTCTTGTTTGAATGATTGAGACAATAGATGTGAAGTGACCATAGTGAGACTTTCATGTAGTATGCACCCCCTCGTCTTTTAGACAGCATTGATCGTATTATACGGTATTCCTTTACCCGTAATACGTAGCTGGCTGAGTCATTCCTCCGTTCTCCAGTATTCTGGTTCTGGGGCGTGACAAGGTTTTAGTGGTGGCCCATTCAGGTCTGATTTCAGACTTGTGGGGTATTTTAATTTATAGGATGTCTCAATCATACATGTTCCCTCTTGATCTCATGATTCGTTACTCTCGACTCTAGCTTGACATTCCGGTATCCTTTGACTTCATTGATCTTTCTTGTCCGGTCGTTTGACTGCTCTCTTGACCCTTTTCTTAGAGGCACCTCGTCCGCACCTGTCAGGACTGGACAGCAACAACATGGGCAACATGACCAGGTTGGTCAGCTATAAGGGCCAGTACTACCTCAAGAGACTATCCAAGAAGAAGTGATAGTGGAACCAGCAGCTGGACCGCAGAATCCGGAGGTTCCAACACCGCCAATAGTTCCACCTACCCCTGTAGAAGTGGACACACCAGCCCTTCTGGAGATCATGAGAGGGATGATGGCTACTCAGCAACAATAGATGTTAGCCCAGCAGCGCATGCACGCTCAGTTGCAAGAGCAGAATGTGTTACTTAACCAAGGGTTGCAGACGGCTTTGGAAAGAGGGGCAAGGACAGATTGTAGCTTCCCTTTCCGGAGAATTTTCTCAAAATATTTTTTTGATTTAAATAGTAATTTTAGAATTTTATAAATGTTTATTTAGTTAATTATTTCGGTAGACGATTTTAGCCATAGGTAAGTTTTGAAGTACCAGACGACCAAGAATCATGGCACGGATAGCGCTGTGACGTGCTTTGACTAATGTTTAGCCATAGTAGGGGAATTCCGAGCCATAAGAGTGTCCTAACTGAGAAAATCAGGCCAAGTTGCGACTTAACCCTACCGAAGATTTTATTTATTATTTAATTATATTATTGAGTTTTCGGGAACCCGGTTGTACCGAACTTGTCCAGATTGGACCCAAGTCAAATCCAAGCCCATGTAGACATATAGTGGGACCAAATACGACCTTGTAGACATGTTTGGTAAATGCAAATATTTTTGTGTATATATTTAGGAATTGGCGATTTATATCTATTAAATTATTTATTATAATGATATGTGTATATATGTATATATATATTTCTATAAATAAGACACTATATTATGAATATATATTATTGGGATATATTTTGGTTGTCGTGAATATTTATTGTTGTAATGGTAGGTATGCATGGAAGTTATGTATAAATAAATAGATATTACATATGTGTGTATGCGTATGTATATATAAATATATATTATACGTGTGTATATATATATATATATATATATATATATATATATATATATATATATATATATATATATATATATATATATATATTTGTATATGTGTATATATATAAATATATTATACGTGTGTGTATGGATATACATATATATAAATAGATATTATATACGTGTATAAGTGTTTGCATATATAAACATATATAAAAATATGTGTGTATATGAATATGAATATAATTGAATATAAATATATTGTACGTATACGAATATATATAAATAAATATTATATGTGAGTGTATTTGTACGTATATATAAATATATATATATATATATGTGCGGGGTGTATGTAAACATATATATGTATATGCGCGTATATATGTATGTATACATATGTATATGCGAATATACGTATATATATATATATATATATGTATATATATATATATATATATATATATATATATATATATATATATATATATATATATGGGTATATATATATAATTGTATTATTGTTAATATAGAATAAAAAGAAAAAGAATGAAAAGGGCCCAGCCATCGGCCCAGGCCCAGGCCCAGGCCCGAGCCCGAACCCAACCTGACTAATCCCACACCAGCAGTGAAGCCACCCGCACGGGTTACCAACTGCCTATATGTGCATAACGCGGCGAGGCTGAGGAAAAAAAGAAAGGAGGCAACAATGTAACCCTAACCCACGCTCTAGTGACAACCACGCACACACTCCCCTGCGCGCGCGCCGCCGCACGTTGCCGGCGGCAGGCCGAGCACGGCCGCGGAGGCAGCGCGCGCAACAGAGGAACACAGCGACAACCCAGCCGAACACCCATGTTTCGAGGTAAGTTTCTCCGCTATTTCACAATCATTTTTCGTTCTAGCAAATGTAGATCGAAGCCCACATAACCCCCTCCGAATCCCAAGTACTGGGGTTGGATATCGCGGATCGACCAGCCCGAAAAATCGGCACAAAGTCGGTCAGATAACTGACCGAAAACAGAACAAAACCAAATCCAAATGCCCATGTTTGTACCTAGTTTCCAGGAAACCTATCCAATATTTTTGCAATCTAATTAAACATACTTGAAGACAACATATAGGGCTTCACAACCCTTTTTGCGGATTTGGAAATCATCGACTACGCGTCGAGAAATCGAATCCTAAAGTTTCCCAAAAATCTGTTTTCAAAACTAGAAAATTGTCCGATACCACGTCCGTCCCGCCATTTCGGGCGATGTGGTCGTGAACCGAAAGCAACAAAAGCTGCGTATCAGCTTCGTGGTCGTGTGGGATTTGGCGGAATTCAAATTGGTCGCCTGTGCGCGACGAATTTGATGCGTATCCGTCGAAATTCACCGTATCGGCCTCTGTGCAAGTTTCCCAATTACTTTGTGCATGCTTGTCAGATCGAGACAAAACTTGTGCCAACTGGACCGTATCGTTTTTCTGGTCCTGTATGCCAAGTTTGGTCCAATTCTGAGACAGTGGAATCGGGTCGCCGTTTCGCGGGCCGTCCGACTCAACGGGTAATTTTGTGCACGGCCTGCCGGAATCCAATTTTGGACATACGGTTGGGTTCGTATCGGAAAACCGGATCCGTAGACATGTAGTTTGACGACTTTAGAGACCATTGACCATGGCACGCTTTTTGGTGCAAAACGGGTCCAACGGCAGACATCATTTTTGCCCGAAATTACTGTTTTGCCCCTGTGTCCAGAATTGGACTTAAGGACAGGCAATCCTAGCTAATTTGACTATTCTGAGAATGTTGGTAACATTTATTTCAGCTTTCGGAGACAGTTGTGATGACTTGGACTTTCTGACTTATTGATTGGAGTTACATTGTTGGTTCTTCGTGCAACCCCCAGGCAAGTATACCTTGTCTCCCTCTGAAGTTTACTTTCATGCTTATAGTACACCTGTCTTAGTATGTTATCTTGAGTTACCTTAGTTGCTATAGATTTATGGGATACCATGTTTACTAGTTTATTGTCTTGTTTGCATATCAGTGTTTCATGATTTGATAGTGTAGTTCTACCCGGCTTGTTTACGTCATGGATCATGCTAGAGTTATCCTTACCTGTGTCATGACTGAGTTGTACCGTGTCTTCACCTGCGTCTTGACTGAGTCGTATCTGCAAGTATGTGTGAGTGAACTGATATTCCTTCTCTTTCCCACAACCTGCGAGTCCACACACGGGGCCAGGGTTGTCCGTTTGCACCTGCGAGTCCACAATCGGGGCGAGGGTTAGTGATTAGTTCAAACCTGCGAGTCCACATTCGGGGCGAGGGTTTGGTATTCCATTGATCTCTTGTTCTTCCAGCAGTTCATTTATGCATAGTTGATCCCATGTCCGTGTATATAGTTACCTGTCAGTAGCCACATGTCAGTTTTCCTGTCTAGTTCCTGTTTATACCCTGTATATATTCCTGCATGATTAAACTGTTAGATAGGCATGTTTTATGTATCTTGCTAGTCCTCTGAGGACCTGATGATCTCTTCAGGTTTAGCGATTATATGGAATTAGTTAGCAGAGCGGGATGGTAGAGGATTGCGATGCATGATACAGGTATTTGCTTGTGATATTTCTTTATTATCCTCTCGTGCTTTATATTCCATGCCATGTTATATTCTGCTTACTTTATAGACTCATATCATTCTTAGAGTCTAATCGAACAATATGCTAATGGGCTGCAGACCATGACCCATACTTGTTCATTCTTGTTTTACAATATTCATGTGGATTGAGATATAGCTTAGATTAGACATGATACAATGACCTTGGCAGCTTATACGTACTCGAGCCGGGCTGGAGTCCGCTCGATACGTAGCTAGCTTGCTCACGAGCTCGCGTCCGAAAACCGGGTGCAGGTCGTGACAAGTTTTTTTTGTAGCCCATGCAGGTCAGAGCATATCGTACCGGTTACGTAACTGTACTTGTACGAGCCTGCGACCTTGACTAAACCTTAGAAATCTCAATCCACTCTGCCTTGAAAATTCTCCTAGAAATTCTCCACGTCCTTGAAAACTCTATATTTGCTCTCGATTATACTTCCTGCTTCCTGTGCCATTGATTCTCGTCCCTTTTATTTCGAGGTGACGAATGATCGTACTATCTAGGATTTATCATAAATTCTTAATTTATAGTATAATATTGCTTGACTATTGAATGTTTGGTTGTCTGATGGATATGAAGGGATTGTAGAAGCCATATGTCTTAGATATCTAAGGATAATGACTCTAGCGACTTGGAGGAAGGTTATAAGTTTTAATGACATACCTTTGAGGGAGTAGTATGACCAAAGGTGGGTAGAGGTCCTCAAGTATTCGAGGTTATAAAATATTTTGAGAGATTAAAATTGAGGAGATTAAGGTAATAGTAGACTTGAATTTTAAGGAATAGTCATGAATTGGAATTTCGAGGACAAAATTATTTTTAAGGTGGGTAGATTTGTAGCTTCCCTTCCCGGAGTATTTTTTCGAAATATTTTTTTAATTTAAATAGTAATTTTAGAATTTTATAAATGTTTATTTAGTTAATTATTACGGTAGACGATTTTAGCCATGGTTAAGTTTTGAAGTACCAGACGACCAAGAATCATGGCACGGATAGCGTAGTGACGTGCTTTGACTAGTGTTTAGCCATGGTAGGGGAATGCCGAGCCATAGGAGTGTCCTAACTGAGAAAACCAGGCCAAGTTGCGACTTAACCCTACCGAAGATTTTATTTATTATTTAATTATATTATTGAGTTTTCAGGAACCCGGTTGTACCGAACCTGTCCAGATTGGACCCAAGTCAAACCCAAGCCCATGTAGTCATATAGTGGGACCAAATACGACCTCGTAGACATGTTTGGTAAAAGCAAATATTTTTGTGTATATATTTAGGAATTGGCGATTTATATCTATTAAATTATTTATTATAATGATATGTGTATATATATGTATATATATATTTCTATAAATAAGACACTATATTATGAATATATATTATTGGGATATATTTTGGTTGTCGTGAATATTTATTGTTCTAATGGTTGGTATGCATGGAAGTTATGTATAAATAAATAGATATTACATATGTGTGTATGCGTATGTATATATAAATATATATTATACGTGTATACGTGTATATATATATATATATATATATATATATATATATATATATATATATATATATATATATATATATATATATATATTATACGTGTGTGTATGGATATACATATATATAAATAGATATTATATACGTGTATAAGTGTTTGCATATATAAACATATATATAAATATGTGTGTATATGAATATGAATATAATTGAATATAAATATATTGTACGTATACGAATATATATAAATAAATATTATATGTGAGTGTATTTGTACGTATATATAAATATATATATGTGTGTGGTGTATGTATACATATATATTATATATATATATGTATATACGCGTATATATGTATGTATACATATGTATATGCGAATATATATATATATATATATATATATAACAAAAAAAAAAAAAAAAAAAAAATATATATATATATATATATATATATATATATAATTGTATTATTGTTAATATAGAATAAAAAGAAAAAGAATGAAAAGGGCCCAGCCTTCGGCCCAGGCCCAAGCCCGAGCCCGAACCCAACCTGACTAATCCTACACCAGCAGTGAAGCCACCCGCTCGGGTTACCAACTGCCTATATGTGCATAACGCGGCGAGGCTGAGGAAAAAAAAGAAAGGAGGCAACAATGTAACCCTAACCCACGCTCTGGTGACAACCACGCGTGCACTCCCCTGCGCGCATGCCGCCGTACGTCGCCGGCGGCAGGCCGAGCACGGCCGCGGAGGCAGCGCGCGCAACAGAGGAACACAGCAATAACCCAGCCGAACACCCATGTTTCGAGGTAAGTTTCTCCGCTATTTCGCAATCATTTTTTGTTCTAGCAAATGTAGATCGAAGCCCACATAACCCCCTCCGAGTCCCAAGTAGTGGGGTTGGATATCGCGGATCGACCAGCCCGAAAAATTAGCACAAAGTCGGTCAGATAATTGACCGAAAACAGAACAAAACCAAATCCAAATGCCCATGTTTGTACCTAGTTTCCAGGAAACCTATTCAATACTTTTGCAATCTAATTAAACATACTTGAAGACAACATATAGGGTTCACAACCCTTTTTGTGGATTTAGAAATCATCGACTACGCGTCGAGAAATCGAATCCCAAAGTTTTCCAAAAATCTGTTTTCAAAACTAGAAAATTGTCCGATACCACGTCCGTCCCGCCATTCCGGGCGACGTGGTCGCGAACCGAAAGCATCGAAAGCTGCGTATCGGCTTCGTGGTCGTGTGGGCTTTGGCGGAATTCAAATTGGTCGCGTGTGCGCGACGAATTTGATGCGTATCCGTCGAAATTCACCGTTTCGGCCTCTGTGCAAGTTTTCCAATTATTTTCTGCACGCTCGTCAGATCGAGACGAAACTTGTGCCAACAGGACCGTATCATTTTTCTGGTCCTGTATGCCAAGTTTGGTCCAATTCTGAGACAGTGGAATCGGATCGCCGTTTCGCGGACCCCACAGTCCGACTCAACGGTGGATTATGTGCACGGCCCGCCGGAATCCAATTTTGGACATACGGTTAGGTTCGTATCGGAAAACCGGATCCATAGACATATAGTTTGACGACTTTAGAGACCATTGACCTTGGTACGCTTTTCGGTGCAAAACGGGTCCAACGGTGGACATCATTTTTTGCCCGAAATTATCGTTTTGCCCCTGTGTCCAGAATTGGACTTAAGGACAGGCAATCCTAGCTAATTTGACTATTCTGAGAATGTTGGTAATGTTTATTTCAGCTTTCGGAGACAGTTGTGATGACTTGGACTTTCTGACTTATTGATTGGAGTTACATTGTTGGTTCTTGGTGCAACCCCCAGGCAAGTATACCTTGCCTCCCTCTACAGTTTACTTTCATGCTTATAGTACACCTGTTTTAGTATGTTATCTTGAGTTACCTTAGTTGCTATAGATTTATGGGATACCATGTTTACTAGTTTATTGTCTTGTTTGCATATCCGTGTTTCATGATTTGATAGTGTAGTTATACCCGGCTTGTTTAAGTCATGGATCATGCTAGAGTTGTCCTTACCTGTGTCATGACTGAGTTGTACCGTGTCTTCACCTGCATCTTGACTAAGTCGTGTCTGCAAATATGTGTGAGTGAACTGCTATTCCTTGTCTTTCCCACAACCTGCGAGTCCACAATCGGGGCGAGGGTGACTTGTCTTGAAACTGACCTGCGAGTCCACAATCGGGGCGAGGGTTAGTGATTAGTTCAAACCTGCGAGTCCACATTCGGGACGAGGGTTTGGTATTCCATTGATCTCTTGTTCTTCCAACAGTTCATTTATGCATAGTTGATCCCGTGTCCGTGTACATAGTTACCTGTCAGTTGCCACATGTCAGTTTTCCTGTCTAGTTCCTGTTTATACCATGTATATATTCCTGCATGATTAAACTGTTTGATAGGCATGTTTTATGTATCTTGCTAGTCCTCTGAGGACCTGATAATCTCTTCAGGTTTAGCGATTGTATGGAGTTAGTTAGCAGAGCGGGATGGTATATGATTGTGATGCATGATACAGGTATTTGCTTGTAATATTTCTTTATTATCCTCTCGTGCTTTATATTCCATGCCATGTTATATTTTGCTTACTTTATAGACTCATATCATTCTTAGAGTCTAATCGAACAATATGCTAATGGGCTGCAGACCATGACCCATACTTGTTCATTCTTGTTTTATAATATTCATGTGGATTAAGATATAGTTTAGATTAGACATGATACCATGACCTTGACAGCTTATACGTACTCAAGTCGGGCTGGACTCCGCTCGATACGTAGCTGGCTTGCTCACGAGCTCGCGTCCGAAAACTGGGTGCGGGTCGTGACACAGATTCAGGAGCGTCAACCAGATTTTACAAGTACAACCCCCGCCGTTTCGAGGGCACGGAAGATGCCATCTCAGCAGATGCATGGCTTAAGGATATTGAGGCTAATTTGACAGCGACTAAGGTACCGGCAGAAGAACGTGTGGATCAAGTAAAGTTGTTACTTCATGATCTCGCACGTGATTGGTAGGAATCAGAGGAAGTAGGGATCAGACGTCCTGTTACTTGGGATAATTTTACTACAAGATTCAAGACGAAGTATTATGGAGTTGTGGCGCAGTTTGAGCTACAACAGAAGTTTATCAACCTCAAACAGGCTGGCAAGACAGTAGATGCTTATGCAGCGGAGTTCTGCATATTGAGTAGGTTCGTGCCAGAGATGGTAGCAACAGAGAGCCAGAGGGCTATGAGGTTCCAGCAAGGGTTTCATCTTGAGCTCTTGCAATTGATAGAAGGGCACAACTACCAGACTTTTGAAGAGGTATTGACGGCAACACAAAGGCATGAGATCACCATTCAGAGGATTGTAGCTAGGACTGGAGGTCAGAAGAGATCCCACAGTCAGATTGAAGGAGGAGGGGGAGCTTTACCCCGAGTTACACCAACCCCTGGCATTCGTATTCACGATGTGGCAATACGAGGGCCAGCACCACCACCAAGGCAGCAGCAACAGCAACAGAGGAAGAACCAGCAACCCCCAGCGTGCTGCACTTACTATGGGAAGGTAGGGCACACTAGAGATGTGTGTCGGACATTGAACGGGCAGTGTTTGATATGTGGAAGTCCAGATCATCGAGTTACCACATGTCCTATGAATTCGAGGTCAAGAGGACCAGTACAGCAATTTTCTGCTCTGCCAGCACCAGGGGCAGGCCAGTATCGAGGACCAGCGGTGGCAGTGAGACCGTTGGCGCAACATCCATTTATGTGGCAGGCTCAGATGTTTCGGCAACAGGGATCGCCGATGCAGCAACAACACAGACCACCCCAGCATCACCAAGGCAGGGGCCAGCAGCAACACCAGGCTAGGCCGCAGCATGGGAACCAACAAGGAGGTCGAGGGCAGGCATTCACTCTGTCCTTGGAAGAGGCATTAGCATCGGAAGATGTTGTGGCAGGTAACATTCTCGTCGCCTCCTATCCCGCAGTAGCATTGTTTGATTCGGGAGCATCACAGTCATTTATATCTGCACAATTTGTGACACGGCTAGGAATGGAGTTCGAGGCATTGCCAGGGAGGTTGAATATACTCACTGGTAATGGGCTCGTAGGAGTTAGTAGAATTATTCTAGCATGTAGTGTTGTAGTTTGCGGACATTCCTTACCCGCCAGGTTGATAGAATTTCCTGTTGGAAATTTTGACGTTATCTTAGGCATAAACTGGCTGAAAGACAGTCATACGACAATAGATTATCGTAGAGGGAGTGTATCTTTTGATATTCCAGGCATGAAGCGGTTCACCTTAGTCAGATCAGTGATAACTCAACAAGAGCAGGGAGTAGTAACGGCAATGGAAGAAGTTCCAGTTCCGAAGGTAGTTGAAGAATTTCTAGACGTATTTCCCAAAGAACTTCCAGGTCTACCGCCGGTTAGAGATATTGAGTTCAGTATAGAATTGGCACCTGGAACTAAGCCGATATCAGATCGAGTTTACAGAATGGCAAATTCAGAGCAGGCCAAGGTATATCAGCACATAGAGGAACTGAAGGAGAAGAAGTTCATCCAAGCTAGTATATCACCATGGGCAGCACCAGTGGTACTTGTGGGAAAAAAGGATGGGTCATCCAGATTATGTATTGATTACAGGAAGCTTAACGCGGCAACGGTAAAGAACAAGTACCCATTACCCAGGATCGACGATTTGTTTGATCAGTTGAGCAGAGCTAGAGTTTTCTCCAAGATAGATCTTCGTTCAGGGTATCATCAAGTGAGGGTTCAGAAGGAGGATATTCCCAAGACGGTGTTCAGGTCGAAGTATGGGCATTATGAATTCTTGGTAATGTCGTTTGGTTTGACCAATGCACCAGCAATATTTATGGATTTGATGAACCGCATCTTTATGCCATACTTAGATCAGTTTGTCATTATGTTTCTTGACGACATTCTCGTATACTCTTCCAGTGAAGAGGAGCATGAAGACCACCTCCGGAAAGTGTTACAGGTTCTGAGAGAGAACCAGTTGTATGCCAAGCTCAGCAAGTGTGAGTTCTGGATGGATCATATTTCATTTTTGGGTCACATCATATCAGGAGCTGGAGTAGCAATGGATCCCAAGAAGGTAGAAGCAGTAGAAAGTTGGCCAGTACCCAAGACCGTAGCTGATGTACAAAGTTTTTTGGGATTGGCAGGATATTATAGAAGGTTCGTATCAGACTTTGCGAGACTTTCAGCACCCATGACCCGCTTGACACGGAAGGATGTACCATTCGTCTGGTCGGCAGAATGCCAGACATCATTTGAGAATCTGAAGTAGAAGTTGATATCAGCGCCTATTCTTACATTGCCAGTTGGACCCGGAGGTTTTACTGTATATTGTGATGCGTCAGGTAAAGGACTTGGATGTGTCCTTATGCAACATGGGAAGGTGATAGCGTATGCATCTAGGCAGCTATGGGACCACGAGAAGAATTATCCAACTCATGACTTGGAGTTGGCAGCAGTAGTATTTGCTTTGAAGCTATAGAGGCATTACTTATATGGTGATCGAGTGGACAAGTACACAGACCATAAAAGTCTGAAGTACATCTTTACTCAGAAGGAACTGAACATGAGGCAGAGAAGATGGTTAGAGTTGATCAAGGATTACGACGTAGAGCTTCAGTATCATCCAGACAAAGCTAATGTAGTAGCAGACGCTCTTAGCAGGAGAGACGGCGCATTTATGTTGACAACACAAAAACATATCTTAGAAGACCTTCAGGAGATGGGCATCGAAGTTATACTTCCCAGTGATATAGGAATTCTGGCAAGTCTACAAGTTCAATCTGACTTAGTAGACAGGATCAAGGCAACTCAGGCACAGAACCCATGGATTCAGAAGCTTAGGACATAATGTAAGTCAGGGCTCAGGAAGGAGATGCAAATCCATGAAGATGGTACACTTATGTTTGGATCACGTCTATGTATTCCTAGTGGAGATATTAGACAGGAGGTTATGACAGAAGCCCACAGTTCTCAGTATTCTATACACCCTGGAGGGACCAAGATGTACCAAGATATCAAGCAGCACTTCTGGTGGAACGGACTGAAGAAGGAGATAGCTAGATTCGTTTCCCGTTGCTTGATATGTCAGCAAGTGAAGGCAGAACAGCAGAGGCCAGCTGGATTATTGCAACCGCTTACTATTCCAGAATGGAAGTGGGAACACATCACAATAGACTTTGTAACCGGTTTACCGAGATCGCCAAGTGGTAAAGATGCTATTTGGGTGATAGTAGATCGGCTTACAAAGGTGGCACATTTTCTTCCTTTCAGAGTATGGCAATCTACAGAAAAGTTGGCGGAGTTATATATACAACAGATAGTCAGGCAGCATGGAGTCCCTGTCAGTATTGTGTCAGATAGAGATACCCGTTTTATATCATATTTTTGGAAGAGTCTACATCATAGTCTGGGTACCAAGTTAAGATTTAGTACGGCTTACCATCCACAGATGGACGGACAATCAGAAAGAACAATTCAGACTTTAGAAGATATGTTACGAGCTTACACTCTGGATTTTGGAGGATCTTGGGAGAGCCACCTGCACTTAGTCGAGTTCTCGTACAACAACAGTTATCAAGCCAGTATCCAGATGACGCCATTTGAAGTACTATATGGTAAGAAGTGTAGGTCGCCACTAGCATGGGATGATATCGGGAAGAGGAGGATGCTAGGTCCAGAAATGATTGTCCAGACAGTTGAAGTGGTCAAGGAAATTAGAGAGCGACTTCGAGTTGCGCAGGATCGACATCGTCATTGGGTAGACCAGCATCGTAGGCCGCTGGAGTTTTCTGTTGGGGACCACGTGTTCTTGCGGATCTCACCTACCCGTGGGGTCATTAGATTTGGCGTTCGCGGGAAGTTGAGTCCGCGATACGTAGGCCCATTTGTTATCCTTGATAGGATAGATGATGTTGCTTATTGTTTATCCCTCCCACCTTCGTTATGAGAGGTGCATGACGTGTTCCATGTATCTCAGTTACGTAGGTATGTATCGAACCCAAGCCATATCATTGATCATTCTGAGCTAGTTGTTGGTACCAACCTATCTAACGAGGAACAGCCTATGTCCATTTTGGATCGAAGAGAGAAGATACTCAAGAACCGAACAATTAGCCTTGTCCGGGTTGCTTGGGGTCATCACTCTTTAGGGGAGTCAACGTGGAAACGTGAGGATGATATCCGATCACGGTATCCGCACCTGTTTGACTCACAAGGTATATCTCTTTTTGTATACCTTGATTGTCTTAACTCCTCATGCTTGTCACCTTATGAGTAGAATTACTTAAAGTCGTAGATTGTTAAACATAGATATGTTACTTGCTATTGACATTGTAAAATGATTGTTTGCTCAAATTGTTTAGATTAGTTTAGCTTTGATGTTCCTATCATGCTTGGATTTGAAATTCCGAGGACGAAATTTTTCTAAGGAGGGTAGAGATGTCACTTTCCGTTCCCGGAATACGTATTTTAAATACATGTACTGCTGGAATATATTTATCTAATATTTATCATGTATTATTCTGAATTTAAATTTCTTTAATTTTACGCTAATTAATTTTCCTGCAATTTTACTTTCTGCTTTTATTTTGCTTTTGGGTTCGGCCTGAGTCGGTTTGTTTTCTGGCCATTGGGTGGTTCAACAATTCCCCACCTACCCCCTCTTCATTTAAAGCCCCAAACCCTTTCACTCTCTTCATTACTTCTCCTTCTTCATTACTCCTCTTCTTCATCCTCCATAACTCTCCCTACCTACCCAGCCGCATAGGCAAGTACAACTTGCTTCTTGATGGATCTCCACTTTCGTTGTTCCATTGTCTTCCTCACAAGATTCTTAGCTACTTTAGTACTTAGCATTTTCAATTTTCGTGGCTCATTTTGTGTAGATCTAAACTTGTTATATTTTGGTATATTTTTGGGTTTTGATCTAGCTAACCTTGTTATTTCTAAGTTTTGATGGTTCCATATTGTAGAGAATTTTGTTCTACCCCATTTTGACCTATGGGAGTCCAAATTTGGGCTTGGAATGAAGGATTTAGAGTGCTTGGAAGCAATGGCTTCCATGGTTTTGTTCTCAGAAAATTTGGAGAAGAAGAACAGTTTTGGCCGCATGAGCATTCTGGCCGTATGAAGATTCTGTCTGCATGAAGATTCTGGCTGCATGGCACTTCCTGGCCGCATGAGCAATCCTGGCCGCATGGCATTTAGCATTCAGCCGCATAAAGCTTGCCATTCTCAGCCGCATAAGGCTCAGCTTCCGAGCCGCATATGGATAATTATTTCTCAGCCGCATATGGATAATTATTTCTCAGCCTCATATGGATAATATATTCAGTCGCATGAGCTTTGCTTGCCGCATATCGCATATTCAGCCGCATGAGGTCATCTCAGCCGTATGGCCGCATGTCATCTCAGCCGCATAGGCTTGGTAATTCCCAAGCCGCATGAGATTTCATATTCCAGCCGCATGTGACTTTCCTATCTCAGCCGCATATGCATTCAATCATTCTCAGCCACCTGAGATTTGATTTACCGCAGCCGCATGAACTCCAACCTTTTCTAGCCGCATGGACTTAGTTTCCTTTAGCCGCATAAGGCCCTGTCTTTCCGTTGCCGCATGTTATTCTAGCCACATGGAATTAGTTTTCTAGCCGCATAGACTTGTTATTTCCTAGCCACATGGCATAGAGCTGCATGAGATTTGACTTATTGAGCCGCATAGACGAGCATCCATTTATTGCTGCTCCTATTGCCTTTTTGCTGTTTTCTTGTCCTGAATTGACATTAATTAACATTGATTGTTATCTTGATGAATAATTGATCATGCGTTCCTAGTTGGAACTAAGAGACTGGCTAGCCGTCTTATTGAATTGAATAAATGAGACACGTTCATATTAACTATGAACTATTGTAATCGATTAGCCGATCCCGAATATTGGCATACAGGCACGTGCAGGCTTCAATTTATTTTCTACAAAGACAGCATGTGTACTTTATGGTTAAGGCATGATTATTCCGTAGTTAATTTTGATTGTTGCATTACGCTATGTAAGACCTACAACATAATCGCACGGGTATCGTTGTGGAGTTGGACATATCGTACTTTGTACGGAAGTACTCATTCTGAATGACCATGATCCCCGGCATGGGATTTGTTTTCCATAAAGAAATTCTCTTTATTTGTTGTGTTTCTGGGAAAATTACAACTGTAGGAATCCGATCTAGAAGACGATCGCTTTATCCCTTGGACTATACGAAGAAGAAAAGCTCTCAAAATTTTGACAGTAGATATCAATGTATCTGTACAATGAATGAGAAAAAGAACTCTATTTATAGAGTCAAAACAGTAACTGAAAAGATAACTACCTTACCGCTGGTGTACTTGAAAAGTCACGCAGACTCTAAATACACGCAGGGTTAATGAGTAGTTACTGGACGTGGCCCGTAACTGTTGGACACATGGCATCAGTGCATGGGTCGTGTGCAAGTTACTGGGCACGCGAGAGAGAGATCGGTGGCATGGCTGCCACGTACTCCAGTTGAAATGAAATCCACGCTGACTTGCTGAAGGCAAAAATCCACGCAGATTCGTTGACGCAGACTCGTTGAAGGCGAAATCCACGCAAGCTTTGAAGAAGAATACTTCAGAATTCACGCAGGCTTTGAGAAGAATAACTCAAAAGTCACGCAATGTTTTGAGGAAGGAGAAGGTTCAGAATCCACGCAAACTGCCAGCTGTCTTGATTTGGCACGCTTCGTCTGACACAAAATCTCTGACATTGATTATATTGTCAGCCGCATTAAATGAAGATAAGACCCAAAGTCACGCCAACTTGGTGAAGAGTGAGTCTTGCTAAGGAAGATTTCGAAAATCACGCAAAAGACGGCTGTGATCTCACGAGTTCTGTGCATACGTGGCATATGAGGAGACGTTTTTCGACTGTTGTGTTGTCAGTCATTATGATTCTGACGTATGGCTGAGCTGTCTCTGCGTGACTTCTAAAGGAAATGGCCAGGCAGAACTTAGCGTATCTTTTGTGCTGCTTCTTGGATCACTCTGCGTGACTTGTTCTGATCAACTCAGCGTGACTTCATTTTTGAGGCCTACAAAACCCCCTTCAAAGTTTTCGAAAAAATGATAAAATATTTTCGAAATACTTTGGAATAGAGATGATGAAATGAAATCAGTCACGCTGAGATGACTTCAAAAAAAAATTTCGGAAGTCGAAAAGACTTCGAAGTTCTTTTGAAAATATCCAAATGAACTTATTAAATGTCATAATGACTCTTCGTTCTCCGAGACTGATTGCGTCCAATTTATGGTGGAGTATGAACTGTCGACGAGATCTGTTATATAAATAGGAAGAGATTCTCAGCTTTGATATTCATCTCTCAAAAATATGACCCCAAAGGAAGCAGCCGAAGAGGAAGCACGCAAGTTGGGCTTTTGTTCCCATGGTGACCCCACTTTTGGGGGCAAAGAACCCGAACCTGTCGTCATCGAGCTCAAGGACGACTCCACGCAGTTAGCCAAGAATCTCTTGAGCTACTTTGGATTGGATGGCTCGTCTTCTTCTGATGGGCGGAGCCTTATGGAGAAGCGTGAAATGCTCGAGACTCTGTTGCATCGCCTGGGAGTTAAGAGCGTAGAGGAGTTAGGCATCAAACTTAGCCGCTCTGGAAAATAGAGCGTAACTTTCTACGCTTTTGTTGCACTTTTCTGTTTTGTCTTTTTGTAAGGCCATCAGTGCCTGTTTAAAGAATGAAGTACAACTTTTGTGTTTGATCCGCGTGCCTTTTAATGAAGAATATTAATTAGCACATTTTGACTGTTTCCAATGTTGCACTGTCTCCCGAAGTACACGTGACACTCATTCCACAATTTCTGAGCGCTATTTATGCGGATCTTTTCCAAGAATAGACCTGCACTTGACCCTTTAAATAGATGGATGAACTCCACGCAAACTCATCTTCCCATTCTTCTTCCTCTCTTCTGAGAAATGAATTTTCTGTGAGAAGAAAATAGGAAAGCCATGTAGTCTGATGTCAAATCTCTGTGCACGCTACCAGACATGGGTCTGTCAATCCTTAGCAGCAAACTCAGCGGTAAGTTGAATATACACGCATCGAATTTTTTGTTTGCTAAAGACAAATTCATCTTCCTGAAATGAACAGAATGCATCTGTCTTTGCTTGGCCAATTTCTGTTGGCTGATTTTTCCTTACTGTTTCTTGCAGAATTTTGGCTGAAAATTTTTTTCAGAACTGGCATTGGGGATGTGGATGCTGTGGAGAATATCCTGCTGACATCTACATCAGGGAGCTCACACGCTTTTGATGCGTAAATCAGACAACTCAGAACTCTTCGTGAGATAGAAGGGTCTTCCTTAGATGGTAGGAAGAGCCTTTATACACGAGAGTTGGATGGTGGAGTCAACTCTACTACCGAGAGATTGGGTAGTAGAGTTCCTCTGACGGCAGAACTAGAAATCGTATCCCAAGGTTGGATACATTCCTACCTGCTTGAGGTGCCGCCATTCCTCCACGAGCTGTATTGGCAGCAACACGCCGTCGGGCTGCCATACTCTGTGGTTCTCCTCTCGTCTGAGAGAGAAGACCAGAGTTTGATTCCTGCTGATCTGGTCGTGACTGAGACCCAGACAGTCAGGAATTGCCACCAACAACGAACCTGACGGAGAAGGTCCGACGGAGAAGATCCAAAGAAGAAGATAGATCTCTATTAGGTTATCGTTGTGGTGTAGAATGAAAATCCAAGATTTGTAATAGATTTCCATTATGATTTGTAAGAAAGTCTAAGAAAATGTAATAGACTTTTTGTGATGAAATGGGAATGGAAATGACAATTCTTCTATACTCATTGATTTGTATTTGTGGATGAATTGTGGACATGATAGATAATAAAATCATCTTTTCTGTTTTAGAGTATATTATATTATCAGAGGTATTATGGACATGATAATATATAGGAACTCGAAAGAAAATAGATTGATTTCTATGCAGAGGTCAAAACATGACAAATAAGTAAGTAGATTCGGAATTGATTCAGAGGTTATGAAAACGTGATCAATAACGAATCCCCACTTAATGAACTGATAGAAGATTATGAACGGACGAACCGTTAGGAAATGAAGAACAGATGAACTGTCGAGTGAATGTAATGAATGAACGGACGAACCGTCAAGTATTAATGAACATGTGAAACGTCGGATGAATGTGAGAAATGAATGGATGAACTGAATATCGGGAAAGAATACGTCCCTTCGATCCTTGTAACCATATGCCTATAAATAGAGCATATATTTGAATAGAAGGATCGCATTTTATCCATAATGTCTTCTGAAGAGAATATAAAGAAGACTGAAGTCACCCCCGAAGCTACTGAAGGTGTTAAAGAACATCCACCTCCGCAGAAGAAGGAAATGGACGAAAGCTCGTCTACTCCCAAGCCGCCGAAAGATATCCTGGACTTCCTGGTCGAACCAGGAGAAACCGAAGAAGAAGAAGCAATGAGGCTGGCTGCCTGTCAATTCTTGGTGCGGTCAGGAAAAGATGTACTCAATTCTTTTGCTGATTATGTATGTGGTCCTCGTCCCAAATATGAAAGGGATTACAGTGATCTTCCATGATGATGTACTCTTTTTCTTGAAGAATTTATCTCAAATAAACTCCGTTTAAGGAAACTTTGTTTACGATATATCCTTCCCACTTTATATTTTTGCCTTTATTCATTGATCTTTTGACTCAGAAATCAGAAAGACTAAATATCATTTTCATAAATATGATATTTGAGATAGAAAATTCAGAGGTAATATGGACATGATTTTCTGGATATCAAATTTGTTGAGAAAACGATACAAAGTAGAATACCTATCTCCACTGGGGATAATAGATATCAGAATGATTCTTCGGAAAGAACAATGAAACAGCTGGAGAATGATGGGAGGACAATCTTGATAGAAATATTAAACGTAGTACCTCTTCAAGAATTTGCTGTTGATGGGCATCATAGTGGCTTTACCATCTAGAGTAGTGAGTTGATAAGCCCCATTAGAAAAGATCTTATTGACAATGAATGGACCTTCCCATTTTGCATCAAACTTGCCCTTACTCGTGTGTGTCATAGTCATCGGGCGTCTGACAGTAAGCACAAGTTCTTCTTTCTGAAATGTTCGAATTCTGACTTTCTTGTTAAAAGCCCTTGAAATTCTAGCTTGATAGAATTCAATATTCTGTTGAGCAGATAACCGCTTTTCATCCAGAGCCTCCAATTCTTGAAGTCGAAGACGATCATTATTTTCAGCAGTGAGTTCATTAGCGATTGCTATCCTTAAAGAAGGAATTTGAAACTCTAATGGGAGAACAGCCTCAGATCCGTACACCAGAGAGAAAGGTGTACACTTAGTAGCATTATGGACTGTAGTGCGATAAGCCCACAAGCATTCCCCGAGCTTGTCACTCCAATTACGTTTGTTAGTGGAGACAAACTTCTTTAGGAGTTTGATGATAGTCTTGTTGAAAGCTTCTGTCAATCCGTTAGCTGCTGGATTATATGCGGTAGAAGCCACATTATTGATCCGGTGATCGTCACAGAATCGAGTAAATTTCTGGCTGACGAACTGTGGTCCGTTATCATGAACAATGCGTCGAGGAACACCAAATCTGTAGATGACGTGGTGCTTAATAAAGCTGATGACATTAGACGTCTTAACTTCAGATAAAGGAATGGCTTCGGCCCATTTGGAGAAGTAATCGGTTATTGCGAGAATGAACCGATGACCTTTAGATGACGGTGGATTGATCGGGCCGACAATGTCCATGCCCTAAGCTTCGAAGGGCCATGATGCTGCCGTCGGATGTAGAAATTCCGAAGGTTGATGTATAAAATCTGCATAGATTTGGCAAGCTTTGCATTTTCTTGCATATTCAATGGCATCTGATACCATAGTTGGCCAATAATAACCCATCCGTCGAATACGGTCTTGAAGTTTGGGCCCAGGTTGATGCGCTCCACAAATTCCATCATGTGCTTCACGAATAACTTGTTGGGCTTCATCACCAGCAATGCACCGAAGGAGTAAACCATCATAAGCTCGACGATATAAGGTCTTTGTTGTATGATTGTAATAGAATCTGAGTGATCGTCGTCTGATAGATGCTGCCTCACTCGGATCATCCGGAAGAATATCATATAATACGAGATCTAAGAAAGGAAGTCTCCAATCTTTATCCGTATTCTGATTCTCAGTCGAGTTACTGAAGATGAATTCCATGCTGGAATCGGATGAAGATGACATCGATTTACGACTGAATCCAAATCCTCTTGTTGTGTTGACGTCATGAGATGTTGATTCTTCAATGTCAACTGGAAGTCCTAGAGTCAGGTTATTTTCAAGATGAAATAATTCTCGATTACGAACAACAATCATTTGTTGCCGTCTGATTGGGATAGCCAGCACCGCTGCAAGATTAGCAAGGGCATCAGCTTCTGTGTTACATGCTCGCTTAACATGTTCAATGAAGAATTCCTTAAATAATGAGGCCATAGATATGGCTGTTTTATGATAAGGAACCAGATCTTGATGGCGAACTTCATAAGTACCCCTGATTTGATTGACAATAAGTTTAGAGTCTCCATACGCCTCCAAATGTTGAATATTCAGATGTTTAGCGAGTTGAAAACCAATAAGTAATGCGTTGTACTCAGCTACATTGTTTGAACACGGCTGATCGAGAGAATAAGCTCTTTGGATGGCAAGACCTTCTGGCGATACAAGAACAATTCCAACTCCAGCGACAATATCGCCATTAGGACCAATTCTTGATGCTCCATCAAAGAATAGACGTCAAGTAGGATCTTCTTCAGCAATTTGATTTGAATTTAGGACTTCATCTGGGATTTTATCATAGAGTTTTGAATTTTCTGGAATTGAGTGAGCAGCCAGAAAATCAGCTAAAGCTTGTCCTTTGACTGATTTCTGAGGAATATAGTGCATGTCATACTGAGCAAGTAGGATTCCCCAGTTAGCCAATCGAGAATTCAAAACACTGGGTTTCTTCATCATGATCCGTATAGGATTGATCTTGGAGATGACATGAATAGTCTGGCCAATGATATAATGACGTGTCTTTTGGACAGCAAACATCAAGGCTAGACATTCTTTTTCAACCGATGAATATCGAGGTTCAGCTCCGGTCATAGTGCGGCTGAGATAATAAATGGCTTGTTCATGGCCATTTTGATTCTTTTGAGCGAGTAATGCACCCAATGAATGACTCATTGCTCGAGTATAGAGGAGGAACGGTATTCCTGGGACGGGAGGTACCAATACTGGAGGGCTCATCAGATATTATTTTATATCATCGAATGCTTTCTGACATTCATCATTCCAGACAAAAGAGACACCTTTCTTCATAAGTTTGTTGAATGGTCTGCAGCGTCCTGATAAATTAGAGATGAATCTCCTGATGTAAGCGATTCTTCCTTGAAATCCTCGTAGCTCTTTTAAGGTGCGTGGAGGACGCATCTCTTGGATGGCTTTGATCTTCTCGGGATCCACGTGTATACCTTTAGAGGTAATGACGAAGCCGAAAAATTTACCACTAGAGACGCCTAAGAAGGACTTAGTAGGGTTCATCTTTAATTGATGCTTACGCATTAGATCAAATATAGTCTTCAAATCTTGGATATGATCCTCCGTTTGTCGACTTTTGACTGCAATATCATCAACATAGCATTCGACTGTTTTCTGCAAATGTTCACGGAATATAGTGCTCATAGCTCGTTGATAAGTTGCTTCTGCATTCTTGAGACCGAATGGCATAACTGTATAACAGTATGTACCAATCGGCGTTCTGAAAGAAGTGTGCTTCTCGTCCTCTGGGGACATTTTGATCTGATTGTACCCAGAATACCCGTCCATGAATGACATTCGTTCAAATCCACAGGTATTATCAACCATGACATCAGTGATTGGTAGAGGGAATTCGTCTTTAGGACATGCCGCATTGAAATCGCGGAAGTCTATGCATACTCTGATCTTTTCAGTCTTTTTAAGAACAGAAACAATATTAGCCACCCAATCGGGATGTTGTTCCTCTCTAATAAACCCAGAGGTAATGAGTTTATTGACTTCAGCTTCAATTGCATCCATGATGTCTGGACGAAATCGTCGCTGTTGTTGTTTGACCGGTTTAGCATTCGACAAGATGTTGAGTTTGTGAGTTGCAATCTGTGGATCAAGACCTGGCATATCTTCATAACTCCAAGCAAAGACATCAATGTATTCACGAATGAGTTTGATCATGTCTTTCTTATCAGTTTTTGAAAGACTTTCACTGATGAATATTGGTTTGGGAGATCCCTCTTCACCAACATCTATTTGAACAAGTTTATCTTCAGTCGGAGGTTCTTTTTGCTCGAAACGGAACTCCCATTGATTATCTAATCTTTGGGCCCACTGTTCTGATTCAGGTAAGATTTTAAACTCTTCCTTGTCTTCATCACTTTCTTCAGAATGGTCAATGGAAACCATATTGGAAGACAGAAGGTTGCAATAGAAGTCACCGATACTCGTATCGGAATCCCAAGAAGTGGTACTAGAAGAATCAGATCTCTTATCTTCGTCAGACTCAGGATCTTCATGGATAATATTGATGAAAGGAGTAGGAGCAGTATAACCCAATCCGTATTTCGTCCTTCCATATTTCAAAGGAGGAATCCGGACAGGTATTTTTCTTCCTTTTCCATTATTGAGGCCAGTCCTGAAGTCATAGCCCATATTTTTGATGATGTCTCTAGATTGCTGACTATAACGACGTAGTTGTAATCTTCCAGTATCATCATTTTTGTCATCATCTTCAAGATCAGAAGGATTTTGAGGCCCTTTGTAGAAGAATATTGGAATGTCTCCTGGCTTTCTGCTGGGAACTAGAAAGTATAAAGATTGTACAGGTTCTAGAGATACATCTGTATGAACAGTCTGTACAACTCCTATGGTTATTGTGTTCAAGTCATCTAACAGATGTAAATAACTATGAACATAATTACACACATCAACGTACTGCAAAGGTGGAGACTTTTCATTAAATGTAAAAGCAGCAATATTTACATTGGGAGAAGGCTGAGCCTTAGAGATTTTAGCCAAGTCAATGACTAAAGGGGGAGAAGAAGAAGAAGCTTTGTTTCGATTAAGATCGATAACAAATGGCTCAGAAGAGGTGAGCTCCCTTGAAGTTTGAGTAGGAAGAGTAGTCCGCCCTCCAACTGGAATTAGCAGAGTATCTTGTGAAGGTACAGGAACTGTAGTACGCCCACTGACAGGAATGATCAGTGTATTTTGAGTCGATGACTGAGGTAACGGAGAGATCCGTCCACTCACTGGAATGATGAAAGAATCTTCTCCAGAGGGTTTAGGAGATTGTTGCTGAGTAGTTCGACTTTTAACAGGGATTATTAAAGTCTCACTTTGTGCATCTTCTTTCTCCATAGCTTATATGACCCTTGTATACTCTTCTTTGTACATTCGAGAATCGTTGAAATAAGCTTCAACCCCATGGAAGGGATTTATATCAGCAACTTCTTTTTGTACTCTTCCATTGCTATCAATGTATTTAAAACATTGATGAAGAGTAGAGGGCACCACATTATTTTCGTGAAGAAAGGGCCTCCCCAGAAGAAGATTATAGGATCCCGCGATCTCGATCACATAGAAAGTGACTTTAGATCTGAAATCGCCTATCTGAAGCTTCAGATGAATCTTTCCCAAAGGCTCACTTCGGCTTTGATTGAATCCCAAGATAGTAGTAACCGTCTTGGAGAGCTTATGAAGAGGGATTTTTAGTTCATCCAACAAACTCTTTGGCATTATGCTTATAGTAGACCCTGGGTCAATGAGGATACGATCTATCTTCATCGTATCAATATAACCAGTGTAGTAGAGAGGTCGGTCATGTCGATTATCCTCCAGTAACATGTCGTCTTGTGTAAAGGTAATATTTGGGATAATCTCCAGTACACTGTTGCAATGTAAGCAAGTGGCAGGTTCCGCATCCGGCTTCTTCAATTGTGCAAGACAAGAGTCAGCTTGTAGAAGTGCTTCACTTAACGTTTCCCGAGTTTCTTTAGAAAGACGTAGAAGTTCAAAGAGGGACATTCTAGCTGGAGTATTAGCAAGTTGAGCCAAAATGTCGAAGTTGTAAGGCTTCTGAAGTCCAAGAGGAGAAGACTTCTTGATTGGCTTATCAAACTGAGCCTGTTGTTTGCCTTTCTCCAGAGCCATAGGCTTGGGAGGAACAGGTTCAGTGGATGATTCTTCTTCAGGAGGAACTTTAGCATCTGAAGGGATATCAGTAGGATCTTCAGGATTTTTAGAATAATCCTTTAGGTAAGGTTTCCCCGTTCGAGTAGCACTAACAAGTGCTTCTTCTTTGTCTTTTGGCTCTGTGTCAGAGGTAGACCCAAGAGAAGTCATATGACATGACTTGATCTTTCCAGCCTTCTTGGATTTTTGAGAAGAAATCTTTTGAGGAGAAGGCGATTCAAAATCTGCCACTAGATCAGGATGGATCCACATGATTTCTCCTGTTTCCAAAGTGATTGGCACTAATCCTTCAGACTGTGGAGGAGGAAGATTCACTATGTCAAGAGTTGCCTTGGAAATAGGAACAATCCCACTTTCAAGGAGTTGAGGAGGGAAATCTCCAAATTGCATAGAGACGACGTTGGAGGTGACGGTCTTCTCTTTTGGAGTAAGAGAGATAGCTCCAGATTTAATCATTTCTTGGATCTTTCCTTTCAATACATAACATGTACGATTTGTATGACCCAGCATTCTGTGATATGGACAGTATTTAGGATGATCTGTCTTACCAGCTTCATCAGGTTTCTTGATCTCTGGTAATTGTATTTTATTACCTTTCAGCAGACATTCAAAGATACCAAGGACATCGTCGTCATCAAAAGAATATTCTTCTCTGGGGCGAGGTGTTCTTGATTGTTGAGTTGTAGAGGCAGGAGTTTGAACATTTGATGCATCTTTGCTCTGAAGATTAACTTCAAGAGTTTCTTTTCCTTTGCGAGCATTATTTTTATTGTTAGCACCTTGTCATGTTTCTTTAGGAGTCATCTGCACTCCTAAACCTTTGAAGGTTTCAGCACTGATTTCTGCAGCTTTGGCACTGACTATGAAGGAAGGCCAATCTTGAAATTGAGTGGATCCTGTCCACATACTGATGATTGGCAACAAGTTTGATTTGTACGTGTCAATGGTGACAGCATCAGGAGTTCCAAGAGACATCTTCAGAGCTTCTCTTCGAAACCGTTCAATGTATTCCTCTGTAGATTCATTATTTTTCTGCTTGATTCTAATAAGAGCAGACATAGTCATGTCATTAAGCCCTTCATAGAACCTTTCAAGAAACATCTGTTTGAAACCAGCAAATGAAGTAATACTCCCATCTGGGAGACTTCTATACCATTCATAAGCCGTTCCCTTGAGACATCCAATAAATACCCGAGTAAGGAGGGCATCACTTGGTTGCAGTTGATCAGTCATCACTTCAAAGTGATTAATAAACTGACTTGGAGAAGTGGTTCCGTCATAGAATGAGATAGTAGGAGGCTTGTATTTAGGAGGATATGATACTTGCTTCCATTCTATCGGATAAGGCTGCTTGATGCCTAACCTTTGTAAACCATCCTTCTGTTTGAATGCCTCGAATTGAGTTTTGAGATTCTTCAATTCTTCAGAGACAACTCCCGAAGATTGTGGAGTTGTGGCTTGTAGAGAATAGTTGGGAGGAGGAACAGCATTGTAAGCACTACCCCCAGCTCCAGAGAGACTAGGATTTGGTTGAGCTGGTCCAGGAGTATTGGATTGTACTGCTGGAGGAACTTGTACTGGACTTATATCAGTATCAACTGGTATGGCATCTGATACAGTCTGTCGATTTTACAACTGAGCTGTCATGAGTTCATACATCGACTTCATTGTGTCAGTCATAGACTTCATTTGCTGTTCCAAAGAAGCAATTCTTTGGTCTTGAGGAGTCAGGGAAGAAGAGGGTTCATCAGTATTCCCATCAACCATGTAAGTTGTGACTGTATGAGAGATTATTGATGAACTAGTAGATGTTGTATGCTCTGAATCATTGCTTCGTGTATCAAAGTCAACTATAGGAGAATTACCCCCAGTAGGAAGAGGTAGGAAGTTAGATTCTCCAAGAAATTCAGAATCAATTTCAGGGATCAAATTTCTTTGACTAGAAGCCAGGACTCTTGCTCTGGTGTTTCTATATACTCCATCTAGACTATCAACTCTACCCCCGGTGTCCCGAGAAGTCATGTTGACAGAGGCAAACAAAGGCTCATCTTCATCAGGCATAGGTTCATACTGAATCCTATTGAAGACAGACTATCGTTTATTTTGACATCTGCATTGCATTGTGACTCTTGGCTGGAAGTCACATTCATGATCACCATGGTCTTGAACTGTTGATTCACATCTGTACTGAATTATGACTCTTGGATAGAAGTCACATTCAGCATGTTCCTTTGATATAGAATTACTCCTTCTCTTCTGTTGAAGATATTCACGTAAATCTGTTTGTGAAGATTGAGGAGTATACTTCCTGTTCTTGGGTCTTGATGGCTCTTGATTATACAAAGAGTGATTAATGTGAGCCACATAATTTCTTGCATACTCTGCATCTGGATCTTTTATCTTCATATCCAATTGGTATGGTTTCTTAACACCAGAAGTGCTGAGTTTTGTTCTTAAATCAGTGGAAGGTAACACATTAATTTTAGAAACATGGAGTTTTCCTTCCATTGATCTGGATATTTGCAGAGAAGGAAGAGTTGAACCACTCCCTTGATTAGGAGTTGGTAACAGACCCTCTTTAATGGACAGATTCTGTGCCCAATTTGAAGAAATCAAAGAAGAAGACATTAAGGAATGTTTCTTCTTAGACTCATTCAGATTTTGAGACATAGAATGTCCAGAAGGAAGAGTAGCCAAAAGACCATCTCCTTTCCTTTGACTAACAAAAGTATCAGTCAAAGCTGTTCCTGAAGTAAAAACTACAGGAGCAGAAGAAACAACTAAAGAGTTATTCCTTTTCGAAGGGACTTTGTGTGGAAGACCACCCCCAGTTTTAGTAGAACTCGGTGAAGAAGAAGAGATAACTAAGGAGCTATTCTTCTCTGATGAAATACACGCTGAAACAGACTTGGTTAAAGAACCAGAGCTGTTAGCGTGATTTTTGATTTTAGAATTACACGCTGGAACAGATTCGGCTAAGGAGCCAGTACTGTCAGCGTGACTTTTGAATGTGGGTTTGCACACTGGAATAGATTTGGCTAAGGAGCCAGTACTATCAGCGTGACTTTTAGAGTTGAATTGGCACGCTGGAACAGATTCGGCTAAGGAGCCAGTACTGTCAGCGTGACTTTTAGAGTTGAATTTGCACGCTGGAACAGGTTTGGCTAAGGAGCCAGTACTGTCAGCGTGACTTTTAGAGTTGAATTTGCATGCTGGAACAGATTCGGCTAAGGAGCCAGTACTGTCAGCGTGACTTTTAGTTACTGTCATCTTCGAGCGCACAAGAGTGTGCGTGCTTGCAGTGGAGTTCTTGCCAGTGTTAGGAGTAGACACTGTGGCAGAGACTTCACCATTGACTGCCAACTGATTCTTAGGGACATAGATAGAGTGTCCCTTCGACTTGGCAGTGATGATGGAGGCTGGAGTGGGCTTGCCACCCTTAGCCCGCTGCATTTCTTCATAGGCAAGTTGATCGAATTTGATCGTCATCACCTTCTTCGTCGAGCCGATTGACGAAGTGTCGCATTGAGTTGTTACCATCTCAGAAGAGGAGATGGTTTTCCCCAGCAGAGTCGCCAATTTGTTTTCCATAAAGAAATTCTCTTTATTTGTTGTGTTTCTGGGAAAATTACAACTGTAGGAATCCGATCTAGAAGACGATCGCTTTATCCCTTGGACTATGCGAAGAAGAAAAGCTCTCAAAATTTTGACAGTAGATATCAATGTATCTGTACAATGAATGAGAAAAAGAACTCTATTTATAGAGTCAAAACAGTAACTGAAAAGATAACTACCTCACCACTGGTGTACTTGAAAAGTCACGCAGACTCTAAATACACGCAGGGTTAATGAGTAGTTACTGGACGTGGCCCGTAACTGTTGGACACATGGCATCACTGCATGGGTCGTGTGCAAGTTACTGGGCACGCGAGAGAGAGATCGGTGGCATGGCTGCCACGTACTCCAGTTGAAATGAAATCCACGCTGACTTGCTGAAGGCAAAAATCCACGCAGATTCGTTGACGCAGACTCGTTGAAGGCGAAATCCACGCAAGCTTTGAAGAAGAATACTTCAGAATTCACGCAGGCTTTGAGAAGAATAACTCAAAAGTCACGCAATGTTTTGAGGAAGGAGAAGGTTCAGAATCCACGCAAACCGCCAGCTGTCTTGATTTGGCACGCTTCGTCTGACACAAAATCTCTGACATTGATTATATTGTCAGCCGTATTAAATGAAGATAAGACCCAAAGTCACGCCAACTTGGTGAAGAGTGAGTCTTGCTAAGGAAGATTTCGAAAATCACGCAAAAGACGGCTGTGATCTCTCGAGTTCTGTGCATACGTGGCATATTAGGAGACGTTTCTCGACTGTTGTGTTGTCAGTCATTATGATTCTGACGTATGGCTGAGCTGTCTCTGCGTGACTTCTAAAGGAAATGGCCAGGCAGAACTTAGCGTATCTTTTGTGCTGC
The DNA here is from genome assembly GCA_029216955.1 of Iris pallida. Lineage (NCBI taxonomy): Eukaryota > Viridiplantae > Streptophyta > Magnoliopsida > Asparagales > Iridaceae > Iris > Iris pallida. The sequence goes on from JANAVB010001399.1 coordinate 8,116,490, forward strand.
TTCTTGGATCACTCTGCGTGACTTGTTCTGATCAACTCAGCGTGACTTCATTTTTGAGGCCTACAGGATTTCACTTAACATAGAGGCTACTAAGTTAAATAAAATAATGATTGCATTGAGAGAATGGATTTCCGAGTTCTTATATGGCAGCCCTCTTTGGGACTATTAGTGCCCGACAGGTCGGCTGGTTCCCACAGATACTGCAAATCTGCCATACGGGCAGGGAGCGGTATCTGCTTATATTATTTATTGTATATTGATGACGGACGTCCCGCTGGGACTCGTCTAATTCATGATTGGCGCAATTGATTGATTGGTAGACTAGCCTTGTTTGCACATAGTAAGAACTGAGGAATCCTTGCTGTATAATTCCAGGGTAACTTGGGACTCATAGTAGCAAGCCGTAGTAGTTGAATGGCCGTTTAAATTGATTTGTTTGTGTACTGTACCTACTCTGTTGACTAACTGAGATGATCAGAACGTCAGGACATGACGGGCCAACTTCTGTCCTTGTTTGGTTGGGAAGTTAGTTCGAAGTGTCGTGATGTTTTGTGAATTCTAGTAGCAAGCAGAGATCTATTTAACATATTTCTTATTACTGGTTCTAATTTCTCATGTCGTGCTTCCTTGCGTTACTTGCTTTTAGAGGTCTAACCTCTCTGGTTTTGCATGGCCAGATTTAGAGCCGGTCCCCAAGGACTCAGCTTACTTCCACCTCCAAGATGGTCAATACTAGAAGAATGATCGCAGGAGGACTCGAGTGGGTTCCTTACTCCCCCCCCTCGTTTTGTTACTTATTTTATACTTTGTCGTTTGGCACCGACATGTTAGTCGGATTGTCTTGTATTTACTTTTACATAATTGTAACTAAGTCAGGCTGCAGCTGATAAACAATTGTGTATACTTTGCTACATCTTCTGGCTATGTTTTGTGAAGCCGGATATCAAGAACATTTTGACTGAGTGTTTGGGACGCCTTACTGCTTTATCTTACATGTTCTCTATTTCTGTTTCTTATTTGAATGATTGAGACAATAGATGTGAAGTGACCATAGTGAGACTTTCATGTAGTATGCACCCCCTCGTCTTTTAGACAACATTGATCGTATTATACGGTATTCCTCTACCCGTAATACGTAGCTGGCTGAGTCATTCCCCGGATCTCCAGTATTCTGGTTCTGGGGCGTGACATTAGCTAGATAGATGAGTTGTATTCATTTCAATATTTGTAAGAGTTTATATTTTTCTGCAAATGTAAAACTTATGAATAATGTAAATTAAATTAATTTTGTGAATGAGCATTATTTTTGATTTTGAGCATTGTGGCTATACAGCGTTCTACCGTCGACACTGCGGCGTAAGCTGGCTTGGACACGTCTCGTATCCGAAAAGCTGGTGCGGGTCGTGGCAGAAGGATCGTTGTGATCGGATGCGCTACGGCTCGACGCGACGCATAGAATTGATGGTCCATACGAAACTTACGAAATGAGAAATACGATTTTGAATCGCATCACATGCAGTAACTTTATTGAATTAATCACGTATGTATCGAATATACAGATGCGACAGTGCCGGTGCGTCTAGTGCTACTGGTACTACCGACACCACTGGAGGTACGAGAACCTCTGGCCTCTGCGGCTCAACTGGCTCATACTCGGTAACGTTCTCGATGTGAATCTGTCCAGGTAGAGGGGCTACCCCTTGCTGATCTCCAACTGGTTCCTGCTCAACTAGATTCTCTTCCTTGCCGGCTCCTCTAATAGACGAGAATGATGTGCCCCTAAAGGAAATGATACAAGGTATCAAAAGACAGGACGGGAAGGAATCGAGGATGATAATCATGTTAGCAATCAAGGTAGGAGAAAGAGAAGACGAATCTGGAGATCAAGGGGAACATATTTTGATTGAGACTCCTATAATTGCAACACCCTATAAGTCTGAAAAACAGACCTGCATGGGCCACCAATAAAACCTTATCACACCCCAGTACCGGAATACTGAGACGGACTAGGCCAGCTACTCCATATGAGGTATATAAACGTCATACGACGATTGTGGCTGTCAAGAGACAAGGGGGTGCATGCTACAATCAAGTCTCCTATGGTCTCACAGAGCATCTATGTCTCAATCAATCAAAACAAGAAGCAGTAAATAATGATCATATAAGACAAAGCAGTAAGGCGTCCCCGACGCTTCATCAAAATGATTCATGGGCATAGCTATACAAAATGATAAGCTAGTACCGAGAGTCAACAGTACATAACTGTAGTCAGCTGCAGTCTGATTTAATTACAATTATGTAAGGAACTAAATGTCCAGAACTGCCGGCTAAACAGGTACCGGTGTCTAAACACCAAGTACAAAATAGAAGATATCAGAGCAGTGAAGAAGAAACCCACTCATGGTCCCTGGCGCCCTGTCATGCCCCAGTACCGAAATACAGAGACGGACTAGGCCAGCTACTCCATATGAGCTATACAACGTCATACGGCGATCGTGGCTGTCAAGAGACAAGGGGGTGCATGCTACATTCAAGTCTCCTATGGTCTCACAGAGCATCTATGTCTCAATCATTCAAAGCAAGAAAACATCAATTAATGAACATATAAGATAAAGCAGTAAGGCGTCCCCGACGCTTCATCAAAATGATCATGGGGATCTAGATTTATAAGTTAGCTAGCCCAGAGAGTCATAGGTACATAATTGTATTCAGCTGCAGTTTGAATTAATTACAAATTATGCAAAGACAAAATATCCAGATTAGCCGGCTAAACAGGTGCCGTTGGCTAAATGCCAGAACATAAGTAAAGATACTAGAGTGGTGGAGAAGAAACCCACTCGAGTCCCCCGCCAGCCATGCTCCTAGTATGCACCATTGACGTCAGGGAAGAAGTTTGGATCCTTAGGCGCTGCTACGAGATCTGGCCAAACAAAACCAGCGGGGTCAGCCCCGAATAGCAAGTACCACAAGGAAGCACAAAAGAGTGAGATAAAACCCAAACACAAAATAATAATACTTGTAATAATAAAAGCTTCCGGTCGTAACCTCGGTCCATAGCCTGTCCTAGCACGATAGCCCATCCCAACAACCAAACAAGGACATGGGTTGGACCACGCACCATGACAGCCCATGTCCCTCGGCTACTAACGGAAGTTACAAGGCACAGTCAAGTCGTTTTTCAAGCGGCCATTCATTCATGCGACTTTCTATATTTGGCAGAGTTATTCCCGCGATACTGATTAAAAGGAATCCTCAGATCGTGTCAACCCAGCCGGGCTAGCCAAACCATTTAAACATATAGCACATTGATTATGCACCGGTCCCCCGGAGGGCTACCGCGCTAAAACATATAACACATAGCTCGTAGAAGTCGGATATAGCCATCCGCTACAGGTGAGTGAAACCATATCCGTGGCGGCCAACCCGACACGTCAGGACTGGACCTGGGGGGCTAGTATGGCACGATCTCGGGATTCTTCCCACCCAATGCATCTACCAAGTTAGTTGCCTAGTTAATCCCTAGGTTATCCTCGAAGTTCACATGTCGTGGTCACATGCTCACTCTCCTAGATGTCGTACATTGTACGAGTATCCCAAGAAGGGATATGTACTGGTTCATGGAGTCATACGTATGTACCCCCTTCTTGGTGTAATACGACACACAACACATACCACCTCATTGCTACCGACCATTCGCTATGCAAATACTGGACTCTTGGAGGTACTGGCAGGTATCACATAGGAGCACTTAGCACATAGGATAGCACATCGGTGCTCACATAGATTGTACCTTAGTACACACATAGGGTTATCCAACACACGTATTGGTAGTCAGATCAGGAATGAGGACCATTAACCAAGAGGAAAGAGAACAAGAAGGCACTACGCACTTCGGGTATGAAGTGCTCGCAAGTCATGAAGTGGCCCTAACGGCGCACGGGCGATGTGCAAGGTAAAAGGTGCACAAGGTGCCAAAGTCATATATAAATTCTGGTTAAAGTGAGACATGAAGATTCTTGAAGCCAAGACAAAGATCTAAAAATTTTATATTGGGAGTTGGGGGAAATTCTGGCCACAATTCAGCCAAATAGGACATAAAACAGCCAAAATAGGCTCTATGCGACATTCTGCGACACTATTCAGCCTTCTGCGGCACTATGCGGCCTTCTGCGGCACTATGCGGCCTTCTGCGATACTATGCGGCCTTCTGTGGCACTATTCATTTTATGCGGCACTATTCATTCCTGCGGCTGCGGCACTATTCATCTATACGGCTGTGGCACTATTCATTCCTGCGACTGCGGCACTACTCATCCATGCAGCTGCGGCACTATTCATCCATGCGGCTGCGGCACTATTCATGCGGCACTATTCATTCCTGCGGCTGCGGTACTATTCATGTGGTACTATTCATCTATGCAACTACGGCACTATTCATTCCTGCGGTTGCGGCACTATTCATGCAGCACTATTCATCCATGCGGCTATGGCACTATTCATCCATGCTGCTGCGGTACTATTCATCAATGCGGCTGCGGTACTATTCATCCATGCGACTGCGGCACTATTCATGCGACATTATTCATTCCTGTGGCTGTGGCACTATTCATTCATGCGGCTGTGACACTATTCATGCGGCACTATTCATCGTCCCTGCCAAAACCAGGATAGATGACATAGAAAATGTCCAAATATTATTTTGGCCATAACTTTCTCAAAACAAGTCGAAATCTAACTTTTCAAAGGTCAAAATTGTGTAGAATCAAATTTTCTACAACCTAGGACCATTAGTTTTCGAAAATAACCAAGTTTGATAGATCAAAACCATGTAAATACATAAAACCCTAGTTTTAAAAACTTAGATCTATACAAAACTAGCCATTAAATCAAAAACTCCAATAATTAAACTTGTAGAGAATGAAGAGAAGAACAATATAGACAAATAATATCAAAGGAAAAAATTAAGAATGAAAAATGCACAAATCTCCACTTTGAGCAAGTTGTACTTGCCTAAGGGTGGTGGTTGAGGAAAATAAATGGAAGAGTGAATGAGGAGAGAGAGTAAGGAAGAGAATATAAATAGGGATTGGGTTGGCTTAAGAAAACCCTAATCTCTAAACATGCTCTAACCATTCCACTAATGACATGCTTAAAAGCTACATGCAACCATTAAATAACAATAAATAGAATTATGCACATGCTAAATACGGGATACCATATACAGAATTCATGAAAGAATACGTATATCGGAATCGGGGAGTGACACGCCCATACTCCTAGTGTGCACCATTGTTCGGGTAGAAGGCTGGATCCTCTGGCGCTGCTACGAGATCTGGCCAAACAAAACTAGCGGGATTAGGCCCCGAATAGCAAGTACCACAAGGGAGCACAAAAGAGTGAGATAAAAACACAATGAGTAAAAATAAGACCTGATTCACGAGTTATAGGCTTATACCATATCATCGAGACAATACGACACCCTTACAAATAAACAAGGACAAAAGTACCAATATCGTGCCGAGATAAGATATATCCTATAACCATGGGCAGGTGAAGGGCTTCTGATCGCGACTTCGGTCCATAGCCTATCGCAGCACAATAGCCCAACCCAACAACCAAACAAGGACATGGGTTGGACCATGCACCACGATAGTCTATGTTCCTCAGTTGCTAACAGAAGAAAACATATCACAAACAAGTCAGATTACAAGCGGCCAATCAATCCTACGGCTTTCTATGATTTGTCTGGGTTATCCCAGTAATACAATATATAGGAATCCTCAGATCGTGTCAATCCAGTAGGGCTAGCCAAACCATTATAAATATACATATACGCGTAGCACTTTGATTATGTACCGGTCCTCCGTAAGGCGGCCGTGCTAAAACATATAACACATAGCACGTAGGAGTCGGATATAGTCATCCACTATAGGCAGATGAAACCATATCCGTGACGGCCAACCCGACACGTCTGGACTGGACCTGGGGTGGCTAGTATGGCACGATCTCGAGATTTTGTTCCCTCCCTATGCTTCTACCGATTTAAGTTGCTTAGGTTAACCCTATCTTGATATTGGAATTACATGTCGTGGTCACATGGTCATCCTCCTATATGTCATACCATAGTACGTGTACCCTAAGTATGAATCCACATCGACTCAATCTAGATCAATGCTTAGTGTAATGCATCAAACAAGAATCATTATGCCACGACACTATTACTGACCAATTACCATGACTGTGCTGGAAGGTACACTTGTATTGACTTATAACACGAATGATCACATAGCACGTAGAGTCACACCTCAGTGCACTCATTAAATAGCACCACAGTGCAGACTAATATTGCATCTCAATACACACTTAGAATAGGTACCAGCACGTATACAGGTAATCAGGTCAGGAACACGGTCAAGTCAGAAAGTCACACGGACCCCTCGTGACATAAAACTCATATATGAATGCGGGTTAAAGTGAGACATGAGGATCCTTGAAGCCAAGACAAAGATCTACAACTTTCATGTTGGGAGTTGGGAGAAATTTTGGCTATAAATCAGCCAAATAGGACATAAAACAGCCAAAAATAGCCAAAATATGTACTATGCGGCACTATACAAGCCATGTAGCACTATTCATCCATACGGCACTATGCAAGCCTGTGGCACTATGCAAGCTATACGGTACTATTCATCCATATGGTACTATTCATTCTTACGTCTCTATGCAAGCCTACGGCACTATGCAAGCCATGCGACACTATTCATCCATGTGGCACTATTCATCCATGCGGCACTATGCAAGCCTGTAACACTATGCAAGCCATGCGGTACTATTCATCCATGCGGTACTATTTATTCCTGCGGTACTATTCATCGTCCCTGCCAGAACTAGGACAGATGAACTAGAAAATGTCCAAATATTATTTTGGCCACAACTTCCTCAAAACAAGTCGAAATCTAACTTTTCAAAGGTCAAAATTGGGTAGAATAAGATTTCCTACAACACAGGACCATTAGTTTTCGAAAACAACCAAGTTTGATAGATCAAAACCATAAAAATCTATAAAACCCTAGTTTTAGAAACTTAGATCTACACAAAACTAGCCATTAAAATCAAAAACTCCAAGAACTAAACTTGTAGAGAATGATGAGAAGAACAATATAGACAAATCATATCAAAGAAAAATCAAGAAATGAAAAATGCAAGAATCTCTCTATTTGGTGCAAGATGTACTTGCCTAAATGTTGGTTGGAGAAAAAATGAAATGAAAAGTGAATGAGGAGAGAGAGAGGAAGAGAATATATATAGGGGTTGGGTTGACTCAAAGAAACCCTAATCTTAAGCATGCTCTTAACCATATGACTAATGACATGTTAAATGCTTCATGCAACAATTAAACAAATAATTAAATTAATTAAATAAAATCCTAACCACAACACGGTCCAGAAATCCTATTATCGAAATAGTGAACCACGCCTACAACCAAACAAGGACAAGGGGTGGCATACTATTCCGCGACGAGATACTGTTCCATGCCATGGCCCAGTACAAATACAGGATACATGTAATAAAGATACAGGTGCCAGATACTATATACAGAAAAAATCAAAAATTTACGTATTCCGGGAACGGGGAGTGACATCTCTACCCTCCTTAGAAAAATTTTGACCTCAGAATTTCGATAAGGCTCGTCAAGCGCGCTCTAAGATCACGAAATACACTCATGACATATAGCAAGCACAATTATCAAACAACACATGGCACATGAACAGATTACGAAAGAAAGAACAATCAAGTAAAAGCACAAACAATAATCATACCCTAGAAGGAAAGTGATCGAAGACGTACGAATAAAATATGCATCCCAAGTCAGTTAGGTAGGAATTCGTCCTCGAGGTCCTACACTGACTCCCAAAGTGGACAAGGGTCAACGCTTGAAATAAGTCGGTACCAATGACTTAATCAAGAACGAGACTCTGCCCAGGACGTACTCTCGTAATCAAGACACATGATGAATATCACGTATCACATGATACGAGAGCAGATGAGTGAGACGAGAAAGTCGCCTTCACTCGTCGAATATAGAACTCAAGGAATTATGAATAATACTCAAAACTAACCCACAATCTGACCGCCTTCGGCCAACCTCTGCTCCTATACTCCAAATTCTATTTGCCTCTGTCCCTGCTGGACTCTCTACTGCTGTATTCTCCGGCCCTGAGCTGCAGCCTCTGCGGGCCTGCCCGATGTTGTGCTTGTCGGTACATCTGAGCTTGCGTCAGTAATGGGCGCTGGGCTAGTGGCCTCACTGCTAGTACAGATTCGACAGAGCCTAGAGGGGTCTACAAGGAATTCGGTCTTCGTTAAAGTGCAGCCCTTTTCTTCATGCCAGAAGATTGACCTCCATCGAGGCAGATTCTGACCTTTTTATGGGTGCAGCCTCCCAGAAGCATATCAGCCACTCGGCCAAAGCAACTAGCTTCCTGAAGCAGTCATTGGCCCGAGCCTTCAAAGAGCGCACCAGGTCGCAAAGCCCTGAATGGGAAGGACATAGCACAACATGTGGCTCTTCGGGTTGGATATGCACCCATGACCTAGGTCGTCAGGACCTCGAAGATCCCCCAAAAGTCGCCCAGAGTTGAACTCCCTATGGAGGACATTTACGTACTTCCTAAGGGCAACGATGGCTCCTTCTACACAGAGTTCTTCCATAAGAACATGGCTCCTATGAACGAGAAAAGCCTCAGCCAGCAGCCAACTTATACAAGGTCGATCGCCACTCGAACTTAAGTTTGGATCTCGCATGGTAGTGAAGGATGCCAAGAAGAAGAGAGAAACTCTTCAGAGGAGAACTTTTCCTTTTATAGGACCGAGAATGGCCCAGATGTGCACGCCACTTGGCCGACGGTCAAAATTCCCGTATTAATGGGATGAACCTAAGACTCAGCATGACGAATGTCAGTCTTAGACCCTTGGAATTCCCCATATTACGGTGGCAATTAAGAGGGAAGTCCTTAAAGAGCGGGTATTTATCGCTCTTTACTTCATAAGCCAAAGCCTTCAAGCCAGAGGCGCAGCTACTCGCCTGCGCCAACCTTAGAAGCAAGATGGGGGCAGGCCCCGCCCTTTCCTTTACTTCAGAAACCAGTATCGTCACTCCAGAGGCACAGCTACCTGCCTGCACCAACCTCAGGAACAAAAGGGTGTTATATCCTTTCCTCCAAAGCCAATGCCTTCAAAGTTTAGAGGCGCAGCTACTGACATGCATCTACATGAGGCGTAGGATAGTGATATGACACCATCTCCATTCCTATGACACAGTCATCTGTTCTGATCCAGAAGCTTAAGTCACTTCTCCCCCTACAACCAATGCAAGTCAGCCTGTCGTTCTAAAAGCATAGTAACCTCGCCAACCTGAAGCACAAGCCTACTCGTCGCCTACAGTACAGTGACTCTGTTACTCCGAAACACAGCTTCATCGTTGCTCCAAATGCACAGAAGTCTCGTCATCATTCGAAGCCAAGTCCATTCGTCACCTGAAAGCACAAAGGCTCTGTCGTCCCCAGAAGTACGGTCTACTCGTCGCTCCAGAAGCACAGTAGTACTTAGTCCTCACCAGAGGCGCAGGAAGCATGGGTCCACCCCAATTGGTTTATTTAAACCGCCTTTTATAGAAAATATTAGGATTAAATCATGATTGATATCATATCATATTGATTTAAATCTTAGACGAGGATCAATTAGACTCCAAATCTAGGATAAAATCCCAAGATTTATTCGACTGTATCCGAGCAGGCAAATCGGCACGCGCCACGTGTCACCTCCTTCGGTTATGTTGATAACCACTAGAGATCTCGATTGAGGGGAATCTCGATGTCCGCCACGTGTCAGCATCGCAGAAGCCCGTACCGTACAATGATAGTAGATTCTTTCATATCTCAGGAACCCTAATGTGCATCGTATATGTGCTCGGTTATCTATAAATAGAAGGAGTTCTCCTTCAACTTAAAAAGCGACAACCTTTATCTAAGAATGAACAATCCACCAACCAACCAACAGAAGAACAACCCCCTCTAAGGGATCTTCTCCTCCAGACAACCTCTTGATCGGGGACCCCAGAGTTGCATCAAAGGCGTCAGAGAGCCAGAGCAAGGTTGATTCGTCATCAGATCGTCAACGAAGTAAAGGAGCTGCTGTATTGCTCGATCTCCACCGTCATACTTTTTCAGAAACCTCTTCTTCTTGTACTTAGACTATCCTGTTTAGGACTTTCTTCTTTGTACATAGATACCTTATACCTTCAATAAAGCAAAAAGTTCGTTCAAGCTTTTGTTATGTCGAACAAAATGGCGACTTTGCTGGGGACTTCCTTCTCCTCCAACGAGAAGTCGGTGATGCAATCTGATGACAACTTGCTGGGATCTTTCCAAGATAATTTGGTCGTACGCTTCCACCAGCAAGCTTTTGAAGATCTCATCTCTGATGAAAAGTCAAAGATTTCAAAGCGGTTCGTACAACCGAAGAAGACTCGACGTGTCTGGAGGTCTAAGGCGGCTGCAGCTAGCAGCACGATGGCGAAAACTGCGTCTCAGGACCCCCTCAACGTCGAAGCCACGGAGAAGATTTTGGCTGCTACAGCCTTATCTCCCCGCCCGATTCCCGTCTTGGGAAAGCATGGCGAGGAAGACGGTAGTTCTATGGTTGATCTGACGAAGGCATGATGCCAAAGAAAGCGCATACCGGTCCAACCCCTCACGACGGAAGCATTGCCGGTTAGAAGATCTGTCTTCGACCGAATCGCTTTCCCTTCAGGCGAGCCTTCGGCGGACTCTGAATACTACTCATCCGCTGGGGGTAGTAGAAAAAGATCCCAGGTGGTTTGTGCTTCGTGCAATAAGCGCACGGCACCAATGGCAGACCAGAGGCCCACGTTGAGAGCGAAGGATCTACGGCTCCGAGAGCCAAGCCAGGGGTACGTCCTACGGAGAGGGAGCTACGCGAGCATCGTTCCTGCAGAAGCGACATGAGGCTTCCCTGCTAAACTTGCTCTGATCGTACTTGCGTGCAGCTTCCCTGTACGTAGAATAGGGCTGCCAGCAGACGACCGCGCCATCATCGAGCTGGCGTTCCGTCTTCCAGAGACTTCACTCCACGTCGACCCCACGCTAGAGGCTCAACAGGGGGTCGGTGAGCCATAGAGAAGACGAACCCCGTATCGTTACGTGCTACGCGGTGCATGGTTCCATAGCTTTCTTGAAACCCTCCCAGAATCCTTTTGTGTCGGTCGCTAAACCAAAGAGGAGGACGGAGAGCAGCAAATCTAAGATATCCGATATCGGTGTGTTCCAAGGCACCCATTCCAGATCTGTATTGGGTGCCATACCAAATACTGGGGGTATCCAGTCTCCTACAATGCATGAAAACCCTGTGTTCCGATCTAATGAGGAGCAATACGACACAGATGCCTCCATCGGTGTAGTCAATCACTAGGCTAGGGGTAGCAACCGTGCTGAGTCCGAGGAAGATCACAATCTTATGGTGTATCCTCAAGATGGCGAGGCTCAGGCGTCTGGGCCAGAGAGCGAAGGATCCACGGCTCCCTCGACTCATCCTCACACTTGGTCCGTGTTCATGGCCGATGGCAACGAGGAAGACAACAACGAAGCTCTCAGACGTATCGAAGCCCTCGAGACAAAGCTAGATACGCTGACGGACACCATAAAGACTGTCCTCGGTCATAATCGACCTCAAGAGCAATATGGCCCCCGCTGCCTCTACACCTACGCTTGATCCGCCAACCAATGACGGATCCAACAGACTGCCTGCCGCCCACCAGGCAGGACCCTCCTCGTCTACTCCATCGACTACAGGTTCTGCAATGCTGACCGAGATACAGCAGGCCATCAAGGGGCTGTATGCTCATCATGATGCCAAGGAGAAGCAAGCAGCACTCCGGAAGATGCGTAACCGGTAGCCATACCCGTCGAATGGGACAACGTCGTCTACCCTCCCAAATACAATCCACAGACGCTTACACCTTACGAAGGGAAGGGGTCTCCTCGACAATACTTGAGGTACTTTGCCTCGGTAACTAGGCACCTGCCAAAGGATGACGCCCTCCTATCCAACATATTCATAGGAGCCCTGCAGGGGGTAGCCTATGAATGGATCCGCAGTCTTCCAAACAATTTTATCTCGTCATTTGAAGACCTAAAGACTCTGTTCGTGGACCGATTCTACGAAGGAGGAAGGGACATGATGATGTCGACCCTCATGGAAATTGTCCAAAGGTAGAAGGAGCCTGTCCGCACATACGTCGAACACTTCCGCCAGGCAGCCCTCAGATTACCGCCTAGCATGCCTGTGCCCATGCTTATGGACTCATGACGCAAGAACATGCTACCCGTAATCAAATTGTAGCACAGTACTCCCTACACGGAATGGACGCTTTTTATTACAGAGGCGGATGCCGCACAGAGCAAAGCCCAGGACGCGCAGCTCCTGGGGCTACACTTTCCTGTGCCTGAAGACAAGGGGAGACGCTCGTCCAGCAGCAACCCCAAAGACGGAAAAGGCAAGCAGGCCATGACCGTCAACATCTCCAAAGGTTCAGCATCCGTGAACCGCAAGTCCGTGGAAACGCAAAGGCCGAGGGAGACTTTCTCCTTCAATGATGAGGATATGCTGGAGCTATTCGAGATGCTTATGAAGAGTGGCAAATTGTCCATCCCGGCACCCGGGCATCCTGATGAAGTAGGAAAGGTGGACCATCCTAAGTACTGCCATTACCACCAGTACGTCCATCACTCAACATGAGATTGCTATGTGTTGAAAAGGTAAATCCAGCGCCTCATAAACGCCAACGTTATATCGTTGGATTATAAGGAGAAGACCGTCACGGCCAACATGGTTACTCTCCAATTTAGGAGTTTTCCAGCCACAGAGGTGTAAGACGGCGTTGTCCCTATTCCAAAGGCGACGATGGAAGTAGTCAACCTTCCACCAGCACGGGACAACGCTCAAGGGCTCATCCATTTCTCCACACCTCAAGGCGAAGTCATGTGGATTCATCCTGACTTAGTCCCCGACATGATGACACCTACGACCCTTTTTACCAAAGGAAAGAAAAGTAAAACACGTCGCATGGTCTCAGCTTCGACCGATGATGCTTTGGTAACCACCCGCTCATCACAACGACAAGAGGAGAGCCATGCTCCAGAGCAGAAGGAGTCTCCATCGACTACTTCCCCTGTCCCAGATGTATCAAGAGCAGGTCCATCTCAAGCTCCTGATGTACCAGAGGCAGGTCCATCTCGGGCTTCTACCACGGATAAGTAGAAACAGAAGGAGGTTCGCTTCGACAAACCTCTCAGAAAGGATCCGACAATAGGGCCTATCAAGCCCTACAACTTTTATATTCTAGCACAGCTGGCCAACACTCCGGCTAGCTTGTCACTTGTCGAGCTCCTCCGCCTCTCTAAAAAGACCCAGACGCGCTCAGTGAAGCCTTACAGAATGCCGAGTCCTTTTTTACTCAAGTTCGGCCACCAAAAGATGATCCTACAGCTTGCCCATATTGCCACAGCATAGTCGATGTGATTTCCAGTTTCACCTTCACCCAGCAAGATATGCTGCTAAAGAATAACCGGCACAATCGCCCCTGTGTTATACAGGGTATGTCGTTGCCATTAAGGTCAATAGCATCCACATCGACCAGGGTTCCTCTCTGAGCATTATCCCAAGAAGCCTCCTTCAAACTCTAAGAATTTTGATGCATCGGTTGACAGTCTCGAACACAATAATCAGCTACTTCAACGCAGAAAAGAACGAGCCTCTGGGCAAAATTTGCCTGAAGTGTCAGGTTGGTGACCTCCATACTGAAGTAACTTGCTATGTCATCGATGCATACATAAACTAAAATATGCTGCTAGGATGACCATGGATCCATGAGTACATGATTGTCCCTTCCACCCTACATCAGTGCATGAAGTATGTGGCCAGCGATGGGACCATCAAAATAGGGTTTACTGATATCGACCCGTTCCGAGGACTTGAAGCCTACTGTATGGATGCTGATCTGTACAAGTCAGTCCCCTAGGATGACGATAGCAATATTGCTGATGACGAGGCAGAGACATCCTCAGAAAGCACAGCAGCGACCGAAGAACCTTTAAAGGTTCAACAGACATGAAGGCCTTCCAAAGTATCAGCGCCTCTCGTTGTTAAGCTTCGGGGCAGAGCTCTACCTTCTCCTCCAGTGACGATAGAAAATGGTCAGGAGCCGATACGAATAAGGCTACCCCGGAGGTCTCGAAGGCCAACCACGAAGGCGCAGGAGCATGCGACCACACCCCCTTTAGGGGTCAAACTGAAAGGAAAGCGTCTTCCCCATCCTCCTGTAACAGCTCTAGTCCTCACTGACGAAGAGCTAGAAGACTACGTCTATGCCAACATGGAGGCACACTCTTTCGACGATGTAATCCCCCGAGATAAGATATCCCACTTTATTAACAAGAAGTTGTCTTTGAACTACTCTGGTGCATGCTGGAACACCAAATATTTCCTAGAAAACTCTCTACGTAAGCTACGGATGTAGGTGACGACCGTCAACCATTGTCCCTGCCTAAGGTGCCTACTTCGTAGTTCCAGCTAGAAAAAATGTAGAGGAACCCATCATATTCGGTCGATTGGAGCATCCGCAGTGAATAACACTTGAAGACCCAGACCTCGACAGTGGCAAGATGCACTTATACCGCTACACTGTGCAGGCCAAAAACCTCATCCAGAAGATGGGTTACAACCTGAACAGCAACAAGGGGCTCAATTATTGCAAGGGCTAGCGTCTTCCCTTACAGATTCATGCTCCAAAGGGAAAAGCTATTACCAACGTACCCGTCGAGGGTTGGAGTACATTACACCTACTTCCACCTTAGAAGACTCAGATGAAGAAGTCATGAGACACTCACACTTTTCTGACTCCTCCACTTGGGACTCTGACACCAGCACCGGTCAAGTCTTTAAGAAGATGTTGTCTGCTTACGTGGCCTCTGTAAGCTTAACCATCGAAGATAATCAGCGTAGGCGGTTATAATTGTTAGAAGCGCTTGTTCGTGCAGCAAAGGATCAAGATTTCCCAAGCCCGCATCTCTGGGGCCTTCAGCAAAAAGGTCCGCGAAAGATCGTACCAAGTGGGTGACCTCGTCTGGGCAGTACAAAGACCGATGGTAATGACTCACAAGACAGCTGGGAAGTTTGAGCCCAAGTGGGAAGGACCATTCGTCATATAAACGATATACTCCAATGGTGCTTATCGTCATAAATATTATGTCTGAAGGTGGAACCAGCATAAGCGCCCACATCCCCTGAAAAGGGTGTCTATGAGTTCTAGTAAGGGGATCTCCCTCTCTCTCCTATATATTCTCTCAAGTAGATGAAGCACTTCACGTCCACATTACCTCTGGATTGCTCATCTACACCTAGAAGATGGCTATCATGTCCATATTACCTCTGAGTAGTCATTCTTCTCGTATCAGCTCTATGGTTATTCCGACGGTCTAGAAAATAGTTCACGTCCATATTACCTCTGAATTGTTGTTCTATATCCCAGCAAAGGTTAAGCCTATAACTTCCATATTACCTCCGGTCAGACAAATCCCTGGTGAAGATTTTCTCTTTATTTTGAAGACAAAAGCAAAGGGGACAGGAAAGCTTCTATATATAAAAACATGTGGCTACAAAGAGCTATTACAGACTCTTCGTAGTTACATACACAGAAGCAAAAAGGCTAAAATTGTAGTACAAGCTCTAAATAGCATGGGTGAGGCGGTGACAGAGCCAATCACTTCATGGTTAAAAGGAAGCCACCGCCTGAAGCAGCTACTGGCCCAAGCCAGGGATGAAGACCAGCACAGGACTTTCCTATCTCCCCAGCTAGCCATGAGAGCAACCACAGCTGCAGGCCTTGCTATTCCTTGGAATGGCAAGCAATCCAAATCTAGGAAGCAGAGGTCCAAGACGCCATTGACGCCCACGACATCCAGAGCGTAGGGACGTCTCGAGATCAGTGGTAGTTCTACTACGAATTCTTCGGATGAAAAGGTTTGCCACCGACGGCCGCCTCAAGCAAACTCTAGGGTCGTCAGCAGCCGAGTGTCTGGCAAGCAAGGCCATTGTGGAAGTAGCTGAGTCTTCTCTTGGAAGGGGCAGTCCTTTATATAGACTATTCGCATGGTCCAAGCACGAGCCAGATGTCGGTCAGAAGGAAGCTTACAAGTTAAGCCAAAGCTCCACTCTATGTCAGATGACAGTACTGCGAGTGACAGAAGGAACATGACTCTGAACCTCCTCTGCCAAAGAGATTTGCAATCCCTACAAAGATGCAAAAGACTCCAATATCAAGAAGTCATCAAGAGCTCTTGCTCTGAAACGATGACTCAGGACATTTAATGCTAAAGAGCTAGACGTGACACCAGCTATCACCCAGCTCGTACAATCCTGCCACATATTCATGCTTCTGTTCAAAGTATCCCAAGCTTGACTCAAGTTTGAGACACTTTGAAAGGGGTCTTGTAGAAGCATGAAAAATCTCAACTGATGACATCCCTTCGCTACAGAGCAGATAATACAAAGGCTCAGCCCAAGTGCTAAAAAAATAAAACAGAAGATATGGAAAGAAGACCCTTATGTGTCACGTCTACCAAAGTCTAGTATAGACAAATCAAGACTACACAAAAAAGACTAATTCTGTTCGTCTACAAAGGATCTAGTACAGATTCGACAGAGCCTAGAGGGGTCTACAAAGTATTCGGTCTTCGTCAAAGCGTAGCCCTTCTTCTTCATGCCAGAAGATTGTCCTCCATCGAGGTGTATTCTGACCTTTTATGGGCGCAGCCTCCCAGAAGCATATCAGCCACTCGGCCAAAGCAAGCAGCTTCTTGAAGCAGTCATTGGCCCGAGGCTTCAAAGAGCGTAACAGGTTGCGAAGCCTTGAATGGAAAGGACATAGCAAAACCTGTGGCTCTTCGGATTGGCTATCCACCCATGACCTAGGTCGTCAGGACCTCGAAGATCCCCCAAACATCGCCCAGAGTTGAACTCCCTAAGGAGGACATTTACGTACTTCCTAAGGGCAGTGATGGCTCCTTCTACACAGAGTTCTTCTATAAGAACATGGCTCCTATGAACGAGAAAAGTCTCAATCAGCAGCCAACTTATACAAGGCCGATCGCCGCTCGAAGTTAAGTTTGGATCTCGTATGGTAGTGAAGGATGCCAAGAAGAAGACAGCAACTCTTCAGAGGAGAACTTCCCCTTTTATAGGACCGAGAACGGCCCAAACGTGCATGCCACATGGCCGACGGTCAGAATTCCCGCATTAATGGGATGAACCTAAGACTCAGCACGATGAATGTCAGTCTTAGACCCTTGGAATTCCCCATATTATGGTGGCAATTAAGAGGGAAGTCCTTAAAGAGCGGGTATTTATCGCTCTTTACTTCAGAAGCCAAAGCCTTTAAGCTAGAGGCGCAGCTACTCGCCAGCACCAACCTCAGAAGTAAGATGGTGGCAGGCCCCACCCTTTTCATTACTTCAGAAACTAGTGTCTTTACTCCAGAGGTGCAGCTACCTGCCTGCGCCAACCCCAGACACACAAGGGTGTCATACCCTTTCCTCCAAAGCCAACGCCTTCAAAGTTCAGAGGCGCAGCTACTTACATGCGTCCACATGAGGCACGGGATGGTGATATGTTCACACCATCTCCATTTCTACGGTGTAGATATCTGCTCCGATCTAGAAGCTCAAGTCACTTCTCTACAAGAGACTTGGGAACTCCCACTACAACCAATGCAAGTCAGCCTATCGCTCCAAAAGCACAGTAACCTCGCCAACCTGAAGCACAAGCCTACTCGTCGCCTACATCACAGTGACTCTGTTTCTCTGAAACATAGCTTCATCATTACTCTAAATGCACAGAAGCCTCGTCGTTATTCGAAGCCAAGTCCACTCGTCGCCTGAAAGTACAGAGGCTCTGTCGTCTCCAGAAGCACGGTCTACTCGTCGCTCCAGAAGTATAGCAGTACTTAGTCCTCACCAGAGGCGTAGGAAGCATGGGTCCACCCCAATTGGTTTGTTTAAACCGCCTCTTGCAGAAAAGATTGGGATTAAATCAAGATTGATATCATATCAGATTAAATTTAATCTTAGACGAGGATCAATTAGACTCCAAATCTAGGATGAAATCCCAAGATTTACTCGACTGTATCCGAGCAAGCAAATCGGCACGCGCCACGTGTCACCTCCTTTGGTTATGTTGATAACCACCAGAGATCTCGATTGAGGAGAATCTCGATGTCCGTCACGTGTCAGCGCCGTACAAGCTCGTACCGTACAATGACGGCAGATTCTTTCATATCTCAGGAACCCTAATACACATCGCATATGTGCTCGGTTCTTTATAAATGGAAGGAGTTCTCCTTCAACTAAAAGAGCGACAACCTTCATCTAAGAAGGAACAATCCACCAACTAACCAACCGAAGAACAACCCCTCCAAGGGATCTTTTCTTCCAGACAGCCTCTTGATCGGTGATCCCAGAGTTCCATCAAAGGCGCCAGAGGGCCAGAATAAGGTTGATTCGACGTCAGATCGTCAATGGAGTAAAGGAGCCGCTGTAGTGCTCGATCTCCACCGTCATACTTTTTCAGAAATCTCTTCTCCATATACTTAGAATATCCTGTTTAGGACTTCCTTCTTTGTACACAGATACCTTGTACGTTCAATAAAGTAAAAAGTTCGTTCAACATTTTGTTATGTCGAACAATTATGTGTCCCGCGTACGAATTAGTATGCTAGAACATTGAAAGACTATATCGGTGCGAGTGCCTCAGTGTACAAGCTATAGAACATTGAATACCCTATCGAGGCGTGCCTCAATTGCATGAGTCGGAGGGAAGGAACATACATTGAACACTAAGGCATAAAACATAGAAATTACGGTATCGGGGCGTAAATCGCATGTACGATTCGAAGAATAGAGAACAATAGTGTCAAGGCGTGCGTACATGCATAAGAATCATAAAAGATAGCTTCGTTGCGAGAGAACAGTTGTGGCATGAATGTGATAAAACTGTCGGATGTGAAATGTTGCCTCAAAAATGTTCGGGACCTTCGGGTCGTTCGTTTGACGAACATTTTGTTGGGGCATGGTGCTATTGAATATTGAAACGAAGGTTGAAGTAAGAATATATTGAAAGAATACAAAAATGCGAGACGATGTAAAGTCTGAGTTACGGACTCAAGACTATGTTTGGTTGTATGAGTTTGATGCACGCATTGCATGCTCGAATGGACTTGAGATATTGCCCGTGCACAGGGTAGGATATGAATTCCCTCGAACGAGTTATATTTGCCGGGGCACCGGGACCGTTCGGCCTAGGAGGGATAAATAATCATTGTTGGTGCACATCTTTTTGGTATAACTTGCGATCTGCTACTGATGTGATAAGCCACAATTGATGATAATTTCGGCGTCCTTCGAATATTGGGCCAGCAAATCCGTACGGGGAGGAAGCCGAGTTATCCAGTTTGAAAAAAGAAAAGAAAAGAAAATTAAATTAGTCCATTCCGGCGCGGATACGCCAATGACCATCATATAGTTAAGGAACGGTGGGCCGAAAGTGTAGGAACACAGAGCTCCTGCACAGAGCACTTATAACATTACAGGGAAGGAATGAGACATATTCACCTTGCGTCAGTACAAGGGCGAGTGCGTCAATGTTTGGTAAGAAGTCACGTAACAACATGAAAGTACTATTGGTTGTCTGCTTACTTATACGAATCAAATAACATGCTTGTCATGATAACATACTTTATTACTTTCGAATATGCCATAAAACAGATCCTAAGGAGAGCATAGAAAGAAAACTAAATTGTTTACTGTATGAATCAATACTTTACTAAATGTCAGTTTAGTTAAGTGGGTCTTTGATCAGTATAGCTAGGACGAAAGAACTAACCCCCCACTAGTTTGCTAGCAGGTTTAGGGAGTGGTCTGTTCGAGGCAGAGCTTCATTTTATCGCGCTGAGGCATGGAATGCCGTAGCGTTTGAAGCATGCGATCGCATTGACGCTCGGACTTGCAACATAATTGATGCGGCCGAGATATAGAAGGCATGATGTATGGAACGGTAAAATCCTTTGTGGACAAGAGAGAACCTGAGTGTTGTAAGCTAATCTAGCAAATTCAATTGGACTATTGAAAGTCTTTGTAAC
Organism: Iris pallida; assembly: GCA_029216955.1. Lineage (NCBI taxonomy): Eukaryota > Viridiplantae > Streptophyta > Magnoliopsida > Asparagales > Iridaceae > Iris > Iris pallida. The sequence goes on from JANAVB010001399.1 coordinate 8,136,759, forward strand.
CTCAGTTCATTTATCAATAAAGAGAATTGTTTCGTATACTATGTTTGCTTCCGTTGCTAATATTAAATCAAAGATAACCATTTGAGAACTTGTCATCTTGCCTTGTATGAGTGCAACTCCAGACTCTCCGGCATCACGCCCCAACGAGGACAATGATTCGGATAAATTGATGCGAGGACGAACGATTTTCCGGATCGGGGCGTGACATTTGTCACGACCCGCACCCGCTTTTCGGATACGAGACGTGTCCAAGCCAGCCTACGCCGCAGAGTCAGCGGTAGAACGTTGTCAAGCCCACAAGAAATAAATGCTTAAAATATAACATTTGCTGCTCATTCATATTTCTAAATTTATTACAACATTTAAAACATTTATATTTAAAGAAAATATAAAATTCTCACAATTAATAAAAATGGTACAACTGTTATCTATTTTAAGGTTTTTGTCTGCAAGTACACCCGTATCTCCTAACCTAAGTGAAGCCACAGCTAACCTGAAAAATGTTGGTTTCCAGTCAGGAATGGAATAAGCACACAAATCGACGGCAATACGAAAACACAATAGAATTAACAAGACATGAAAATAACATATGAGATATGAAAACTGGAAAGTACTGATGACATGGCACGGTGGAGAAGAAAAGAAAAATAAATAAACAAAAGACATCTACCTATGTGGTGTGAAATATCCGTTTCGACATGTGAACGGCTAGGGGGTAAATCCGACACCCTGCATGTGTCGTGTGCAGCTGCTATTCTCCATGAAAGACACGGAGAATAGTTCGGGGTAGTCCACATGTCTACTAAGATATTTCTCCTCCCGACTACTCCGTGTGACGAGCGTGTCAACAAGCAGCAAGACATATGTATAAACATGAAATAAAAAGACTACTATGAATCGAAAAGCAATCAGAAAGTGTATTTGTCTGTGGTCCTTTGCTGGTGAAACCGACAATTCTATTGAGTTCAGACTAGTCCGATTAGCCTAGTTTGGTATATAGAAGCCCAAGATCAGAGTTTGGTATGATAATTGATTCAAGAATAGAAACTATATTAGTCGCGTTTTACGATTCAAGGAAAAAGGTCAAACTAAAAGTGTAAGACTATCTTGAAAATCATTAAGATACTTAGAAACTATTAGTAGTCATTTAAGAAATATTATTTGGAACCCTTATAAGTATTTGTAACTATTTAGAAATTACTTGAAATAATATTATAATAATAAAACTCATTAATCATTTATTTGATCAAAAGCAATATGCATTCATAATTAAATAGCCTCAAGCTTGTACATATAAGAAGCCCAAGATTATTATTAAGAATATATCTATTTATATACATATATACATATGGGCCAAAACCCCAACCAATTATATGGCCAATGACCAAATTAACAAATATTCGTCATATAGGGCTCAAAGCCCACGGCCCAAGTCATAATAACATAAATCCTAAAATATTTCAAAAATAATAACTATAATAATAATAGCAATTAATAAATATAACAATCCTTAAGAAAGAAATCAAACCCAAATTCTATCATTAATAATAATTAATAGCAATTAAGTAATTTATATAAATAAAAGGGGCTGACTGTTGACCCAGATGAAAACAGCAAAATAACAAGGCTTATAAGGAGGAAACCATCCTAAATCTAAATTAAATCGAAAGGGGTGTCACACTGCTATATCAAATATTCAGAACCAAATTCCTTTAAAACCCTATTTCCTAATAGTCACATAGAGAGAGAGAGAGAGAGAGAGAGCTGTTGCTCTCTTACAAATAAAAAAAATTAAAAGATGAAATCGAGCAAAAACAAAATAATTTGAAGAAGGGAGGAAAGAGAAAGAGAGCAGATGAGAGAACGAGAGGGAGAAAGAGAAAAGATGAGGAGCTCACAGAGGGGGTCTCCGGCGCGAGCCGGCGGAGAGGAGCCTGGGATGTCGAGATCTGGGCGGCCGAAGGCGGCGGCGGTAGAAGTGGCGCCAGGGCGCGTGCCAGGGCGGAGCACCGCTGATCGGGGTGGCGGCGGCTTACTGGCCCGCAGATGGACGGCTCTCGGAGGTCGACGGAGCCTCGCGGGGACGGGCGAGTTGCAATCGGCATGGTGGCGTAGTTCGGCCAGTGGACGGGCGGAGAGTCGCATAGTCGTCGACTCCTGGAAGCAGAACTGCAGGCATCCCGGAGGAGCGGCTCCGGCGGGAGCTGCACGGAGGAGATCTGGGGATGCACTCGACGCTGCTCGCTGGCAAGGTACGGATGCGGGAGTCCCGGCGGTCGGCTCTTCACGGCAGGCGGTTTCGGTCAGCGCCGTACGCGGTCGCCGGGAAGCGAGGCGCAGACCCGCGGGAAGAGTCGCTCCCGTGGCGGCGAGGGCGGAGTTTGGGGATGTGGCTGCCGGGTTCGAGCACGGGATGGCTAAGCCGATGGCGTGGTATGGATTTCTTTTCGATTTTGGGTGGTGGTGGCGGTGGCTGGGTGTGGCACGTCTGGTGTGTCGGACACGGTAATAAATTGATGTAAATGTAATAGAAAGTGGAATAAGATGGATGGATATGATCACGGACACTCGGGGTCGGACCCGATTGACACGATGACAATGTGATCTTTGGTTTGGCCGGAATTGGGGGTGGTCGGGGTTCTGTGATGGTGATGGTGATGGAATGTGGGGATGGCCGAGGTGCTGGCGGGTTCGTTGATGGTGCGGCTGAGTGTGGCTTGGCCATGGAAGAAATAATCCACCTTATATAAGAGGTGAATCTCCTAGGAGGATATGGACTATATGTCCCATTGAATAACTCTTTCCTTTATTCTAAATCAAGCGAAACTATTTAATTCAAATTTAATACAATCGAAATCTGTTATTTTGTTTAAATCTAATAAATGTTTAAATCAACTTAATCTTATCATAATCTACTATATATCAAAATACTTTAAACTACATATTTCATATTAAGTAATCAATTCTAAATAGATTAAGATCTCAATATAAAATATTAAAAAATTATTTATTGCTATCATAGTTTAAATCATATATTTTTCAAATCAAACCAGTAATTGCTTTATTACAAAAATAAGATATGGAAGTATATTTTCTAAAAACAAATCGTATTAAACATGTTTTTAGTAAACCTTTTAGGGAATAATAAAAATTTATGATATCCAACACCAAAGTAAATATAAGAAAGCCCAATAATTATCATTGGATAATTTTGTAATGCCAAACATAAGAAACAAATATTTCTTCGAAGTGTAATTGATAATCTTAATCTTAAATTTTAATTATGTTTTGGAAGTCTAAAATAATGATCAAAACATTTATAATTTGAAGAATAAAACTATGAAAATCATAATCGAAAATAAATTAGAAATCATTGTGTTCATAATATATCTATAGGTCTTAAGAATTCAATTTTGGAATTAGAATATTTGAAAGTCCAGCATATTATATATATATATATATATATATATATATATATATATATATATATATATATATATATATATATATATATTATTCAAATAGAAAATTAAGAAAGTTGCTAAGAGAAATTAGTGCTTCTGAATCATGATTTTCAATCGAGTTTTTGAAGTCCGACAACAACAAAAACTTTCTTTTAGAAAGTTTCGAAAAAAAAAACACATTTAAACAAATAATTAAGACATAATTAATTTGATAATTCGGGAAGAGGAGTCACAACATTGGTCACTCTGCCTGTCCGGACTAGGGGTGTCACGACCCGCACCCTTATGAGGGGCACGAGTACGTGGGTACGTCCAGCCTACGCCGCAGAATCGGCGGTAGAACGCTGTATATAACGTCTGTAAATACCTACGACTAACAGTTAAAATGTACCTGTACAGTATATACTCTCCGAATGGAGGTGACATATCAATACAGTCTCAATCACAGAATAAAACTAAGGTAGATAGCTGAGAGGAAAGACATATGATAGATGAAGAGTAAATAAGTGCAGAGTCCAATACAAGCCCAGATATATACATCACAGAGTATCAAAATAGAATATAGAACTACAGTCTGATAAGCTAGCTGGATCGCAGTCCAGTCAAACCTAGCTAACCTACACTACTCTGGAAGTACAAAATCTAGTGGCTCCACTATAAGGCCACGATCTAAGGCTACACCATCTGACTCGAGCCCATAATAGGTCGAGCAGTCCGCATCGGAATCATCTGTAATATATCATAACGGTATCCTGTCAGGAAAATGAGCAAGTACAAACACTAACAGCAGTTCCATGTGAATTGACAAGTTCTATAAGAGACAGTATAATGAACTACAAGACAAAGATATATGAAGACTTGGGAAGCATTCGAAAGCCGAGTTACAACCCTTAAACCAAACAAGGACCGGGGTTGTAACTCTTCTCCCGAGCAGAACTTAGTCTCCAAATCAAAGTACAATGTAAAGGCATGTAGAGCATGTGAGTAACTGTATATCATGCATGGTGAGAAAGTACTGAATATAGACAGAACATGATATATGACAGGAAAAGTAAATATAAAATGTGCCTTGAATATTATAGCCTAATGTGATCGGTATGGGTCAAGCATCAGGCTTCCAGCCGACCGGCTATAAGTACGTGGACTCGGCCCGGCCGGGATGGTAAGCTATGGAGCGAGAAGTAACACAGGTCAGGCTATACCCATCGTGAGGTGAGGGTATAGCTATGGTGCAAGGAGTAACTCAAGGGGCATTGATCACACTATCTATAATATTCCCCATTCCCCGAGTAGTATACGGATCCGGACATAGCACGTCATGACGCGGGATTCCCTAAGAGGGGAGCAAGTCCTCTTCAGGAATCGGCATCAATACAAGTACGAGAATCAAGACTAAGCAAGTACCAGTATCCCAAGAAATCCAGGAATGACATCTCATGACAGGAATCCGACAATACTAGTCCGTGAACTATCGTGTCTGAGAATCAAGTAAGACACTACGACTGAATCAGATATAGCAAATATCAAGACAATAAAAGCTATCAGTGAATGTACTCGCCTGTTGTCCTGAGCTGTATGGTATATCAATGCTCAGAGCGGTATCAGAAGACCTAAATATGAGATACTATAAGTTAATTTAGGTTTAAACAAGTTTAGGAATGATTTAAAATGAATGATATGCAATCTAGGTCAAACTAGGTCTCACTGAGTCACACTAAGTCCTGTCAAGTCAATCTAGATCAAATCAAGTCATATCAAGTCAATCTAAGCCAACCCAAGTCAATCCTAGGTCATACCAGGCATCACGGGTCAAAACAAGTCGAAGAAAGTCAAACGGGATCAAGAGTTGGCCTACAGTTGACTTTTGGTCAACTGGTCAACTCTAGGTCAACCATGGTCAACCCTAGGTCAATGGTGACTAATATTTGACTTTTGGTCAACTACAAAAGTCTAATGGAAATTGGGACTAATTTGGGTAAAGCGTTGACCAATAGTTGACTTTTGGTCCAAAAAGTCAACCGTGGTCAACCGGGGCCAAGACTAGGTCTAAGCGACTATTTCTAACTATTACCAACCTCTACAACCCATATCCAAGTCCATCTTGGACTTCGAAACTCATATCTTGGCCGTAGGCCAATATCCTATTTTACCCTTAAAAAGGGTAAAATTCTAGCTTCGGCAACTATCCAGTTAGCCTACCTACGCTTGATATTTTGACCCGATCTCCCTAGGGTAGTATGATACTAGCCTATACATATAATATCTACCAAAATACCTAGGTAACGTGGACATTCGGTCCACGATACGGCCCGTTGTCGAAATCTTGAATATTTCAAGATACGCACCGATACGGCGCGATACGGGCGCCCTACGACCCCGAATTCCACCCGGAAGCCTACCCGCAAAATCTAAATCACGTATTCATGTCCCAGGCCAAGTTTCAACTCAATCGGATACTCCGAACTCCGTTTCGCCCTCTAACTCGGTTTTTCCCTTCTTCTATTCTAGCTTTTTCCCTTTTCTTCTAACTTCTTCCTATCTTTTCTTCTAACCTCTAATTCTTTTCTAACTTCTCATTCCATAATCTTTTTCTACTCTTCTCTACGATTCCAACCATATATAATACTTATATATATATATATATATATATATATATATATATATATATATATATATATATATATATATATATATATATATATATATATACACATAGGTAAAAAGGGGGGGGGGGGGGTTTATTAGGCTTAAAGGCCATAGGGGGGATTTCTTCCTGCAGCAGGTAGCTGCTGCTACTGCTGCAGCAAGCTGCTGCTGCTGCTGCGTTTAAATCTTCTTCTTCTTCTCCTCTTCTATCTCCCTATATAATACACTTCATATATATATATATCTATATATATATATATCTCTATATATATATATATATATATATATATATATATATATATATATTACTAGATATCTATATATAATCTATCTAGATATCTATCCATCCCTCTAAATATATATATAACACACACACATCCATATACACACATCCATGTATATATATATAAATACACTCATATCTATATATATAAATATATAAATACACTCATATCTATATATATAAAAAAAAAAAAATATATATAAATACACTCATATCTATATATATATATATATATATATATATATATACATATCCATATATATATATATATATATATATATATATATATATATATATATATATATATATATATATATATATATATATATATAAAAAAAATATATATATATATATATATATATATATATATATATATATATATATATATATATATATAAACACACACACAAACACACACACACACACACACATCCTCACACAACACAAACACACACACACCACTCTCCCAACACCACCATCCCCATGACACAAAATCACCCTCCTCTACACACACACAAATACATAAATAAATATACACACATAAATACACATATATATATATATATATATATATATATATATATATATATGTATATATATATATATATATATATATATATATATATATATATATATATATATATATATATATATACCACTCACAAATGATTAAATCCTAAATAATCCTTAACCTATTTTTCTATGGAAAACCTACAAATTTGTGGGCAAATGGAAGAGAATGGTCATACCTCTAATTAATGTGAATGAACTATATGCAAAAGAGAGTTAAATTAGAAGATTAAAGCTTACCTAATTGTAGGTTGAAGAGGAAGAAGGAGAAGTTGGAAGAAAGAATTGAAGAGAGAGAGTTTTCTTGGTGATGAAGGAAAAGAGGTGGAGGGGGGCTGCCTATAGGGGCCGGCCAAACATGGTGGGTGAGGGGCACTTGTAAATTACAAGTTTGCCCCTCCCTAAGCCTAATATTAAACAATTTCCAAATTAGGTTTAGGAAGTTGCTAAAAATAAATAAAAATCATAATTAAACTAAATTACTCATGGGGAACTAGTCCAAACTCTTAAACCCTAATTTTTAGTGTGGTGGGCCATAGTTAGCTAACAGGCTAATTACATCTCAAGTCGAAATTCACCGGGGTCCCGAATTAACTCGGAATGCGATGAAATTCGAACCCGACTCCTATAATAATTAAATAATATTATTCATGAAATAAAATTCCCAAAAATAATATAAAATGGAAAATTACCATTTTACCCCTAACTGGAAAAAGTGAGGGTGACAAGTCTATCCACCTTAAAAAAAATTTCGTCCTCGAAATTGAAGACAACAAGCACAGGAAATCACAAACAGATTTAAAGAAAATAAATTTATACCTCAGGGCACGAAAAGATAAGGGAAACGCTCCCGCATGTCGTCCTCCCTCTTCCAGGTAGACTCACCTGGAGAGTGATGTCTCCACGCAACCCGAACCAAGGGTATGACCTGGTTCCGGAGCACCTTCTTCCTGCGATCCAGAATCTCCACTGGCTGCTCTGGATAGCTGAGAGTAGGTCCCACCTGTATCGCTGAATGGTCCAATACGTGGCTAGGATCTGCCACGTACCGCCTCAGCTGGGATACATGAAACACGTTGTGCACTCCCTCGAGCCTGGTAGGCAAGTCCAGTCGGTAGGCTTCTGCACCGATCCTCTCTAAGATGGTGAAAGGTCCGATGTAGCGCGGACTGAGCTTCCCACCGCCGCCAAAGCGAATAGTGCCACGTGTCGGGGATATTCTCAGAAATACCATGTCACCAACCTAAACACAAGACAAAAAATTAACACACAACTAACAAACAATCACAACAATCATGACAAGAACTGAAACTAACCTCGAACTCTAACGGTCTCCGGTGACTATCGGCCCAATGTCGCTGCCTATCCTGAGCCATCCGGAGTCTATCTCTAATCAATCTGACCTTCTCGGCCGCATCCACAACCATCTCCGGCCCAAGAAGCGCCCGCTCGCCAACATCGTCCCAAGACAAGGGAGTACGGCATCTCCGTCCATATAGAGCCTCAAATGGTGACATCTCTATACTGGCCTGGTAGCTGTTGTTGTAAGCAAACTCTACCAGGTGAAGATGGTCCTCCCAAGAACCCCCGAGATCTAGCACACATGTGCGAAGCATATCCTCCAGAGTCTGGATGGTCCTCTCCGACTGCCCGTCTGTCTGAGGATGATAAGCAGTACTAAACTTGAGCGAGGTGCCCAAGCTAGCCTGCAAACTCCTCCAGAAGTGGGAAGTGAATCGGCTATCCCGATCTGAAACTATGCTCACCGAAACTCCGTGCAATCTCACAATCTGACGAACATACAGCTCAGCCAGCCTCTCCGTAGACAAACCCACTTTGAAAGGCAAAAAGTGGGCCGATTTGGTCAATCTATCAACTATGATCCAAACCGCGTCCTTCCCTCCTGGCGACCGTGGAAGTCCAGATACAAAGTCCATGGTGATGTGCTCCCACTTCCACTCGAGAATGGGTAGCGGCTGTAGCAATCCACCTGGTCTCTGCCTCTCGGCCTTCACCTGCTGACACACAAGACAACGAGATACAAACTGAGCTACCTCGCGCTTCATGCCATACCACCATACGTGCTCTCTCAGGTCCCTATACATCTTGTTGGCTCCAGGATGCATAGAATACTGAGAGCGATGCACCTCCTGAAGAACCTCCTCCCGAAGCTCTCCACGCGGAACGTACAGCCTAGTACCGTGCCGCAACGACCCGTCTTCGGCTAAAGAGAAATCGTCAAGCAAGCTCATCCTCACCTGCTCCCTGATGCTCCTCAGGGCAACATCATCATACTGCACTGACCTGACTCTATCCATCAGCTCAGACTGAATCTGCAAACCCCACATCTGGATCTCCATGCCCGGAATGATGACCTCGATACCTAAACTATCCAGGTGGGCCAACAAATAACGATCTGTCGTCAAGAACATAGCAACAGGATACCTGCTCAAGGCATCTGCAACTACGTTAGCCTTCCCCGGATGGTACTGCAAGGATATATCGAAGTCCTTCATCAGCTCTAACCACCGCCTCTGTCGCATGTTTAACTCCTTCTGAGTGAACACGTACTTCAAGCTCTTGTGATCTGTGAAGATCTCAACTCGCTCTCCGTACAGGTAATGCTTCCACAACTTCAAAGCAAATATCACCACGGCCAACTCCAGATCATGAGTAGGATAGTTCTTCTCATGAGGACGCAACTGCCTGGATGCATAGGCAATCACCTTCCCGTGCTGCTGAAGAACACACCCTAAACCCTTCCCGGAAGCATCGCTGAAGATCGAGAACCCTCCTGACCCAGATGGCAAAGTCAGGATCGGAGCTGAAGTCAACCTTCTCTTCAGCTCATCGAATGCAGCCTGACACTCATCAGTCCAAACGAACTCCACGTCCTTCCTGGTGAGTCTAGTCATCGGCTCTGCAATCCTCGAGAAGTCCTGGACGAACTTCCGGTAATAACCAGCCAAACCCAGAAAGCTCCGAACCTCGGCAACTGAACTGGGCGTAGACCAAGACTCCACTGCCGAAATCTTCCTCTGGTCTACTGAAATCCCGTGCTCGGTCACAACATGACCTAGGAACTCCACCTGGTCTAAGAAGAACTCGCACTTCGAAAGCTTCCCGTAGAGTTGCTCCCTCCTCAGAGTCTCTAACACAACTCTCAAGTGCTCCTCATGCTCCTCCTGCGTCTTCGAATAGATCAAGATATCGTCTATGAAGACCACCACGAACTTGTCAAGGTACTGATGGAATACCTTGTTCATCAAGTTCATGAACACCGCGGGAGCATTGGTCAACCCAAATGGCATCACTGTAAACTCGTACTGGCCGTACCGAGTCCGAAATGCCGTCTTGGGAATGTCATCCCGCCTCACCTTCAGCTGGTGATACCCGGATCTCAAATCTATCTTCGAAAAGACCTTTGCCCCACTCAGCTGATCGAACAAGTCGTCGATCCTCGGCAAAGGGTACCTATTCTTGATAGTGAGGTTGTTGAGCGCCCGGTAATCAATGCACATGCGGGACGTACCGTCCTTCTTCGGCACGAACAGGACTGGCGCTCCCCAGGACGAAGAACTGGATCTGATGAACCCCTTGTCCTGCAGCTCGTCGACTTGCTTCTTCAGCTCTATCAACTCGCTGTTGTTCACCCTATAGACATGCTGCGAGATGGGCTCGGCGCCCGGCACCAAGTCTATGGAGAACTCAATGTCTCTGTCTGGCGGCATCCCCGGCAACTCCTCGGGAAAGACATCCGAGAACTCAGCAATCAACGGATGTGGCAAATCCTGCCCCGCCAACAAAGCTCCGCAGAATCCAGCCTCCGGCTCCGCTGCTCCTCGAGAAAACTCGATCTCTGGCTCACCTGGCGTCCTAAAAAGAACTCTGCCTCCTCTACAATCAATGCTAGCATGGTGCATGCTCAACCAATCCATACCGAGTACCATATCGTACCTCGGTAGGGGCATTACGAGCAGACACGCACTCAAGTCCCGGCCTCTCAGAGTGACTCTCCGCCCCTTGCAAATATTATTAACCAGGATAATACCTCCCCCGGTCATAATCTTGCAAGTCCTACCCATATATTCAGCAATGATATGGTGTCTCAGAGCAAAAGAAACAGACACAAAACTATGGGTCGCCCCAGAATCAAATAAGGCGAAAGCAGGGAAAGAATCTAGGAGAACATGACCTGCAACAACATCTCCCACGGGCTCTGTCTCCTCCTCTGCTGCCAAAGCGAACACCCTGCCCGCGGGTGCTCCCCTCTGGTGCTGGACAAAACGCTGCTGCTGGGTCTGGAGTGGAGGACCCCTCTGCTGAACTGCTGGTCCTCTAGCTGGCTGCACCCTGTCCTGGCCTCCCTTGGCTGCCCGAGCAGGGCAGCCCTTCAGCTGGTGGTCGGTCCCTCCGCAGAATAGGCAAGCGCCTAACCTCCTCCGGCATATGTCTCTGCTGTGCCCCGTCTTCCCGCAGTAAGCACACTGCTGGGTCTGCCTCTGGCCCTGGTGCTGCTGGGCACGCACCGGTGCCTGCTGAATCTGCAACAGAGGCTGCTGCTGCTGAAACGGCCTCTGCTGCTGCTGAATATGGGGACGCTTGGACGGTCCCGTACTGGAACTCGCCTCCATAGCATCTCCGCTCCTCTTCGGCCTGAGGCCGAAGTCCTCCTCTGCGATCTGCGCGTCCATCAGTATCTGATCGAACGTCGCGTCACGGCGACCCGAGGTGCGGGTGCGCACTGCATGAATAAGTCCCCTGCGAAACTTACGAGCCTTCTACCCCTCATCCTGGATCATACCGGGAGCGAACCTGCTAAGGCGGAAGAACTCAGCTGCATACTCGTCCACCGACGAGTTCCCATGAACTAGACCCACGAACTGGCCCTCCAATGCTGTAAGAGCCACGTCCGGGAAGAACTTCTCCTTGAAGAGCCTCCGGAAGTTCTCCCAAGTCAGCCCTCTCACCGACGCACGAGGATCCGTGCGGTACCATGTCAGCGCAATGTCGAAGAATCGGCTGGCTGCAGCCGAAACCCAAAGCACTCTAGGAAGCTCTGCCAGCTCCATGCTCCGCTCTACATCCTCTAGCCAGTCGTCTGCGTAAAGGATGCCCTCCATGCCTGTGAAGTCCCTGGAGCTCATCTTCCTGAAGTCTAACACTGTCCCCGGTCTGGACTGCTGCTGGCACGGCTGCTGGCCAGTAGGGCCCTGTACCGTACCCGGTGCCACTCTCTCTACTGCTGCCAGGGCAAGCTGATGCGAGTTCTCCATACTCTGCCTCAGCATCTCGATCTGTCGGTGTGACACCTCCGACTGGCGCTGCGACGCCTCTGCCTGGGCCCGCTGTGTCTCCATCATCTGCTGAAGGAGAAGGAACATGTGATGTGTATCCATCGGTATCGGTGGTGCTGGCGGCAGTATCTCTGGAAGAACGACCGTAACCCTCTGGGGTGGAGGTGGTAGACCTCCCTGCACAACTGCCTGGGTCTCTGGAATAGTAGAATCACTGGAGGCAGTCTCATGAACCTCCTCCTCGGCCTGATCAGATCTCTCAGGCAAGCTACTCGATCCAGAGGCCTGCGGATGTGTCTTCGTCATCCTGGAGACGAATTAAAGCAAAGAGATCAATATGGCACATGAGTAGATTATCAAAGAAGGACAGTTAATTTAATACAAGGTGAATAATCATGATAATCAAAAGATCAGAATTTCCTAGGTGTGATTGAGAAACTCCTATCATGTCCTAGGTCCTACGTCCTAATCGCAGGCTCGTAATTAGTACTCTAAGTCGAGCACCATTACGAGATCGCACTAATTGCGACACTGGACCTGCGTGGGCCACCACAAAAACGTGTCACGACCCGCACCCTTATGAGGGGCACGAGTACGTGGGTACGTCCAGCCTACGCCGCAGAATCGGCGGTAGAACGCTGTATATAACGTCTGTAAATACCTACGACTAACAGTTAAAATGTACCTGTACAGTATATACTCTCCGAATGGAGGTGACATATCAATACAGTCTCAATCACAGAATAAAACTAAGGTAGATAGCTGAGAGGAAAGACATATGATAGATGAAGAGTAAATAAGTGCAGAGTCCAATACAAGCCCAGATATATACATCACAGAGTATCAAATAGAATATAGAACTACAGTCTGATAAGCTAGCTGGATCGCAGTCCAGTCAAACCTAGCTAACCTACACTACTCTGGAAGTACAAAATCTAGTGGCTCCACTATAAGGCCACGATCTAAGGCTACACCATCTGACTCGAGCCCATAATAGGTCGAGCAGTCCGCATCGGAATCATCTGTAATATATCATAACGGTATCCTGTCAGGAAAATGAGCAAGTACAAACACTAACAGCAGTTCCATGTGAATTGACAAGTTCTATAAGAGACAGTATAATGAACTACAAGACAAAGATATATGAAGACTTGGGAAGCGTTCGGAAGCCGAGTTACAACCCTTAAACCAAACAAGGACCGGGGTTGTAACTCTTCTCCCGAGCAGAACTTAGTCTCCAAATCAAAGTACAATGTAAAGGCATGTAGAGCATGTGAGTAACTGTATATCATGCATGGTAAGAAAGTACTGAATATAGACAGAACATGATATATGACAGGAAAAGTAAATATAAAATGTGTCTTGAATATTATAGCCTAATGTGATCGGTATGGGTCAAGCATCAGGCTTCCAGCCGACCGGCTACAAGTACGTGGACTCGGCCCGGCCGGGATGGTAAGCTATGGAGCGAGAAGTAACACAGGTCAGGCTATACCCATCGTGAGGTGAGGGTATAGCTATGGTGCAAGGAGTAACTCAAGGGGCATTGATCACACTATCTATAATATTCCCCATTCCCCGAGTAGTATACGGATCCGGACATAGCACGTCATGACGCGGGATTTCCTAAGAGGGGAGCAAGTCCTCTTCAGGAATCGGCGTCAATACAAGTACGAGAATCAAGACTAAGCAAGTACCAGTATCCCAAAAAATCCAGGAATGACATCTCATGATAGGAATCCGACAATACTAGTCCGTGAACTATCGTGTCTGAGAATCAAGTAAGACACTACGACTGAATCGGATATAGCAAATATCAAGACAATGAAAACTATCAGTGAATGTACTCGCCTGCTGTCCTGAGCTGTATGGTATATCAATGCTCAGAGCGGTATCAGAAGACCTAAATATGAGATACTGTAAGTTAATTTAGGTTTAAACAAGTTTAGGAATGATTTACAATGAATGATATGCAATCTAGGTCAAACTAGGTCTCACTGAGTCACACTAAGTCCTGTCAAGTCAATCTAGGTCAAATCAAGTCATATCAAGTCAATCTAAGCCAACCCAAGTCAATCCTAGGTCATACCAGGCATCACGGGTCAAAACAAGTCGAAGAAAGTCAAACGGGATCAAGAGTTGGCCTACAGTTGACTTTTGGTCAACTGGTCAACTCTGGTCAACTCTGGTCAACTCTAGGTCAACCATGGTCAACCCTAGGTCAATGGTGACTAATAGTTGACTTTTGGTCAACTACAAAAGTCTAATGGAAATTGGGACTAATTTGGGTTAAAGCGTTGACCCATAGTTGACTTTTGGTCCAAAAAGTCAACCGTGGTCAACTGGGGCTAAGACTAGGTCTAGGCGACTATTTCTAACTATTACCAAGCTCTACAACCCATATCCAAGTCCATCTTGGACTTCGAAACTCATATCTTGGCCGTAGGCCAATATCCTATTTTACCCTTAAAAAGGGTAAAATTCTAGCTTCGGCAACTATCCAGTTAGCCTACCTACGCTTGATATTTTGACCCGATCTCCCTAGGGTAGTATGATACTAGCCTATACATATAATATCTACCAAAATACCTAGGTAACGTGGACATTCGGTCCACGATACGGCCCGTTGTCAAAATCTTGAATATTTCAAGATACGCACCGATACGGCACGATACGGGCGCCCTACGACCCCGAATTCCACCCAGAAGTCTACCCGCAAGATCTAAATCATGTATTCATGTCCCACGCCAAGTTTTAACTCAATCGGATACTCCGAACTCCGTTTCGTCCTCTAACTCGGTTTTTTCCTTTTTCTATTCTAGCTTTTTCCCTTTTCTTCTAACTTCTTCCTATCTTTTCTTCTAACCTCTAATTCTTTTCTAACTTCTCATTCCATAATCTTTTTCTACTCTTCTCTACGATTCCAACCATATATAATACTTATATATATATATCTATATATATATATATATATATATATATATATTATATATATATATATATATATACACATAGGTAAAAAGGGGGGGGTTTTATTAGGCTTAAAGGCCATAGGGGGGTGGGGGGGGGGGGGGGGGGGATTTCTTCCTGCAGCAGGTAGCTGCTGCTACTGCTGCAGCAAGCTGCTGCTGCTGCTGCGTTTAAATCTTCTTCTTCTTCTCCTCTTCTATCTCCCTATATAATACACTTCATATATATATATCTATATATATATATATATATATATATATATATATATATATATATATATATATATATATTTTTTTTTTTTTTTTTTTTTTACATATATATATATATATATATATATATATATATATATATATATATATATATATATATATATATATATTACTAGATATCTATATATAATCTATCTAGATATCTATCCATCCCTCTAAATATATATAACACACACACATCCATATACACACAACCATATACACACATCCATGTATATATATAAATACACTCATATATATATATATATATATATATATATATATATATATATACATATCCATATATATATATATATATATAAACACACACACAAACACACACACACACACATCCTCACACAACACAAACACACACACACCACTCTCCCAACACCACCATCCCCATGACACAAAATCACCCTCCTCTACACACACACAAATACATAAATAAATATACACACATATATATATATATATATATATATATATATATATATATATATATATATGTATATATATATATATATATATATATATATATATATATACCACTCACAAATGATTAAATCCTAAATAATCCTTAACCTATTTTTCTATGGAAAACCTACAAATTTGTGGGCAAATGGAAGAGAATGGTCATACCTCTAATTAATGTGAATGAACTATATGCAAAAGAGAGTTAAATTAGAAGATTAAGCTTACCTAATTGTAGGTTGAAGAGGAAGAAGGAGAAGTTGGAAGAAAGAATTGAAGAGAGAGAGTTTTCTTGGTGATGAAGGAAAAGAGGTGGAGGGGGGGGGGGCTGCCTATAGGGGCCGGCCAAACATGGTGGGTGAGGGGCACTTGTAAATTACAAGTTTGCCCCTCCCTAAGCCTAATATTAAACAATTTCCAAATTAGGTTTAGGAAGTTGCTAAAAATAAATAAAAATCATAATTAAACTAAATTACTCATGGGGAACTAGTCCAAACTCTTAAACCCTAATTTTTAGTGTGGTGGGCCATAGTTAGCTAACAGGCTAATTACAGCTCAAGTCGAAATTCACCGGGGTCCCGAATTAACTCGGAATGCGATGAAATTCGAACCCGACTCCTATAATAATTAAATAATATTATTCATGAAATAAAATTCCCAAAAATAATATAAAATGGAAAATTACCATTTTACCCCTAACTGGAAAAAGTGAGGGTGACAAGGGGCCTTAGGGGGCGTGGTTGGTGCATTCTCGGTTTTGGGGGCAGGTGGCTTCCTGGGATGGGTATAGGTTTTTGCGACCTCTTGGGTTGTGTTTTGTTCATCTCTCTTCTCTGCCAGATTTTTGAATGGGAATACAATTCTCTTTTTGCCAACATATATATATATATATATATATATATATATATATATATATATATATATATATATATATATATATATATATATATATATATATATGTATGACGCGGATCAAAAGTTCCGACCGCGGAGTCCCACGGGAGCCCCGCCCCTCCTGCCCCGTTGGATTGAGCAGGCTGTGTGGGGCCCGCGCGCGTGCCTGCTCGATCCTACGGCCGAGGGCAACGGGGCTCCTGCGGGATTCCGAGTGCGGGACTCTCGATCCCCTCTCTCTCTCTCTCTCTCTCTCTCTCTCTATATATATATATATATATATATATATATATATATATATATATATATATATATGAAAGAATTTTAAGTTATTTTTAATGTTAGTCATAAGAATTTTAAATTATTTTTACATGAGGATAAAGACACATATTGGTGGTAATTAATTATAAGAATTTAATTTTTTATTATTAATTAATGCGTGATATACAAACGACTTGGATGACTCACTTTTGAGTCGTTTCCAAACTGCATTATTACAGTAGAGATGTGATGAATATCAGAATCTGTAAAACATGTTACATACCCAAGTTTAAGGATGGGTATTAATCAAGAAAAGTTGCATAAACAGCCCCCAAGGATATACCGAGTCATGATTAATAGAAGAAAGTTCACACTTTTTGTTACTTTACATCATGGGATACATACTCTTATATATGTACATATGCAGTACCAAGGCTTTTGTGGAGTTCACAAAAACGTCATAAATCTCATGTCACTTTTCTTTTTCTTTTTCTTTTTCTTTTTTTTTTCTTTTTTTTTTACTGCTATGAACATGCAGCAATCACTTGATACTGCTATGAACATGCAGCAATCATAATATCTAAGTAGACAACCACCTTCTTTAGACAACCACCTTCTTCTGTCAACTATTGCAAGATAAGGCTTCAGATAGCCCAGGACGATTGATCTCAGAGAAGGAATAAACATTTTCTATGGGATAGTGTTCAAAGTAGAGCTGTCAGGTGGGTCCGATCCAAAATTTTGGTCGGCTGGATCTCTCGGATCCGTGCACTGTAGCAGACTGGACAGATCTATGGGTAAAAATTCTCAGTCCAACCCGGTACATGTTTCACGACATGCTGAACTCGAATCAGATCGGACCGGATCGGATCTGGCCCAAATAAAATAAATCAGCCCATAAAAAATGTTTTCCATTATAATTTGGAAAATCTATTTCCACTATATGTAGGTGACTAACTAGTTTATATCAAACAATAATACTTTAATCTGAAAAATAGTTTTTAATTTTATCTAGGTAATTAATTGGTCAATATAAAAACTATTTTATTGACAAATATAAAAAAAAAAAACCATTTTAATGGTCAATATAAAAAAAACTATTTTCATCAAATATTTAGCATCAGCTCGGTCGGACCGGTCCTAGGTTCGAGCCGGAACGAGCATAGGCTTCAGGTTGAGTCAGACCAGGCATCTCTTATAGGCCAAGATATGAGGGTGACACGTCCCAATATACTGAGTCGAGCCAGCCCGGATCCAAGATTAATTGGATCGGGCCTACCATGAGCCATTTTTCGGGGTCGAACTCTGGATTGGTCAGGCCTAACTGGCATATCTACTCACAAGTCAAAAGGACGTTATATAAGATATAATAAGATGTCGATATTAATTTGATATTTATATAACATGCAAGCACACCTTAATCATGTTGACAATAAATTGGCAGTAACGGATCCACAAGGTGTGTAATGGGCCGGGCGGCCCCGAACTCGGCTCCAGTCCGACACACGGTCAAATACGGACTATACGCCTCTTGCATTCTCCTTCTTATTGTAGGATTCTGCTAGAAAAACTTTCAAGGAGTTCAGAATCAACAACTTACGGAGGTTGTTATCTCTTTTCCACTTCTGCTGAGTGGTGATTACAGATTTTTGGAATTACTGGTTATGGTTCAATCAGAATATACTCCACGTTGATAAGTTGAAAATTCAAACTAATCTTCCTCTTTCACTTATTGTAGTGCTCTTCATCGAAGTTCTTAAGTTTGTGAATGCCGGTGTCCAACTGACTTTTGCTGATTTTGGAATAGATTTTTGAAATAGAAAGACCTAAAGTTCTTGATTTGAGATTGATCGAGGAAATGACGAAAATTCGTGCAAGTTTGGAACAATCTAAAAACTGTAAAATGAAAAATGACGATTTTTCATTTCCTCTCTTACTGCTCAGTCTTGCCTTCTTTATATCCAATCATTAAGGGAGTAAAGAAATTTTTGGTGACCTTGTGGATTGAAAAATGGACTTGGCAAGAGAACTTCGGGATTTTGATATATTGAAAGAGGAGAGACTTCTTTCATGGCCTGATTTAATATGTTATGATGCATATAAGACACTTGTCGGGCCCTTAAGTTTTAGAGAGCACCAAAATTTTTTTTATAGTATATGTAAGTCCTCTATAATTTTGGACCTTTTTAAAAAATTAAATTCGAGTCTTGTTTTTTGTTCAGAAAATCAAATTGATGGATCGAATTTATAGATGAGAAGCCACGAGAAGATTAGAAGCTATGGAAAAGATTAGATAGAGAACATTTTTAGATTTTATTTTAGTAGAAAGAGATTCATGTGGCTGCCAATTTTTTTTCTCCCTAATCTATATATTTAAACCATGGAAAGAAACGACTCCTGTGGATGCCGAGTTATTAGAACAAAAAAAATATTTTTTAAGTTTTTTTTATGTAGAGAGAGACATGTGGCTGCTAGAGTTTTTCTTTTCTAAAAGAACTAATGGTTAGACTCTCCAAATGTGTCTTATTTGTGGTTAACTTATAATTTATTAAAAAATTATGTTCTTGCCTAATGACTATTATTCCTGCCGAGTTGATTTAGATGACTACAAGTAGGTTTTGTTCCTAAAAGACCTATTGAAATCGATTATTTTTCATTATGTGAGCTAATTTATTTTATTTTTTTTCTAAATTGTTGTTGAAATATCAAGTAATACCTCAGAAAATATTTTATTGAAATATCCAGTAATTATTGAATAATTGTTTCAATGCTATAGTTATTGACTTATTTGTGGTTGACTTATAATTTATTAAGGGTCTGCTTGGCAATTGTAGGAGTAGCGGTTATGAAATGTTTTTAGAGTACCGGTTTTGAGCGGTTATGAGGGGTCCGATTATGGATGGTTTTTAAGTAGCGGCTTTTAAACCAGTCCAATCCATGCTTGGTAATTCACTAACGAGCGGTTCTGAAATTTTTTTACACGAATAAATTAAATAGGAAAGGATATCAGTAGTTATAATTATATATATTTTTGTGAGGATATAAATGGAATACAAAATAGAGCCGCTCAAAACCCACCGATTTTGGGTGTTTATAAAGCCACCCAAAAATATATTACACCGTTTTTGAAGGGTTTTTTAGCCGACCAAAACCGGTGCCTCAAAAAATTTAACAAGCATAGGTTTTCATAAACGATCGGTTCAAAAATATTCCAAAACCGGTGAAAACACTGTTACCAAGCAGACCCTAAAAGAAATGTGTTTTGTTAATACCCATCATTATTCCTGCTGAGACGATCTAGTATCGAAGTTGAAGACTACGAGTGAGCTTTTAGGATACCATTTTAAACTTTGAGGGTATCATTTTTGGAGTTCGTCTCAGATCTCAAAATCTAAAAATCTGGCAGTGACTTTTTTCTAAGCAATATAGGATGTGAGAGGTCATCGCTCAACAGTGAGCTCTTTGAATTTTGCGAAAAAAGAAGAGATCTTATGGAGGCAATGGTCCGGAATTCAATGGTTAAAGGAAGGAGATAGCACACAACTTTTCCATCATGATGATATTTCTCAGGTTTTTTCATGAGTTCTTGGGCGATATCTTGGGTTATCCAGGTACATGGGGAGGTGATCAAGAGAGATCTAGATCATGGCCGTTTTTATTGGTATTTATAATGGTAAGATTGACTTATATATATTCAATGACTTCCAAATTTTTTTTTATTACAAGACACACCTACACCTCTTTAAGATTGGAGGACTCAAATCCTGCCGGCTCCTTTTAGTGTTCGTGCAGCTTTAGAGACACAAAGCTATAACAACATCGACAGTTGATACACTCCAAACACACACTCCAAATTATTATTATTTTTTGTAAATTATTACATTTAGAGTGCCTCCTTGATATTGGCACAAAATGATACACTCCAAACAAATACTCCAAATTAATATCGTTCCTCCCTTTTTCTCTTTATTTTTCTTTCATGTTTGGTAGAATTTTTTTCTTCCTATTTTTTCTCTTTATTTCCTTCCATGTTTGGTAATAACGGTTAATTTGTAGACCTATAAATTAATGTAGCGGAGCTATGGCACGTTCGAAATCTGGAGTGTGTCTTAGCTTTCTACCAATTTTCAAGTATAGACAAGTGTCCACTGCAGCCTTCAAGTGTTACAAAATTTAACTAAAATAAAATATAGTACTTGAAATCTCTCGTTGTGGATACTCTAAGCACTGGACAAGAAAATTTCCATACTAGTAGATTAATTTCAAAATATTTTTATAGGAAGGTCTATATTATATTGTGTTATCTTTGGTTAAGAAGTGATTCGTGATTGTAATTGAGGAGGTATTTCAGGAGCCTTCATTCAATAAGGTCAATTGGGAAGGGTTTTTTTTTTTTTTTCCCCAGGAGGAGCTTCTTGCTAGGGGTTTTGCTATAAAGTGGAGATCTTGGGTGCCCTCTTCCGGAATGATAGTTGTTTCCAATGTTACCAAAATTGGATCGGATCGTAAAATTATAAAGAAATTTGGATTGAATCGGATCAGAATCCTGATCAAGAATCATAAGAAACCATGCAACATGGTGTCTTGATTGTTAAAATAAGCTCTTTAAAGATTATAATTTCCAATTAATTAGCTCGCACCCGTTCTCCATAAAATAACTTTTCTTTTGCACTAAGGACAATCGGGATCAGGATCCTTGGATATTTATGTGATGCTTGGGCCATAGATAGAAAAAGGGCAGAGTGGTCAATATGGATTCTGCACTCTACATATGAAATTACTCATCGGCATTTGACAAAGTGCATCGGAAGGCTCTTCCCAATGCAACACTCTTGAAAAATTTGTCCCCCGGGAAGGAAATATTTTTGAAGCAATTTGTGGAACCTATTAACTTTCTGGCCAATTTGCTGTACTAGATTATACGTGCATAAGATTACGCACATCTTGACACTCCCTGTATAGTCAGATATGATTGACGACAGCATTAAAATTTTCTAGATACTATTTTCTATAGTGCAGCATGCTCAGAGTGCAAGAAGGGCCAAACTCCATAGAACAAGTATTGCACAAACAAAAACCGAATGTTTAGAAATCCATTAGTTCTTTATATTTAATTGTCTGCCAAATAACTTGTAAAACCCATTTATTTTCCAAACACAAATCTATTTTTTAAAAAAAGAAAAAAAAAAAAGAAAACCAAATCCCTCAGCACACCCGCCCCATGTTCCAACCTTACCTCATTTTCCTCTCCATCTTTCAATCTATACCACACACCAGCACCCCATCTCCCCTCTCCCTTCCTCTCCAACACACACCAGCACCCCCATCTACCCTCTCCCTCCCTCTCCAACCCACGCCAACACACTACCCCCTTCACCCGACCACCAGCCTCCGCACGTCGACCCCTGTCCCGGCGGCCGACCCCCATCCCACGCGATCCTCTGGCCGACCCTCGGCCAGCGCCTCCGCGGCTAGCCACGACCGATCCGTGCCGATCGAGTGCCCCTCGGACAGCCCGCGGCCGACCCTTTGTCTAGCCCCCTGCGCGCGTGACCAACGTGTTCCCGTTCCACGTACGTCCCGCTTACGTGCGCCATCCCGTTGCACGTACCCACGTTTCGAGTCCGAGCCCTCCCCTCGGTCCTCCGTCATCAGCTTTCCGGTAAGCCCGGAACCCTTCTGTGAATTTACCGAATGCAAAATCCTTTTCTGTTCCGACCAGAATTGACAGAATAAAGCTCTGTCAATTTCGGGATAGATAAATAATTTTCTATTAATAACCATATGACTTGTAATGGATTTAATAATTAATTAATGTGACGGATAGATTATATTTAGTAATATTCATGCTGTATTATTAATTGTTATAGTAATTTATAGGTTATTAGATTTAAGAGCTAATGTTAATTGGTTAACAAAGTATTTAATTCCGAATAACGTAATAATCGCGTTACTTAGATATATAGGTATTAATATTATTGTTCAATTAATTAATTATTAATTATTAAATTAGTTTCAAAATAGTTTCGTATCAAATATATATTATTAATAAAGGAAATAGTGTTTTAAGTCTAAAATCTATTATTTACTATTTTGACAAATAATATTTATCTTCCAAAAACAAAAAACAAAATTATTTACCAAAAGAATATTTTTAAGGTTTCTACCTATTTATTATTATCTATTATAATTAAATTAGTAACTTTCTCGTTTCAAATAAAATTGCTTAAAATATTGCTCTAATTCGTAGTTAATTTCCAACTTAATTATATTTCTAAAAAATATTAGTTATTTCTAAAATAAATAATTTCCATAATTTTACTAATAAAATAATTTTTTATTATTTAAATATCTATTAAAATATTTCGTATAGTTTATGTAAATAAATACTATTTAATTTCAATAGATTTTTCAGTATTTAATAAGTAATTCTAATTATAATATTAGTTTAAAATTTTCTTATTATCTACTAATAAATTTAAGTATAATATTTCTCGTATTATTTACAAAAAATAATAAGTTTACTACTTTATTTACAAAAAAATCATAATTTTCTGATATTATTAACTTAGAGCTCTCTAAAATATTTTTATAATTAAATATTACCTATTTAACTGTCAGTGATTTAGGGCCTAGATGTTAGTATCATTAATATGATAATTTGGATTGTAGCATCCGTAGATTGACGACTAAGTTACATTTCATTAATATAGGTTCAGATTTTGGACTTTAGTCTGAATATTTTTATGTCGTCATCTACGATACCGAAAACATCGAGGCAAGTTCATACTTACCCAAACTTATGTTTTAGTTAATAATTAATTTCATTACATAGTAGAACTACTGTATTGACACTTGACTCACGGGATCCCTCTCGGATCATATTGACTGCTTGACTGACTCATTGACTCGAGGTTTGGGGAGTAGTGTTAACACATGTGGTCAAAGCCTCCTACTGAATCACTGTGGATAGCGGAAGCCCAACCCACTTGGGCCGAAGCCGGACCGTGTTCACTAGAACACTTACTGCCTCCATCCCTAGCCGGCCACAGGAAGTTACACACTCACACACTATTGATAGTTAGATTGCATCATTTTCTTTTCTAGAGATTTATTGCATAACTGCTTGTTTATTTATTATTTAGAAAATATATTTCTGTTATAAACTGCTTCTAGTCTCACTTTTAATTATTAAATAAGATGCTGGAATGGATTTGTATGTTCTTGTTTTCCTTCTGACTGGAGACCAATATTTTAGGTGATTGCGACGACGAGGAGATGACCTATAGTTCTTACTACGGACCCGACTTGGATTCCGAGGAGTTAGCTGAACCAGAACAGAGGAACCAAGAGTCCTAGTTGTATCCTTCTATTTAGTTTATTTTCTTTTCTTAAAAGTTGTAATAAATAAACAAGTTGTAACAACTGGATGTTTGTTCTGTTTATGTTTGTTTTACTTTGACTCTAGTTTCATTTCAAATGTTTAATAAAGTTTTTATTCTGTTATAGAATGTTGTTCCTGCGTTGCTACTGTTTAACACTGTAATACCCATATCTCGTATTACGTATTTGGAATACGTGTACGTATTTTGACCCATATTGCATGCCCCCCTGCTCGATTTACCTGGAATTTCATTGATTGGTTTATCTTGGTTCGGTTCGGTTTGTTGGCTTGGTTCGGTTTTGCTTGATTTTATGTGGAGAACCACTCCCACCTACCACCACTCCCACCTACCACCACTCCCACCATAAATATCAATCCTACTCTCTCTCTTCCATTATTACTCATTACTCATTTCTTCTTCTCCATCTTTACTCTTCACCTACCAGGAGAAAGTGGAGAGCTTAGGCAAGTGCATCTTGCTTCATGGAGGAAGTTCATTTTTATTGTTCCATTGTCTTCCTCATGTGTTTCTAATCCACTTTAGTACTTAACATTTTTCGTTTCTGTGGTTAGATTCTTGTAGATCTAGTTTTGTGGTATTTTCGATTTTCATAAATTTTGATCTATCAAACTTGCATATTTTTGCTAGTTGATGGTCCCATGTTGCAGAAAATTTTATTTGGTCCAAATTTGACCCACGGGATTTTTGCTGAGCCGCATGAGCCTTTTTAGCTTGGCCGCATGGCCAAACACTTGGGTATTTAAGGCATTTAGCATTTTGTTTGAATTGCCAAGCTAGTTGGCCGTATGAGAATTTGTAAGCTGGCCGCATGGGAATTCCTTAGGGAGCCGCATGTCTATTAATGCATTATTTAATGCATGTGCTGGCAAGCTTGCTTGCATAATATTATTAACGCATGTGTTTTTTTATGGTGCATAATTTAATGCGTGGGGTTAGTAAGCTTGGCTTGCATGCACACGTACAGTAGCTGGCCGCATAGGCATTACATTTTAATGCTTATAGCAGTCAGCCGTATAGGCATTTATTAGTAATGCATTAAAAATTGAATGCATTAAACCATATCAGCCGCATATGGCTTAAGAGTTCTCTGATGCATCCCTTAAATGCATTCATTAATACATCCCTTTATGCATTCTTTAATGCAATCCCTTAAGGCATTTGTTAGATGGCACAGGAGTTTAATGCATGCATTATATAAGATGCATTATTTAATGCATCCCTTAATACTTTTCCTTAATGCATTTGATTAGTTGGTACAGGAGTTTAATGAATGCACTTTGGCATCAGCCGCATATAGCCACCTATATAAGCCGCATAGGCATTTGTATTATATAATGCATGAAAGCTGGAGCCGCATGGTTGCTTGTATTAAATAAGGCATTTGTAGCATGCATTCTTTAATGCAAGTTCATGTATAGGTATAAATGGATGTAGTTGCATTATATAATGCATTGTTGCATGCATTATTTAAGATAATTGTTAGTGGCATGCATATATATTATATTATATATTATATTATTAGCCTACATTATGTGCTTTAGTACATGCGGCTCAAGTTGGCCATTGAGCCGCATATGGCTTGCTAATATATTATATGTATTACATATGCTTTAGCCTATATTTAATGAATAAATTGCAATATTAAATGCTTGCATGCAAATATTTAAAACTGGCACTTACAACGTGGGCTTGCATGCTTATACACAGTACTTGGCCGCATGGCCACATATATATAATATGTACATGACCAATAATTCTTGGCCGCATGCATTGTTTGAGTGGCCACGTGTCCCTTTTCTTTTGCTTGAGTGGAAGCTTGCATTTGATTGCGGGTTCCTCTCTCCTTGTCTTTTCTAGTTGCATGAATATTTTTTGCTGGCCGCATGGCCCCTTTCAGTTATTTTCTAGCCGCATAAGCTTTGGCTGGCCGCATGGGTGGCTCTCCCACTCTCTTTGGCCGCATGTGTTCTCCCACTTTTGGGCCGTATGGGGTCCACTTTGATTGTTTAAATGTTTTATTTGCCTGAATTGGGGTCAGAATTTCTTCCCACTCCCAACATGAATGTTGTAGAGTTTCTCCTTAGCTTCAAGAATATATATATATATATTAGAATATATATTATTATTTAATTGCATAAGTTTCTCCCCTCCTTGATAAATGACATGACTTGATAGTGATCCGCCGTGGTGCACTCCTGACAAGATAGCTTGACCTGACAAATTTGACATGATAACTTGACATGATAATTCTTGATAGTGGCCCGAAGTGGTGCACTCTTGACATGATAACCTGACATGATATTTCTCGAATTGCTGTTGCGACGACTAGTATGACACGACAAGATTGAATGGCCTGGACACCGTGGACGATTGTGCTTGAACAAATGAACCAGTATTGTCTTGCATCATGTCCAGGACGGGGACCCCTGAGTACCACGGTCGGGGGTACCCACTGAAATCAACTAAGGCTAACAACTAGAATAAATCCAGTAGTCATGAAGAGATTTCCCAGCTACAGGCAATCCCGTTATCTGGGTGCCCTACTTGGGATCTGTAGCCTGCCGACGAGTAGGGCACATTTCCAGCACACTGTCATATGTTGCACCCTTATTGTACTAATATTCAAGCCGTACTTATTGCTTGGCCGTGAAATGTTGGATGGAGTTTACCAGTCTATTCTTGTCTTGATTCTGTACAAGATTGTTACATGACCTATTTTCTTATATGATCTTGCCGATAAATGGTGGGAGAAACCAAGTTCTGTTCAGATGAAGGGTTACAACCCCGGTCCTTGTTTGGTTTACGGGTTGTAACCTGGTTATCTGAATAGTCCCATGGTTATCTCATCGTATATCACCCGTCATGCTTTACCTTACCAACGAGATTGGAGACGGAGTTCTATTCAGGTGAAAGGTTACAACCTCGGTCCTTGTTTGGTTTAAGGGTTGTGACCTGGCTACTTGAATGGTTCCCTCATACTCTATTTTGACTGTTGTTATTCTTTTAATATCAAGCCCTTTTTATTACTGTCTTTTATGTAATTATATTCTTGTGCTAATTGCTGGTTTTAGCTCTTAAGTGAAGCCTCCTTTGTGGCACTTGCTCTTTCTGGGTTCTGATCCAGCTGGTTTTGTATGGCCAGATACTGGAGCAACTCCAGAGGATCTACCGGTTTTCCAGCCCGATGGTGAACACCAGGCGTAACCAGGGCAACGAGTGGGTTTAATTTTGCTCTTCCACTCTATTGTAAAAATTATTCTTTTGAGGCGTTTAGCCGGCGAGCACGTGTTAGCTCGTGTACATTTTTACTTACTGTCTGCCTACGGGCTGTAACATGGTTGGCAACCTAGGGTTGATCATGTATGACTAAACTCTTGCTAGTCCTCACATTTTGTAACGACTAGCTTCATGATCAGCTGAATATGTAATGTTTGGGATACCTTACTATTGTATATTTGGTGATCTTACATCTTGTAACATTTACTTACTTACTTGTGATTGAGACACTAGGCTTGTTATTGACCTTAAGAGACTGATGGCTTGTAGATAAACCCTCATATATCTAGACAGCCGTGACCGTATAGTGGAGTGGATCCCATTTTATTATAGGTAGCTGGCTATGTCTGCCCCCGCTCTCCAGTGTTCTGGTTCTGGGGCGTGACAAACACAGCTTATTGCCACCGTCTCACAACGGTGCAGGTTGGACATGATCAGACCGGACCCAGAATATTGAGATCGGGTCGTGACATAACTTGATGATAAATGGGGTTTTGTTGCCAACTCCACTAGTTCCCTTCAGATTCTTATCAGGGATAACATGAATTGGGAGTGCTTATAGAAAGAAAAAAAAGATAAATATCCTAAGAACTATCCATATGCTTCTAATCCATGTATATTTAACTGGGATACAGAACCGGCTCTACCATGTAATGTATCGTCCCGTTCAGTTCGACCGAGGAATCGAAATGCAGCGACGTTTGAACTTAGCCATGCAACGGCTTGCTTGAAGTCCTGTTCGATCGAAACAACTCCTCGCTCTGGTGGACGGCTTCGGTGACCTTGCTTCTGTTTGGCCTTCGCACTAATAAACTAGATGTTTTCAAATGTACAAATTAGACTTGATAATAAAAGAGATAAATTCACATAGCTAAGGGAATAATTTCACCTTGGGTCAGATTGAGTTAGAATATGAAAAGGTCCTATAGTCGGCTTAGAAATATTGCATGACGTTCTTTCAAATTGACACTCGGTCCTTCGTTCTGTGGCTTGGAAAAAGTAAAAGTTGGTTTATATTGCCACAAGACTATGAACTTAGCATAGTCATAGACGTCGTATGATATAAATGCTTGGTAAAGCATACACCGTCCCACTGTCCAATGCTTGGTAAAATATTTGTTGTCCCACTGTTCAATGGTTGGTATAGCATAATTGTCCCACAAGTCTCAATGCACGTTTCTATGATGCAAGACTTAGCATAGTCTTTGCTCGTCCTACGAGTTAAGTTGTATCACATGGTTTATGGCACAGTCGTGGCACGGATATGGAACACGGTTGATTCAAGTTGAGTTTGGCAGGAGGGCTATCAAATAGTCATTCCTGAGTTGAGTCAATGATATGGTAACATGGAAATGCTCGCGACCGTGGGTTGTCGGGATAGTATCTGGTTTTGGGAGTGTCTAATATAGTTCTAAAAAGTATGATAACACTGGAAGAGTAATGAGTGTAAGACGGTAGTTCGAGTCGAGTCTTGCATGGCCATTGGACAACTTGTGCACAAGGAAAAGTTTTCTCGGACGACAACCTGGAACTACAGGACCGTTTCGACCTAAGAGAAAACACGGTATAGCCAAGCTGAAAGTACCTCTCAGATTAATCGAAAACTTTCAGCGAGGCTCGCTAATTGCTCTGAAAGGGTTACCGTCTAACAAAACTCTAAGTCAAGAATAGCTTATGGTGCTAGTGATCCTTTCATATAGATAAGTCGGCATATAGCGACGATCTGCGTGCATGTCTTTGGGCTGAGTCGAGTACTGTGTGCACGGTACCAATGAGTCATGTTAAATGTGTGCACGACTTCCAACACAATGTTGGAGCTAAGATTTGGCTGCAACGGAGACACCGTATTTTTGGCACGAGAGGTGGCATCGGAAGTTTATGTCATTGACACTAAGTTCACAAGTCTTGATTGAGTCAGTTGATGATTGAAACAGAAAAGACCACAAGACGAAAATATGGTTACGTCATATTGAGTTGTGAGGCACGACCTTGATTTGAAGCACGAACATAGTTTATGGCAGGGCTTTGTCGTTGCATCTCAAAGTATAGGCCGAAAGACAAGCATGAGTCGATACTGTTTGCTATTACAAATTAATTGATAACTTTCTTTATAATTGAACAAATAAAACAAGTACAACTGGATTTTCAGCAGGATCTTTCAAGTATATTTTATTTTTTCTGGGGATGAGTGGCAATGGAGGGGTGATTCTTTACTCCGTTGATAATCTGAAGACAATCTCGAGCCCTCTGGATCTGTATGAATTAATCCGTGGGGGGTGTCTTGTGTAACCACCACTTTTCTAAAATGAGGGTAATTTTAAACTTTTATAAATTTATCATTTAATAATAAGATTTAAATCAATTTAATGACTTATGGTGATTTTAATACTATTTAATCTAGTGTATTATGACCTTGGCCTTTCCACTAGTGTAACCTTAGAGTTACTTGATCTAGAGACTAACCATGACCATGGAGACCTAACCATATGATTAGATTGACTATTTACCACTTTTTAGGTTAGGGGTATTTTGGTCATTTTTGAATTTTGGTAAAAATAAATTTTGATTAATTAATATTGTGCTAATCATTATGTTAAGCCTTAACCTAGAATTGGTCTAACCTAGATATTAGTTGTCACGCCCCAGAACCAGAATACTGGAGGGCGGGCGACAGACACAGCCAGCTACGTATATTGAAGTGTAACCCACCTCGATATACGGTCACGACTGTCTAGATGCATGAGGGTTTAACTACAAGCCAACAGTCTCTTATGGTCAAGAACAAGCCTAGTGTCTCAATCTCAAGCAAGCAAATACATGTTACAAGATGTTAGATCATCAAACATACAAAGTAAGGCGTCCCATACATTACATATTCAGATAATCATGAAGCTAGTCATACAAAATATGACGACTAGCAAGAGTTTAAGTCATACATGATCAACCCTAGGATTTGTCAATCATGTTACAGCCCTTAGGCAGACAAAAGTAAGTTTCAACACGAGCTAACACTTGCTCGACGGCTAAACGTCTCAAAAAAATTACAATAGAGCGGGGAATAAAAGAAAAAAAAACCACTCGTTGCCAGGGTTACGCCTGGTGTTCACCATCTGGCTGGAAGACAGGTAGATCCTCGGGTGCTACTCCGAAATCTGGCCAAACAAAACCAGCTGGGTCAGAACCCAGAAGAGCAAGTGCCACAAGGGAGGCTTCACTTAAGAACTAAAACCAGCATAT
Source organism: Iris pallida (assembly GCA_029216955.1). Taxonomy (NCBI): domain Eukaryota; kingdom Viridiplantae; phylum Streptophyta; class Magnoliopsida; order Asparagales; family Iridaceae; genus Iris; species Iris pallida. The sequence continues at coordinate 8,167,785 of JANAVB010001399.1, forward strand.
TAGCACATGAGACATAAATGATAACGAAAGATATGAGTTAGAAAAGACAGGGTGATAAACGATAAGATAACTAAAGGACTATTCCGGTAACCAAGTTACAACCTGTAAACCAAACAAGAACCGGGGTTGTAACCCTTCACCTGAACAGAGCTTAGTATCCAATCCTTTATCGATAAGAGTAAAGCATAACAGCAATGTACTGAAGTAATCATAGGCTGGCACTGTCTAGACTGGACTCCATCCATCAATCACGGCCAAGCAATGAGTACGGCTTGATACTTTAACTAACTAGGGTTATCACAAGCCTAGTTACTACAAGATGCAATGAGATATTCCAGCAGTCACAAGCCCTGCAGACTATCCAGTTATCCTTCCGCAGGTTGAGAGAGTTGATTAGGTGACTTTGTGGTGCAACACATGACAGTGTGCTGGAAATGTCCCCTACTCGTCGGCAGGCTACAAGTCCACTTGATGCGCTCAGATAACGGGATTGTCCGTGACTACAAAATCTTAATATAAACTACTTGATCAATCTAGTCATTAACTTAGTCAGATTCAGTATGAATCCCTGATCATGGAAATCAAGAATCCATGTCCTAGACATGATGTAAGATGTGACATGTAGCTTGTACAAACACAATTATCCACGGTGTCAAGATGAGAGTTACTTAGCAAGTTGAGATATCCGTCGTAACAGCATTTCAAGATTATCATGTCATGTTAGGTTACTTGTTACTTATCAAGATTACTTGTCAAGAGTGAGCCTCGACGGGCCACTATCAAGATTATCATGTCATGTTACTTGTCAAGAGTGCACCACGACGGGTCACTATCAAGAGCTTTCATGTTAAGTTACTTGTCAATAGTGCACCACGACGGGTCACTATCAAGAGTTATCATGTAAGCCATGTTGTCACGTCGTGTTCATGTAAGTGTACTTATATGCCAAGAATTTACTTGGTCAAGAGTGCGCCACGACGGGCCACCGAAGGAGTTATCAGAGAGTATACTTGCCATGCTGAGATCAAGTTTAAAGCTCAGAGCACACCCGTAACATAGAAAATAACATTATACAAGGCTACCGTTGGAGTATGCCCATCATGCTCAAAGGTCACAATTTACACTAAGGACCATGGGGACAAACATGGATAAGGTAACACAAATTATCCTGGTCAAAAATAGGGCAAAGGGCAAATGGGGTGTCATGGATATCATGCGACCAAGGTCAACATGCTCCAAACAGAGCATGCGCTAAGGAATGACATGCATTGGAGATGGCATGCGCCCAAGCAGGGGGCATGCGCCCAAGACTATGCACCTACGGCTATGCGCCCAGGACTAATCGTATCATGAAGAGTCATGTACTGGAAAGGCATGTTCCCAGGGCTGCATACGCCAAGGGCTATGCACCCAAGCAGAGGAAACCGGGTACACTTGGCCGCATATAAAGGGCTATACGCCTAGGCAGGGGAGGCTTTGGGCGCATATCAAAAGCTATGCGCCCAAGCAGGAGGAAGCATGGTGCTTTGGGCGCATAAAAAGGCCTATGCGCCCAAAGAAAGACTGCTGTGGGCGCATAACAAGCTATGCGCCCAGCATTGTTCTTCTTCCCCAATCTGAGAACATGAGTTCATGGAACCCATGAACTTTCCAAGTTCACAAATCACTCAAAACAAATCAAAATTCGGATTTTCAAAGGTCAATTTTGGGTAAAATCAAATTTTCTACAACATGGAACAATCAAAAGTTGAAAATATAGAAGTTTGATAGATCAAAATCCAAAAAAAACCAAAATTTGAGTAAACTTAGATCTACAAGAAATTATCCACCAAAATCAAAAATGCTAAGTACTAAAGTGTCTTAGAAACTAGTAGAGAAGACAATGGAACAATAAGAAATGGGGTTCCTCCATGAAGCAAGTTGCACTTGCCTTTGGTGGGTAGAGAGAGTTAATGGAGGAACAAGAGTAAAGGAAGAAGTCATGAGGAGAGAGAAAGAAAAGTTGATATTTATATCAACCCCTTTCCATCTTAAACCAAATATAAACCAAACCAAAATAAACCAAGCCAAGCTAAACAAAGACCAAACCAAGCCAAGTCATGCTAGACAAGTCAAAATACGGGTCGAAAATCCGTACACGTCTATTGAAAATACGTATAACGGAAAACGAAAGTGACAACTCTACCCACCTTAAAAGAATTTCGTCCTCGGAATTTAATCAAGAGGCTAGAGATGTCGGGACAAGCTATACCAATGACAAGCAATCTACGACTAGCAGTCAATCAAGCAATCATTCATACAAGCAAGAAATTAAAAGCATAAGGTATAAGGAAGACATTATACCTTATGAGTCAAACAGGTGTGGATATCGCGATCGGATATCATCCTCACGTTCTCACGTTGACTCACCCAAAGAGTGATGACCCCAAGCAACACGGACTAGACTAATAGTCTTGTTCTTGAGTATCTTCTTCCTTCGGTCCAATATGGATACGGGTCTTTTCTCATACGAAAGGTTGGTACCAACAACCAATTTTGAATGATCAAGGACATGACTCGAATCCGGGATATACTGTCGTAATTGGGATACATGGAAGATATCATGTACCTCACGTAACGACGGTAGAAGAGCGAGACGATAGGATACATCACCTACTCGCTCAAGAATATCGAACGGTCCTATATACCTAGGACTAAGCTTTCCCCGCACGCCAAAACGAATGACGCCACAGGTAGACGAGATCCTAAGGAATACGTGGTCGTCGATAGAAAACTCGAGAGGACGTCGATGAAAATCAGCCCAATGGTGCTGGTTGGGCAATTCGAAGATGATCTCTAACATGTCTGACCACCCCGATAGTCTGCGTAATCATCTCTGGACCAAGCACCTGCCTCTCGCCTATATCATCCCATGCTAACGAGAATCTACACTTTCTGCCATATAATTCCTCAAATGGTGCCACCTGGATACTGGCCTGGAAACTGTTGTTATAGGAGAACTCTACTAGATGCAAGTGATCATCCCACAAACCACTGAAGTCAAGCGTACAAGACTGCAACATATCTTCAAGAGTTTGGATCATGCATTCTGACTGACCATCTGTCGACGGATGATAAGCTGAACTGAACTTGAGACGAGTCCCCAAACTCTCTTGAAGACTCCGCTAAAAGTGCGATGTATATCTTGAATCTCTGTCGGATACGATACTGACTATCACTCTATGTAATTTGATTATCTGCCTGAGGTACATCTCTGCAAGTTGATCCGTCGAATGGCCAATCCTGAAAGAGAGAAAATGAGCTACCTTGGTGAGTCTGCCAACTATAACCCAGATAGCATCTCTCCAAGTTGGGGATTTAGGTAACCCAGTTACAAAATCTATAGTGATATGCTCCCACTACTACTCTGGGATCGGTAAAGGTTAAAAAAGTCCAGCTGGTCTCTGATGTTCAGCTTTAACTTGTTGGCAAACTAAACAACGAGAGACAAACCAGGCTATCTTCCTCTTCATGCCATTCCACCAAAAATGCTGACGGATATTACGATACATCTTCGTACCGTCGGGATGAATTGAATACTATAATCTGTGGGCCTCTGCCATGATCTCTCGTCTGATGTCACCAATGGGTACACAAAGACGCCTTCCATGTCGAATTGTACCATCTTCGTGAATATATAATTCTGCTCTTCGTTCCGCTTCACATTCTGCCCTAAGCCGCTGAAGCTTAGAATCTGTCGACTGAGCTAACTTAATCCTCTCAACTATACTGGACTGAACTTGCATACTGGCCATCAATGCCATATTGGTAGGAAGAACCACTTCTATTCCCATCTTCTGAAGATCTGCTAATAACTCGGGCTGTGCTGTTAGGAAGTAAGCTCCTACTCTTCTGTTCAACGCATCTGCAACTACATTGGCCTTTCCAGGATGATACTGCAGGTTGATGTCATAATCCACCAGTAATTCTAGCCATCTTCTCTGACGCATATTAAGATCCTTCTGGGTAAACACATACTTAAGACTCTTGTGGTCGATGAAAATCTCTACCCGCTCTCCATACAAATAATGCCTCCACAACTTAAGTGCAAAAACTACCGCTGCTAACTCCAAGTCTTGAGTTGGATAATTCCTCTCATGATCACGAAGCTGACGTGACGCATAAGCTACTACCTTACCATGCTGTATCAAGATGCATCCCAATCCTCTGCCGGAAGCATCACAATAACCAAAAATCCTCCAGTCCCATCTGAAAGCGTGAGAAAGGGGGCCGTCATCAACTCTTGCTTCAACTTCTCAAATGAACTCTGACACTCTGCTGTCCAAGAAAACTGCAGATACTTGTGGGTCAACTGCGTCAATGGTGCCAAAATTCGAGCAAAGACTAATACAAACCGCCGATAATAGTCGGCCAATCCTAGGAAATTCCGAACTTCTGCGATGTTTCTGGGTACTGGCCATGTTTCTATAGCCACTACCTTTTGGGGGTCCGCTTCCACTCCACCTCTGGTGATGATATGACCTAAGTACGAAATACGATCAAGCCAAAATTTGTACTTACTGAACTTTGCGTACAACTGGTGCTCCCTGAGAATCGGAAGAGCTACACGGAGATGCTGCTCATGTTCTGCCTTATTTTTGCTATAGACTAAGATGTCATCTATAAACACTATCACGAACTGGTTAAAATAGGGCATGAAGATACGATTCATGTGGCCCATGAATACGCCTGGCACATTGGTCGCTCCAAATGGAATAACAAGGAACTCCCAATGTCCATATCTTGATCTGAATGCTATCTTCGGGATGTCTTGCTCTCTTACTCTGATCTGATGGTATTCTGACCGCAAGTCAATCTTCGAGAACACTGTCGCTCCTCTGAGTTGATCAAATAAATCATCTATCCTTGGTAGAAGATATCTATTCTTGATTGTTATAGAGTTTAAAGTACGATAATCAACACATAATCTTGACGAACCATCCTTTTTTTTCACAAGAAGCATCGGGGCTCTCCAAGATGATCCACTAGCACGAATTAATCCCTTGGTTCTAAGTTCTTTAATCATCTTGTATAGGATCTCCAATTCTGAAGGTGTTATTCTGTAGTGTCCCGTTCTGCAAAGTCAATCGGAGGAATCGAAACGCCGACGGCGTTCGGCCTTAGCCTTGCAACGACTGCTCGAAGACTCGTTCGGTCGAGGCGACTCCTCGCTCAGGTGGGGTAGTTTCAGTGAACTGGCCTCATCTTAGCCTTTACTTAATAACTCACATGTTTTTAACTTGCACAAGTTAGGCTTGATAATAAAAGAGACGCATCCACAAAGCTAAGGGAATAATTCCGACGGGTCGGAATGTCTAAGAACATAGAAAATGGTCCCACAGTCTGCTTAGAAGTCGGCTCAGCGTGCTTTCAAATGACACTCAGTCCTTCGTCCCGTGGCTTGGGAGAAGGAAGTTGGCCTAAGTTGCTAAGTTGCCCCGACACTCGAATTAGCCTAAGTCATAGGCGTCGTCCGCGTGAATGCTTGATAAAGCATGCACGGTTCCGTCGTTTTACCCCAACACCCGAATTAGCCTAAGTCACAGGCGTCGCCCGCGTGAATGCTTGATAAAGCATGCACGGTCCTGTCGTTTTACCCCAACGCCCGAATTAGCCTAAGTTATAGGCGTCGCCCGCATGAATGCTTGATAAAGCATGTACGGTCCCGTCGTCCAAGGCTTGTCATAGCCTTCGCACGTCCCGTGGGTTAAGTCGTATTGCACGGCTTTTGGCTTAAGTTTAGGCACCCGAGAACTTGGTTGTTCAAGTAGATCGCGTGCACGGCAGGTTCCCTCGATGCGAAGCTTGGCGTAGCCTTTGCTCGTCTAGTCATTACGCAAATAAGTTAGGCAAAGTTATGTCGGTCGGTCCAAGCCATTTCTAATACTGTCTCGCTCTATCTGCGGTTGTCAAGTCGCGTATTCCCTCGAGAATAAGGCTCGTCGTATAAGTATATGGCTTGAACGATGGTGTCGCCTAGAGAACTTGGTCTGTCTAAGGCAGGAGCTACGGTCGAATTTAGTAAAGAGTATGCCACGAACAAAGAAAGTCCACGCGACTGGTTGTCGCCGAGATTGGTTCCGCTACTTGGGAGTCTCGCTAAGTCTCGATAAGTCCCACACACGAGATCGGTCCCGCTACTTGGGAGTCTCGTCTCGATAAGTCTCGCACACGAGATCGGTCCCGCTAATTGGGAGTCTCGATAGAAAGATGGAAAGCATGGTCATGGTTAAGGAAGGACTTGATAGATCGAGTTGAGTCTTGCATGGTCATTGGACAACTTGTCGACAAGGTGTAGCCTTCTCGAATGATTGCCGGGGCACCGAGATTATGTCGGCCCGGGAGAAGCGAGGCAGTTCAAGGTAGGATGCTGGATAACCGCATAAAAGATACTTGGCGCTTCCCGGGCTAGCTACACACGGAGGGACGAGCCGATATCTCGAGTCGAGTCTAAGTTAGCTTGACGTTGCTAGTGACCACTCATGTAGATGGATCGACAGAATAGCGGCAAACCGCGTGTATGCCTTTGGATTGAGTCTGGAACTTGAATGCCCGTCAAGTCGGTAACACAATATCTGGGCCCAAGATTGGGCTGCAGCATAGGCACCGTGCTTGGCACGATACTTGGCGTCGACATGTATTTAAAATGACACTATGTTTCACAAGCCTTGTCTAAGTTGGTTTATGAGTTGAACAAAAAGGCTGCAAGGCGGTAGCATAGATAAGTCTTGATAAGTTACGAGGCACGGCCTCAATCTTGCTGCACGAACAAGTCTAAGTAAGGTCTAGAGGCACGACCTGCACGAGTCGTCCCCCCTTGACGTCGTTGGCACGAGAATTGGTCTAGAGTCACTTGAGTTTAAAAGAAAGTCTTGACACGATCGAGTTCGCATAAGTCGCTCCTCGGCAAAGCACGGTCTCGAACATGTTGAAGTTACGAATAGAGTATGGCCTGACCCTGCCATCCCGAGTTGAAGTTCGGTCAAGTACATAAGCGATGAGGCACTGCCTCGATCGAAATACACGTTGGCATTATCGCAAGACCATGTCGTCGCATTATCAAGTATAGGCCAAGGCGTCGTAGTCTTAAAACTGATCCTAAGGCAAGACTAGCAAGACAATCAAAAAGGAATTTAAGCTGCACAAAGTAAATGAACGTGTCGGTTATGCATGGGTGGGCGAGGAGCTCACTCTACCAGTACAGTTAAGTACTGACACCCACACAGTTTTCATGTGTAGGCATAGGTACAAGCTCGTGGCACGGAGCTCGCTTGGATGCGTCGAGGCACGGAGTCCCTTGGCGAGTCGAAGCATGCGGCCGCGTGAACTCAAGACTTATGCAGGACATAATGTATAGACATCGCCTTCCAAAGCTTCCGCTGGCTCAAGCATTGTAATCGAGAGATGAGAGAGAGCAGAGTGACTTGTAAAAAGAGAAAAAAGTGAGCACGAGAGACTTGTAATCATGGCCTTGCGCCCATTGTAATATCATTGTTCAATATCAATAAAAGAGTTATTTTGAATAACTTGTGTTTTGATTCTAAATTTCTGCTGCATGTTCAATGTTTCGGCTTGGGACTTCTGTGCGACGACCCCGTCACCGCTGATGTAATCGGTTGTTATGAAACTTCCTTGTACGAGCACAAATCTAGGCTCGTGCGACATCACGCCTTAGCGAGGACGATCGCTCCTACGGGAGCGGGGCATGACATAATGGTATCAGAGTACGGCTTTACGTCCTTAGACTTCAAGTCAAATTTCTCAGTTTTGAAAGCTCGTCGTTGAAAAGAAGTGTGCGCTCTCTCTCAAATGTCCCGCGGCATGTCCATACAAAAGTCTAAATATTTTCGAAAGCTCGTGCATGCGTTCAATCGAACGCGTCGGTAGGCCATCGCCGAAATGTATCTGTAGGCCTTTGTGCCGAACAGTGTCAAACTTGACTTGATAAAAAACACGTGCTAAAGTTAGCAAGTCGTGCGTGTGCCCGAATAGTCCTATGTCGACATTAGCAAACGAGCATGCAAACTCGAATATAGTCCGCTCGGAATAGCTATGCACACGGCCTTTTGGCTAAGTTGTGCCGCGTGTCGCGCACCTCGACCTTTTGGTACAAACGAGTCGCGAGCAATATTAAGTATCGCTCGGTCAAGAACGGAGATACACTTAGTGTGTATATCGATAAAGAATGCTATCGAACTAACGCTTAGGCATACTCGAAAGATTGGATTGGATTTTGAGGAATAGTGCGAACGACTTAGTGCGTCAATACGACGTGAGTGATTACGCTATAGATTCGTCGAACGAAACAGAAAGATGTATTAGCGAGTGGTACGAATGTGATTGAGGACTAGATCGGATGGCTCGAATTCGAGTGATGTATGGTTTGTCTTGGAAATTATTCGAGCAAAAATTGAGGATTCGAGGTAAGACGAGTATGTCGGCGAGGCGATGCGATCGCGCAGAGCCTTAGAATACGTCACGCTTAGTTGGTCGTGACTTCGAATGTCTCGAACGAGATGTCGTTCGGACAACTTATGAATGGTCAACGTGTAAGCCCCTGAATTTAGGGCTTTTTTTTATAATTCAATTAGTTGTAATAGATATTATTATTTGATTATTAATTTTGATCATTAAATGCTCTTTACCGTGACTTGGAATTCTAGAGCATCAGGGATGCCAGTCTCTGAAAACTTTCTTCTTGAAGTTTGTAGTAGACGAGATTATCTTCATGTTGATATATCGTTTCCCACTCAAACTTGCTCCCTTGTACTCTTTTTGCTTTGTGCAAGTTCGGGTCAATTTAGACCATTTAATTAATAATTGATTTTCCACTATTTTCCTTGATCATCGTTTGTACGTTACCGTGACTTTTAATTTAGGATCACCAGACCAGTCGTTTTCTCAGAACCAACTTCTCATGAATGATCTACTCGAGACACTCTTCACCCATGACCTTCGTGTCCCACTCAGACACTCCAAATTGTGCTACATTTTCTTCGCACAACTTTCGGGTCAATTTGGGCCGATTAATTGTCTACCGTAAAACCTAATTTAAATTCCAATTTAATTTCGGGACCCGACATCGATCCAACCTAGTCGACCCCAAATATGGATATGGCCCACACGAAGTCTAGTACCCAGCTGACACTTGTGTCCCATTTATTTGAGCCCTCACTTGCTACTTATTTACCCATGATTATAAATACCTATTTTAATTCAAATATTGCACCATGTCCGATTTTGACCCGACCCGGCTCGACCGAACCCGAACCCAAGCTCCATGTTGTCCCATTATGACTACCCAAACACTCCAATGATATCTTTTCTCTACTCAAAATATCTCTATTTATGTATAAATATCTCTATTTCTCTCTCTCTTTTATATATGTATATATATATATATATATTTTTATATATGTATATATATATACATATATAATATATTATAATATCTCCCTCTCTCTTTCTCTCACCACACAAACACCCCACTCTCCCACCTCACATCACCAGTCGACCTCCCCTCTCTCTTTCTCTTACCACACAAACACTCCGCTTTTCCTCACTCTCTCTTAATATCTCTCCCTCTCTTTATAATATATACACATACATATATATTGTATATATATAATCCCTCTCTCTCTTCACTTGTACACAAACACACACAACCCACACATTACAGCTAACCCCCCCTTGCTGTACACGAACACCCCCCATCTCTATCTCACTTTCTCTCTCTCTCTCTAAATATCACTCTCTCTCTCCTCCCTTTTAAAATTACACCCACACACACATATTTCTCTCTCTCTCTTCTCTAAGTAAACCACCACCAACACCATCACCAAGGCCGAACTCCTCAGCCTCCTCTTGACTTCACCTCAGCCTCCTTCTCTATTCATCAACACCATCACTATCATTTCCTTCCTCTTCCTCTTTCCACTACACCATCATCACCACTTTACACAACCACCCCACCATGCTCGGCCGACCACCAGCCCCCCGAACCACCTTCTCCTCCTCCTTCCACCCTCGGGCTCGGGCTCGGCCAGCCATGGCCGAGCAACGATCATCAGCTGCAGCGCAGCGCAGCAGTGCAGCAACTGCACGCGGGCAGCCGCGCGCGCGCCGGCCGGTCGCGCGTCGCCCCGGCCACCGCCGTCGCCGGCGAACCTCCCCACGGTCGCGCATGGGCTAGCCGACCTCCCCATGGCGGCCACCATCCTCCGGGATGCGCCGCCTAGGCGTTTCGTGCGTTTGGCACGGGTTTCCGTCGTGACGAGCTCGGAACCGGAGTTAAAATGGCGTTCCGTCGCAGCAACTTCGTACACATTTTTTGGAGAATCCGACCATTGGATCGACGATTTCTTTACTCCATTACAATCTCAGTATATAGCTCTTCACTCCCCTCAATTTTCGTCCGTTAATTTCGTCGTTTGATACATCAAAACCGGCCACCAAGTTGACCGTTTAAATTGTGTAATTTTTGGACAGTTTTGCGGAGCCAACTTCGCGGGTTCGTATCTTCGCCGTAGCAGCTTCGTTTGGTGCGCCGTCGGTTCCCGTGTACAGCTGGTATAACCCTCTTCCTGCCCCGTTTAGATTTCATTTCAGTTTGAGCTTGTTAGGTCAGTCGAATTCGACGCCAAAGTGGACCGTTCGAATTCTTAGTATTGCACTTGTTAAATTCCATTTTTGAACCCGGGACTCCGGATTCAATTTCTGACACCACCAGTAGACTCGTGGCGTCGTTCTGGCATGTTTTCATATAAAATTTGTTAGATTTGGAGGACGTGGGCCCTGACACGCATTTCGGTGCAAAGTGGGCCCTACAGTCCGGGTCAACGGGACTTTTTGACGTCGGCTGATCGGAATCCAATTCCGGATATACCGTTGAGTTCGTATCGTCATTCTGAACTCGTTGACATATAATTTGCTAGGTTTTAGTGGACATTGGTTCCGGCACGCATTTCAGTGCAAGTCGGATACCAATATCCGGGTCAACGGATCATTTTGAGTTCTGCTCATCGGAATCCAATTCTGGATATACCGTTGAGTTCATATCGTCATTCTGGACTCGTTGACATATAATTTGCTGATTTTGAGGACATTGGCTCCGACACGCTTTTTCGTGCAAATCGGAATTTCAATGTCCTAGTCAACGGACCAATTTGAGATCGGGTCAACGGAATCCAATTCTGGATATACCGTTGGGTTCGTATCGTCATTTTGGATTCGTGGACATATAATTTATTAGGTTTAGTGGACTAGTATTCTTGCACATTTTTCGGTGCAAAGCGGATCCGACACGGACACCGTTTTGACCCGAAATTACCTTTTTGCCCCTGTGTCCAAATTAGACTTATGGGCAGGCTATTCTAGCTGATTTGACCATTCTGGATACGTTGGTAATGGTTGTTTCACCATCCGACAACATCTGTAGGTTTTTACCCTATTATTATAATCTCTCCTTTTGTTGTATTTTGAGATCTATCGATTCCAGTGATTTCACAATCATTGAAATTAATATGTTGACCTTGTAGATGGTTATAGAGACTAGCTTTTACCCTGTTGACCTAGATTAGACTAGCTTTGACCTTGGTTGACTACTTTGACTGAACGTCGAAGTAGAGTCAACATTTGACCTAGATTAGACTAGTTTTGACCTTGGTTGACCACAGTTGACTATTTTTACCAAAAGTCAACCGGAAGTCAACCGTAGCCTAAAATTGATTAGAACTTGACCGAAGTTGACCAGTTGACCCAAAGTCAACTGTTAGTCAACATTAATCAAGTTTGACCTAGAGTTGACCAGAGTTGACCAGTTGACCGAAAGTCAACTGTAAGTCAACTATTGACTTAGATTGATCTAGTTTGACTTGCTTGACGTGCCTAGACCTAGTTTGACTTAGTATGACTTGATTTTACTTCCAAACCCTTATATTGATACAGTATTCCACCTATAGGTCCTCGAGGTACTGTTCTTGGACCAGTTGACATATTCCACCAGATCTCAGGCGAGTACATTCTCTGATAATATTTCTGTTTTATGATATCGTCTATGTTTCTTGTATTTAGTGTAGATATCCTTGCTCTCTTGACACATTGTTCACACGGATTGGTATTTCTCTGGATCCCGTCATGAGATGTTATTCCTCGCTTCCCTTAGTATATCTTGTGCAAGTATTTCTTGTTCCTTGTGCATTGTATAGACACGATTCCTGCGAAGGCTAGCTACCCTCTCGGAGAATCGCGTGTCATGATGTGTCATGGTTGGATCCACTATACTAGTCGGGGACGGGGAGTATTAGGGTAGATGTGTGGTCACTATCCACCTTGTTATTCTTGTAGATCTTGTGAGTGTTAATCATACACCCCACGTATGATTAACCAGGCCAGTAGACCTTGTACAGACCCAAGCCGGCCACATGTTGAAACTAGTACTCACACACTTAGATAGATGTTTCTTGATTCTTGTACATGCCATGATCAGTTTTACTTGCTTTATTCTAGCTCTAGAATTACAGCTTACCTTGCCATGATACTCACATGTACATTTCATGATTTCTTATATATTCTCTCTATTTACTGCTACATTTTCAATATCGTCTAATTAGAACTGTTATTTGAGATTTGTGCTCGTTCCATCCTGACTGGATATATTGATAAAATTTTAGGAGTAGTTGTGCCCTCAGTATTGGACTTCATGATGTTGCTAGCTGAGGTGGATCGTACTATTCTTCTATGTGAGTTGCCTGGTAGTTATCCTTAGTTAGTTTTGTTGTTCCTTCTTTATTTCCTGTCTTATGATCCTTGTAGATTCTAGTTGTTCTAGTGATATTGTTATTATTTTTTGTCTTATCTTCCTTAGTTTTCGTGAGGTGACATGAGTACATTTCTAGTTATGGATCTTTAGATGTTGTAGTTAGTATAGGGTACTTGACAGCGCTCTACCGTCGATACTGCGGCGTAGGCTGTGCGTGGCCTACGTATTCGTACCCGTATATCCGGGTGTGGGTCGTAACACATTTTTAGTGGTGGCCCATGCAGGTCAGTCTTTGTAATTAATGCGAAGTCGTGGTAGTACTTGAGCTTATCAGTACTACTGCGAGCCTGCCCTTGAATTAAGGTTGAGTCATGGAATATTTTAGGATTTTGGTACTCGGTCACATATTAGAAACTCTTGGTAGATTCCAGGGATGACCCCTGGGAATCTTATTTCGAACTTTTCGAAACTCTTCCCATTCATTCCTGTCCGTCCTGATTTCTGAAATATTTGTCCGTATCAAACTTTATTCTTTCTTGGAATGAGTTTGTGGACCCCAGAGAGAAGGTATAAGTTGAACTTATATATCTTCTAGGTTGAGACGGGAATATGATTTGCCAGTCTCATATCAGGTTGAGATTGTTTTAGATTATATTCCAATAATTTCCTTTTCTTGACCTAGATCGTACCTTTGGGACTTCTCCTGAAAACTTTTCCTAAATCCTGTCTCGAAATCTGTTCTGCTAGTTTTTATTACTTATTCATGATTCGTTGTTAAATTTTGAATCTTGATGTTCGTTCGTTGTTGACTTTGACTTTGTATCTAAGATCAATTTTTATGAATTGAGTTAAGATATTCTGATAAACATATTCGATGAGAACGATAAATGTCTACTTTATTTATGGAGTTTAGAATTTATTGCAGTCATACTAGCTAACACGACAGGGACGTGGAGCCTGATGTTGGTTATACTATCATAGTTATGGAATTTGGATTTTCTTGCAGCCCTACCGGTTGGCGTGGTAAGAATTCCAGATGACATGATTTAGGGTGTATACCTTAGTTATGGTCTCCATCGTTATTGCAGCTATGCTTACTGGCGTGGCAAAAATTCTGGCAACATAATTTCAGGAAGACGTATATGGTTATCAGATTATAATTTAAATCAGATCACTTCGTTATGACCGGATGAGCAAGAACAAATTCTTATCCTTATTCTTTTCCGTCTTGGTTAACTCTGTCTATCTACAGCCATAATTAGGATTTTCTTAACATGATTGTTGTGTTCCATCTTCCTATGATTTGACTAAACTCTTCTTCGCTAACCACTTGGGTACTTCTTCTTGTCCTTCCCGGTAATGGTTGAAAGTGCCTCATGGGTTGATTCAGGAAAGGTTCGAAAAGTGTATTTATCCTTGTATTACGGAATCGGAAGTTTGCATCCAGAGAAATACTGGTGAGGCATGACTTCGGATAACGGCATCATGGTTAAATACGTTCTCGAACTCTACTTGGACCACTACCTAAGCATTTTGATAAACATCTTCTCCTTTATTTTGCAAAAATTGTTTGGAAATATTTCACAGATATTAGCCAAGTTAAGTTCAGGAAACTATATTATCTGGCGTGGCAGCTGTGCACTGCAGCCATCCGTCATATTATGGAACAAGGAAGTTAATCGCAGCCAGATGCACACTAGCGCGATAGTAACTTCATGTGACATAATTACGGAGGTATATGGTTCTTGAGTTTTACTTCGACTACGTCCTATACATTTCGTTTGGCCTCGTACTATTCTTGGAAATATTTCGATAATCTTTCCTGTCTTGCTTGACCCTTACCTTGCTTGAATGTTGATATGGATTGTTAGACCCAGTCTTAGGCCCCTGTTACTTTCTATTTTGATGATTGGATAGCCAGACCTAGTTAACAGATTCAGTAGTGTAACTATAATATGTTATTATGTGTGATTGTGATGAGTATATTTCCTAGGGATTTATTGGGTTAAGCTTATAGGACAGATACGAGTGACTGATTATAGTGGACTTAGAAAACCATTAAGGACGATTAGTTTGATAGTATAGATTGATTTTAAGGTATCTAAGAAGGAGTAATGAAATATTATATTTAGTGGCTACGGATTTAGGACTAGAATCTTGTGCTTAGATTTGAGGGTTTATATTCAGGAGTTCTTGAGTAAAAGAGAGAAGGCTCAATACCCAGAATAGGTTTTGAATGTACAATTTCAAGGAGCTGGTGATTAATAGGATAAGGATACTTAGGACGGGATAAGGAAACAAACAAATTGCTTTTGAGATTGGAATTTTGGTGGATGGCCAATCATTGATATATATATATATATATATATATATATATATATATATATATATATATATATATATATATATATATATATATATATATATATATATATATATACGTATCTCGAGGATGACCTATATTTTAGAGTATATGTAAAGGTTCTTATTGATATGAAGATTCTAAGGGGTAAATAGACATGGTTTTTATGGAAGAAGCTTGATGAACCTGAACCAAAATACCAGTAGAGAGAAACAACATAGGTGATCACAAAGGTAGCAGATTGAGTACTGTACCCATAGCAGTTGCATGTTTTAGCTTGACCTATAGGATGATTTTAATTTCGAGGACAAAATTTTTATAAGGTGGGTAGGATTGTAAGCCCCTGAATTTAGGGCTTTTTTTTATTTTTATAATTCAATTAGTTGTAATAGATATTATTATTTGATTATTAATTTTGATCATTAAATGCTCTTTACCGTGACTTGGAATTCTAGAGCATCAGGGATGCCAGTCTCTGGAAACTTTCTTCTTGAAGTTTGTAGTAGACGAGATTATCTTCATGTTGATATATCGTGTCCCACTCGAACTTGCTCCCTTGTACTCTTTTTGCTTCGCGCAAGTTCGGGTCAATTTAGACCATTTAATTAATAATTGATTTCCCACTCTTTTCCTTGATCATCGTTTGCACGTTACCGTGACTTTTAATTTATGAGCACCAGACCAGTCGTTTTCTCAGAACCAACTTCTCATGAATGATCTACTCGAGACGCTCTTCACCCATGACCTTCGTGTCCCACTCAGACACTTCAATTTGTGCTTTATTTTCTTCGCACAACTTTCGGGTCAATTTGGGCCGATTAATTATCTACCGTAAAACCTAATTTAAATTCTAATTTAATTTCGGGACCCGACATCGATCCAACCTAGTCGACCCCAAATATGGACATGGCCCACACGAAGCCTACTACCCGGCTGACACTTGTGTCCCATTTATTTGAGCCCCCACATGCTACTTATTTAACCATGATTATAAATACCTATTTTAATTCAAATATTGCACCATGTCCGATTTTGACCCGACACGGCTCGACCGAACCCGAACCCAAGCTCCATGTTGTCCTATTATGACTACCCAAACACTCCACTGATATCTTTTCTCTACTCAAAATATCTCTATTTATGTATAAATATCTCTATTTCTCTCTCTCTTTTATATATGTATATATATATATATATATATATATATATATATATATATATATATATATATATATATATATATATATATATATATATATATATATATACAATATATTATAATATCTCCCTCTCTCTTTCTCTTACCACACAAACACCCCACTCTCCCACCTCACATCACCAGCCGACCTCCCCTCTCTATCTAATAATATCTCTCTTTCTTTTCCTCACTCTCTCTTAATATCTCTCCCTCTCTTTATAATATATATACACATACATATATATTGTATATATATAATCCCTCTATCTCTTCACTTGTACACAAACACAGACAACCCACACATTACAGCTAACCCCCCTTGCTGTACACGAATACCCCCCTCCCCATCTCTATCTCACTTTCTCTCTCTCTCTAAATATCACTCTCTCTCTCCTCCCTTTTAAAATTATACCCACACACACATATTTCTCTCTCTCTTCTCTAACTAAACCACCACCAACACCATCACCATGGCCGAACTCCTCAGCCTCCTTCCGACTTAACCTCAGCCTCCTTCTCCATTCATCAACACCATCACCATCATCTCCTTCATCTTCCTCTTTCCACCACACCATCATCACCACTTTACACAACCACCCCACCATGCTCGGCCGACCACCAGCCCCCTGAACTACCTTCTCCTTCTCCTTCCACCCTCGGGCTCGGGCTCGGCCAGCCATGGCCGAACAACGATCAGCAGCTGCAGCGCAGCGCAGCAGTGCAGCAACTGCACGCGGGCAGCCACGCGCGCGCCGGCCGGCCGCGCGCCGCCCCGACCACCGCCGCCGCCAACGAACCTTCCCACGGCCGCGCGTGGGCTGGGCGACCTCCCCATGGCGGCCACCGTCCTCCGGGACGCGTTGCCTAGGCGTTTCGTGCGTTTGGCACGGGTTCCCGTCGTGACAAGCTCGGAACCGAAGTTAAAATGGCGTTTCGTCGCAGCAACTTCGCACGCATTTTCTGGAGAATTTGACCGTTGGATCGACGATTTCTTCACTCCATTACAATCTCGGTATATAGCTCTTCACTCTCCTCAATTTTCGTCCGTTAATTTCGTCGTTTGATACATCAAAACCGGCCACCAAGTTGACCGTTTAAATTGTGTAATTTTTGGACAGTTTTGCGGAGCCAACTTCGCGGGTTCGTATCTTCACCGTAGCAGCTTCGTTTGGTACGCCGTCGGTTCCGGTGTACAGCTGGTATAACCCTCTTCCTGCCCCCTTTAGATTTCATTTCAGTTTGAGCTTATTAGGTCGGTCGAATTCGACGCCAAAGTGGGTCGTTCGAATTCTTAGTATTGCACTTGTTAAATTCCATTTTTGAACCCGGTACTCCGGATTCAATTTCTGACACCACCAGTAGATTCGTGGAGTCGTTCTGGCATGTTTTCATTTAAAATTTGTTAGATTTGGAGGACGTGGGCCCTGGCACGTATTTCGGTGCAAAGTGGACCCTACAGTCCGGGTCAACGGGACTTTTTGACGCCGGCTCATCAGAATCTAATTTCGGATATACCGTTGAGTTCGTATCATCATTCTGGACTCGTTGACATATAATTTGCTAGGTTTTGGTGGACATTGGTTCCGGCACGCATTTCGGTGCAAGTCAGATACCAATATCCGGGTCAACGGGTCATTTTGAGTTCGGCTCATCGGAATCCAATTCCGGATATACCGTTGAGTTCTTCATTTTGGACTCGTTGACATATAATTTGCTGAGTTTTGAGGACATTGGCTCCGACACACTTTTTCGTGCAAATCGGAATTTCAATGTCCTGGTCAACGGATCAATTTGAGATCGGGTCAACCGAATCCAATTCTGGATATATCGTTGGGTTCGTATCGTCATTCTGGATTCGTGGACATATAATTTGTTAGATTTAGTGGACTTGTATTCTTGCACATTTTTCGATGCAAAGCGGGTCCGACACGGACAACGTTTTGACCCAAAATTACCTTTTTGTCCCTGTGTCCGAAGTGGACTTATGGGCAGGCTATTCTAGCTGATTTGACCATTCTGGACACGTTGGTAATGGTTGTTTCACCATCCGACAACATCTGTAGATTTTTACCCTATTATTATAATCTCTCCTTTTGTTGTATTTTGAGATCTATCGATTCCAGTGATTTCACAATCATTGAAATTGATATGTTGACCTTGTAGATGGTTATAGAGACTAGCTTTTACCCTGTTGACCTAGATTGGACTAGTTTTGATCTTGGTTGACTACTTTGACTGAACATCGAAGTAGAGTCAACATTTGACCTAGATTAGACTAGTTTTGACCTTGGTTGACCACTGTTGACTATTTTGACCAAAAGTCAACCGGAAGTCAACTGTAGCCTAAAATTGATTAGAACTTGACCGAAGTTGACCAGTTGACCCAAAGTCAACTGTTAGTCAACATTAGTCAAGTTTGACCTAGAGTTGACCAGAGTTGACTAGTTGACCGAAAGTCAACTGTAAGTCAACCATTGACTTAGATTGATCTAGTTTGACTTGCTTGACGTGCCTAGACCTAGTTTGACTTAGTATGACTTGATTTTACTTCCAAACCCTTATATTGATACAGTATTCCACATATAGGTCCTCGAGGTACTGTTCTTGGACCAGTTGACATATTCCACCAGATCTCAGGCGAGTACATTCTCTGATAATATTTTTATTTTATGATATCGTCTATGTTTCTTGTATTTAGTGTAGATATCCTTTCTCTCTTGACACATTGTTCACACGGATTGGTATTTCTCTAGATCCCGTCATGAGATGTTATTCCTCGCTTCCCTTGGTATATCTTGTGCCAGTATTTCTTGTTCCTTGTGCATTGTATAGACACGATTCCTGCGAAGGCTAACTACCCTCTCGGAGAATCGCGTGTCATGATGTGTCATGGTTGGATCTACTATACTAGTCGGGGATGGGGAGTATTAGTGTAGATGTGTGGTTATTATCCACCTTGTTATTCTTGTATATCTTGTGAGTGCTAATCATACACCCCACGTATGATTAACCAGGCCAGTAGACCTTGTACAGACCCAAGTCGGCCACATGTTGAAACTAGTACTCACACACTTAGATAGATGTTTCTTGATTCTTGTATATGCCATGATCAGTTTTACTTGCCTTGTTCTAGCTCTAGAATTACAGCTTACCTTGCCATGATACTCAAATGTACATTTCATGATTTATTGTATATTCTCTCTATTTACTGCTATATTTTCAATATCGTCTAATTAGAACTGTTATTTAAGATTTGTGCTCGTTCCATCCTGACTGGATCTGTTGACAAAATTTTAGGAGTAGTTGTGCCCTCAGTATTGGACTTCATGATGTTGCTAGCTGAGGTGGATCTTACTATTCTTCTATGTGAGTTGCCTGGTAGTTATCCTTAGTTAGTTTTGTTGTTCCTTCTTTATTTCATGTCTTATGATCCTTGTAGATTCTAGTTGTTCTACTGATATTGTTATTATTTCTTGTCTTATCTTCCTTAGTTTTCGTGAGGTGACATGAGTACATTTCTAGTTATGGATCTTTAGATGTTGTAGTTAGTATATGGTACTTGACAGCGCTCTACCGCCGATACTGCGGCGTAGGCTGGGAGTGGCCCACATATTCGTACCCGTATATCCGGATGCGGGTCGTGACACAACGCGAGTTAGAAAATGATTCGGAACGATAAAACAAGTGAATGTCTTGATCGAGGAAATCTAGTAAATCATACGTACGATTTCGGATTGAGTCAAATGAAATGTGACTTGAGTTTTAGGCAACAATCTTGAAACAAGCTTGAGGAATAGCGATCGAACTTGATCTTGAATATCGAGAAGGTTGTGGAATATCCAACTCGGACAACAGCATCAGTGCAAGACTCGAAGTTCGTTGCAAAAGGAAGATCGTCAGGTTACGTTCATTATCGATGGTATTGAGGCGTATCAAAGATCGATGTGCGATAACTCGGGGGTACTCTGATTCAAGGAATGACGATCTTGCAAAATGTTATTGTTCCGCTGGATGCTATCCTCAGAATGTTGGAACACGTTGAGGAAAAGATAGACTAGGCTCGAGGATTTTCTAGTTGAACGAAAGACAAACGGACTATCGGATTGAGATCTTGGCTTGGATGAAAATGAAATGTTTGGATTGCTTCGACGATAACCACAACATTGACGTTCTTATCTTATACGAGCGCAACTCCAGCCTTGCACCTGCGTCACGCCGATTAGGGCGATCACTCCGCATGAGCGCTGGTATGGTGATTCATACAGCGGGGGTGATCGAACTTGCATGGCGTGGCAATTTGTATGATTTGACTTGTGGTTTGACATGAAGGAGGACTTGAGAATGACTCGGTGTGCTTGATGATTGAGCTTGAGGATTGAGTAGGTCCAATCCGCGTATCTAGAATGAATTAGCCTAGACTCAAACAAGAGTTATTCTCCGATGAGAATGATTATTCCGCGAGAGCGTTGCATGGTGATTCATGAACCACCATGGATGATCGGACTCGTATGAGATTGGGGCACAACATACTGTAGAGCTAGACAACCTCGTGATCGAATACATGAATTGGTTAGAATTGGTGATTTGAAACAGATTTGAATATGCGCAACGCGTGCCTTGATATGAATTAGGTGATCGTGCTCGATGTTTAGAAATCTGAGTAACGTGAGCTTGGGTAGAAAATCATGTACTACCGACTTTGGTTTAACTCTAGGATTGGGGTCAGTGTTGGCATTATTGTTGGAGAACTATGATTCCAATCCTGACATTGACTTAGCATTGAGAAATGTCCTAGCGGTCAGGCGAGACGCCCCTGTTTCAAGAGTTGACAATCGAAAGATTGATCTTGAGGATTGGTATGGATGAATAGAGTGAACCAAGAATGCGAGAATACCCCCACGAGATTCGGCTGGCATGCATATATTTCAGGGACGCCTGAGTATGTGCACGATTCGACTCGAGTGAGAATGACGAATTCTCTATCATGCAGCTTGGCTGAATACATGTATTTTGGGGACGTCTGAAATGCGTGCACGATCCAACCGAGTGATACGTTGAATTAAACGAGACTTGAGAAATGGAAAAGTGTCGAGGATTTGAACTCGTGATAAAGGAAAGGATTGATAGTAGTGCGAGCGTGGCTCAGAATTGAAGAAACACGTAGGTGGAGTGTGTACGATAAATTATGGCGTACCTCGTACGACTGTTATAGTCACGTGTCTAAGCACGATTAAGTCTTGGCCATAGAAATGGTAGGATGACTTGCCTTCAGGAAAGTCTCGAGGACGAGACTTGTTCTGAGTGGTGTATGTTGTAGTACCCCGTCCCGCAAAGTCAATCGGAGGAATAGAAACGCCGACGGCGTTCGGCCTTAGCCTCGCAACGGCTGCTCGAAGACTCGCTCGGTCGAGGCGACTCCTCGCTCAGGTGGGGTTGTTTCGGTGAACTGGCCTCATCTTAGCCTTCACTTAATAACTCGCATGTTTTCAACTTGCACAAGTTAGGCTTGATAATAAAAGAGACACATCCACATAGCTAAGGGAATAATCCCGACGGGACGGAATGTCTTAGAACATAGAAAATGGTCCAACGGTCTGCTTAGAAGTCGGCTCAGCGTACTTTCAAATGACACTCGGTGCTTCGTCCCGTGGCTTGGGAGAAAGAAGTTGGCCTAAGTTGCTAAGTTGCCCCGACACTCGAATTAGCCTAAGTCATAGGCGTCGCCCGCATGAATGCTTGATAAAGCATGCACGGTTCCATCGTTTTACCCCAACGCCCGAATTAGCCTAAGTCATAGGCGTCGCCCGCGTGAATGCTTGATAAAGCATGCACGGTCCCATCGTTTTACCCCAATGCCCGAATTAGCCTAAGTCATAGGCGTCGCCCGCATGAATGCTTGATAAAGCATGCACGGTCCTGTCGTCCAAGGCTTGGCATAGCCTTCGCACGTCCCGTGGGATAAGTAGTATTGTACGGCTTTTGGCTTAAGTCTAGGCACCCGAGAACTTGGTTGTTCAAGTCGATCGCGTGCACGGCACGTTCCCTTAATGCGAAGCTTGGCGTAGCATTTGCTCGTCTAGTCATTGTGCAAATAAGTTAGGCAAAGTTATGCCTGTCAGTCTAAGCCATTTCTAGCACTGTCCCGCTCTATCTGCAGTTGTCAAGTCGCGTAGTCCCTCGAGAACAAGGCTCGTCATATAAGTATATGGCTGGAGCGACGGCGTCGCCTACAGAATAAGGTTTGTCTAAGGCTCGAGCTACGGTCGGATTTATAAAGAGTATGCCACGGACAAAGGAAGTCCATACGACTGGTTATCGCCGAGATCGATCCTGCTACTTGGGAGTCTCGCTAAGTCTCGATAAGTCCCGCACACGAGATCGGTCCCTCTACTTGGGAGTCTCGTCTCGATAAGTCTCGCACACGAGATCGGTCCCGCTGCTTGGGAGTCTCGATAGAAAGATGGAAAGCATGGTCATGGTTAAGGAAGGACTTGATAGATCGAGTTGAGTCTTGCATGGTTATTGGACAACTTGTCGATAAGGTGTAGTCTTCTCGAATGATCGCCGGGGCACCGGGATCATGTCAGCCCGGGAGAAGCGAGGCGGCTCAAGGTAGAATGCTAGATAACCGTATGGAAGATACTTGGCACTTCCGAGGCTAGCTACCCATGGAGGGACGAGCCGATATCTCGAGCCAAGTCTAAGATAGCTTGATATTGCTTGTGACCACTCATGTAGATGGGTCGACAGAATGGCAACAAATCGCGTGTATGCCTTTGGATTGAGTCTAGAACTTGAATGTGCGTCCAGTCGGTAACACAATGTCTGGGCCTAAGATTGGGCTGCAGCATAGGCACCGTGCTTGGCAAGATACTTGGTGTCGGCATGTATTTAAAATGACACTATGTTTCATAAGTCTTGTCTAAGTTGGTTTATGAGTCGAATAGAAAGGCCGCAAGGCGGTAGCATAGATAAGTCTTGATAAGTTACGAGGCACGGCCTCAATCTTGCTGCACGAACAAGTCTAAGCAAGGTCTAGAGGCACGACCTGCACGAGTCGTCCCCTCCTTGACGTCGTTGGCACGAGAATTGGTCTAGAGGCACTTGAGTTTAAGAGAAAGTCTTGACACGATCGAGTTTGCATAAGTCGCTCCTCGGCAAAGTACGCTCTCGAAAATGTTAAAGTTACGAATAGGGTATGGCACGACCCTGCCGTCCCGAGTTGAAGTTCGATCAAGTACATAAGCGATGAGGCACTGCCTCGATCGAAATACACGTTGGCATTATCGCACGACCATGTCGTCGCGTTATCAAGTATAGGCCAAGGCGTCGTAGTCTTAAAACTGATCCTAAGACAAGACTAGCAGGACAATCAAAAAGGGATTTAAGATGCACAAAGTAAATGAACGTGTCGGTTATGCATGGGTAGGCGAGGAGCTCACTCCACCAGTACAGTTGAGTACTGACACCCACACAGTTTTCATGTGGAGGCACAGGTAGAAGCTCATGGCGCAGAGCTCGCTTGGATGCGTCGAGGCACGGAGTCCCATGGCGAGTCGAAGCATGCGGCCGCGTGAACTCAAGACTTATACAGGACATAATGTATGGACATCGTCTTCCGAAACTTTCGCTGGCTCAAGCATTGTAATCGATAGATGAGAGAGAGCAGAGTGACTTATAAAAAAAGAGAAAAGTGAGCACGAGAGACTTGTAATCATGGCCTTGCATCCATTGTAATATCATTGTTCAATATCAATAAAAGAGTTTTTTTGAATAACTTGTGTTTTGATTCTAAATTTTTGCTGCATGTTTAATGTTTCTGCTTGGGTATTCTGTACGACGACCCCGTCGCCGCCGATGTAATCGGCCGTAATGAAACTGCCTTGCACGAGCGCAAATCTAGGCTCGTACGGCATCATGCTTTAGCGAGGACGATCACTCCTGCGGGAGCGGGGTGTGACACATTTTGTAGACTCTCTCTGAAAATGGTGCCGTCCCTGGAAGCAAACCAATGGTAAACTCTCTCTCCCTCTCTGGGGGCATACCTGGAAGCTCTTCAAAAAATACATCAAAAAATTCTTTTACTACTCTGGGAAACTGAACTGCTACTGCTACTGTCATCTGCAAGACTGGTGGAGAAGGTTCTACTTCGCCTTTAGAAAATAAAAATTCTTCTTCGTCGGGAACACCAAAAATAATCCTGCCAATATGGCAGTCTATTCTTGCGTATTGATCCTTCAACCAATCCATTCCCAGACCACATCATAGTCGGCCATCGAAAATTCTATCAATCTAGCGGGGAACTCTCTACCGCTAACTACGATTAGACACGAGAAAAAGACTCTATCTACTCCCATAAAACCATTACCAGTAAGTATATTAAGCCTTACTGATAATAAGTCGGGCTCCAGTCCTATCCGTATAGAAAATCGTGCAGACATAAATGAATGCGATGCACCCGAATCAAATAATACCGATGCTGGAAAAGAGTTGACGAGAATGGTACCTGCCACCACTTCACCGGATGCCAATTCTTCTGCCACGGTCAGAGCCATCGCTTGACCTTGTCCTCTTAGTGCTGGTCTCCTCTGCTGGAAACCTCTCTGCCGGTTCTGAATCTGAGCTTGGGCATACTATTGAGCCTGAGGCGGCAATAGCCTCGGAGGCTGGTACTGGTGTTGGATCCCTAACCGATGGACTGGTTAAGGTTGACGACGATAAACCGGCTCTATGCGAGCAGAATCCTATCATGTGATCTGGTGCCCCACAATCCAAGCATAATCCCTGTGCTCTACGACACTCTGATACTACATGTCCTGGCTTCCCACAATGAGTGCAGCCTATTGCGGAAGACTGCTTTTGTTTCTGTTGCTGAGGATACGTCGGTATTGAGTGCTGAACCGACGAGACTGTGGCCGTCCTCCTAGGAGCTCCAATAGTCAAAGCCCTAGCTGCCCGGACTGGTGCTGATGATTGGGATATCTGTCCATGGGACCTCTTCCGTCCTCCGATTCGATCTACTATCCTCTGAGTAGTATACTCATGCCCCTTCGCTGTTCGCAAGACGGCATCAAACATCTGGTGCTCAAACTGCTCCACTGATATAATGATCTCTATGTGGAGTCCCTGCTGGAATCGCTGCGCTCGGTCTAATTCGGTTGCCACCAAGGTGGGAGCAAACCGACTAAGCCTAGAAAACTCGGCCGCATATCCATCGACTGTCCTTTCCATCTGCATGAGATTAGTGAATCTCGTCTGCAGATCATACTGAGCTACTGCATCAAAATACTTCGTCTAGAACTTGTCGCTGAATACCGCCCACAAAACAAGCGTTGCTAATCCAACTGCTAGCATCGCCCACCAGCTGCGGGCTAAGTCCAATAACTGTAGGCACACAACGGCCACCTTCTCTTCCTCAGGAATCCTAGCTGCCTCCAGGATAACTTTTATGTCCTGAAGCCAAGCCTCGGCAGCAATAGCATCTTCATTTCCATCAAAGAAGGAAGGGTTCAGACGCTTGAAGTTGTTGGCCGTATTGTTCCCTTGATAACCAACTCTGCCCATGGCATCTTGTACTGTCTGGTGCAGGGTATCGCCTCGACGATCTTGTGAGGCAAGCAATTCTCGGATGAGCCCTACCAGGACTCCATTGTCAGGCTCCGCAGGCTGGACTGGCTGAACTGGGGGCTCTGGGTTTCCAGAATACATGACTTGGGAAGCTGCTCCAGAGTGCTGGACTTGGTCCCCAGGTTGCTGCTGGTTTACTGGGGGTTCTCCTCCCGGCTGATCGGTAGGACCAGGAGCAATGCCACTGAAAAAATTACATGGGAAACAATAAAGAAGGACCGAGATAGATCAGGGATATAAGCATGTGATCAGGTCAAGATTTTAGGAAGATTGGAAAGCACGAGTAGAGATCAAGGGCGAATGCTGATTGAGACATCTATTCAGTGAAACCCTCACACATCTTGATTTACATGACCTGTATGGGCCACCACTTAAATCGTATCACTCTCCAGAACAGAATACTGAAGAGCGAAGGACAGACACAGCCAGCTACGTACATTAAAGTGTAACCTACCTCGATATACGGTCATGACTGTCTAGATGAATGAGGGTTTAACTACAAGCCAACAGTCTCTTATGGTCAAGAACAAGCCTAGTGTCTCAATCTTAAGCAAGTAAATACATGTTACAAGATGGTAGATCATCAGACATACAAAGTAAGGCGTCCCATACATTACATGTTCAGATGATCATGAAGCTAGTCGTACAAAATGTGAAGACTAGCAAAACTTAAGTCATACATGATCAACCCTAGGATTTGTCAATCATGTTACAGCCCTTAGGCAGACAAAAGTAAGTTTCAACACGAGCTAACACTTGCTCGACGGCTAAACGTCTCAAAAGAATAATTTACAATAGAGCGGGAAACAAAAGAAGAAAACCCACTCGTTGCCAGGGTTATGCCTGGTGTTCACCATCTGGCTGGAAGACAGGTAGATCCTCGGGTGCTACTCCAAAATCTAGCCATACAAAATCAGCTGGATCAGAACCCAGAAGTGCAAGTGCCACAAGGGAGGCTTCACTTAAGAACTAAAACCAGCATATTAGCACATGAGACATAAATGATAACGAGAGACATGAGTTAGAGAAGACAGGGTGATAAATGATAAGATAACTAAAGGACTATTTCGGTAACCAAGTTACAACCCGTAGACCAAATAAGGACCGGGGTTGTAATACTTAACCTGAACAGAGCTTAGTCTCTAATCATTTATCGACAAGAGTAAAGCATAACGGCAATGTACTGAAGTAATTATAGACTGGCACTGTCTAGACAAGACTAGACTGGATTCCATCCATCAATCACGGCCAAGCAATGAGTACGGCTTGATACTTTAACTAACTAGGGTTATCACAAGCTTAGTTACTACAAGATGCAATGAGATATTCCAGCAGTTACAAGCCCTGCAGACTATCCAGTTATCCTTTCGCCGGTTGAGAGAGTTGATTAGGTGACTTTGTGGTGTAATACATGATAGTGTGCTGGAAATGCGCCCTACTCGTCGGCATGCTACAAATCTATTTGAGGCACCTAGATAACGGGATTGCCTATGACTGGGAAATCTCAATATGAACTACTTGATTAATCTAGTCGTTAACGTAGTCAAATTCAGTATAAATCTCTGACCGTAGAAATCAGGAATCCATGTCCTAGACATGATGCAAGATGAAACATGTAGCTTGTACAGACACAATCATCCACGGTGTCAAGACGAGAGTTACTTAGCAAGTTGAGATAGCCGTCGCAACAACATTTCAAGATTATTATGTCATGTTAGGTTACTTGTTACTTATCAAGATTACTTGTCAAGAGTGTGCCTCGGCGGGCCACTATTAAGATTATCATGTCATGTTACTTGTCAAGAGTGCACCACGACGGGTCACTATCAAGAGTTTTCATGTTAAGTTATTTGTCAAGAGTGCACCACGACGGGTCACTATCAAGAGTTATCATGTAAGCCATGTGTAACACCCACTTTTCTAAAATAAGGGTAATTTTGAACTTTTATAAAGGTTTATTATTTAATAATAGGATTTATGATTTATGGGAATTTTTAATTAATTTAATACTATTTAAAATTGGTAAATTATAATTTTGATGTGTTAGCTAGTGAACTCTAGAACTGTTGAGCCTAGAGACTAACCATGACCATGGGGACCTAACCATGTGATTAGAATGACTATTTACAACTTTTTAGGCTAAGGGTATTTTGGTCATTTTGTGACTTTTGAATTATTTAAGATTTTGAATAATTGGTGAATTTTAGATTATTTTAATAATATTTAAATTAATGTATTATTATTTTGGTCATTTTTTATATTTTAATATTTTGGGAAAATTTTATATTTTTAATATTGTTTTTATTGGATTTGTTTAGTCGGGTTTGAGTTTCGTATCGTTCCGACTTGTATTGTGACCCGGGTAGCTTAAACTCTATATGGAACCCAATATTAAGTTAAGCATGGCTCACAAGACCCAACATTTAAGTTAGTTAATTAAACTAATTTTTATCATGTTAGAATGGTTAAGTTAGAGACTCAAAACTAGATCAGTTTGATCCCAAACTTGAACCTAGTCTAGACTTAACCATATGAGACTGGATAGGGGCAATTAGGACATTTCCCATTAGCCCTAATGGACACTTTATGACAGCCACCTTTAGGGGAGAATGATTCATTTCATTCATTACAATCTTGCCTCTTTTATTTTCCTTTTGTTCTTTCCTAACTTTAGAGAACCTTCCCATTGATTTGATCTCCAAATCAAATCATTCCTTTACCAAACATTCCCTCAATCATTCCCATTCCCCAAGGGAAGGGTGCTACCAAGGCTTGGAATAGGAGTGCAAGGAGGAGTGTCCACTTTGAGGGATCTTCGTATCGGAGCCGTGTCCTAAAGGATTTCATTGGGATTTCACTCCCAATAGGTAAAACCCATCCTCTAAATCGATTTTTTTGCATATAAATTAGTTTTGAATCCGTAGGATCCATCCTCATGCATGTGTCCCATTTAGATTCAAATTTGAGGCCATTTGGAGCTCTCTTGAGGATTTTAGATATGTGTCTTGTGTCCTACTTGATAGATCCCAAATTAGGACACCCCATGTGTATGTATGTATGATAATAGTTTAAATAGATATTTAAATTCATTTTTAGAATGGTTAGAGAGTGGATTGATCTTAGTTAGGATGGTTAGAATGAGTTTCATTTGGATACCTATGTTTGTATCCAAGTATCTTGGCCTATATGTGTTCTTTTGTCCAAAATAACTCAAATTTGTCATAATATTCATCCACGTTTTTATTGATCAAAGCAACTTGGCAATGTCATAACTTTTAGCTTAGAACTCCGATTTATCTTCCATTTTTTTAAAAGAACCGTATCGAAGTTAGCTTTCCAAATATATATTTTAATAAGCCAAATTTTTTCTATAACTTTCTGTATAATTATTTGAGTGTCAGCTGTACGAAAGACGAACGTGTTTCGGTATTTTCGCGATTTCGGGAGCTTCCGGACACGAAAATGCGATCTGTTTGAAATTTCGGAAAGCTAACACGAAGGGATACAACATACTTTAATCCTAGAATTTAGTAGAGGCCCAATTGATACAATATTAATTTTAAGTAGAAGAGTGACTATACGATATATGCATTTTGTGTAACCTATGAGCCTATGTAGTATGGATATTAAATGAATATTAAGTATGTAATACATGATATGTTAGATGAATGAAATGATATATATATGATATATATCCTCTTTACATTAATGTATATATATGGTTGAATGCAAGCATGTAGGAATGCAATTAATATAATGTATGTAAGCAATGCATAAATGCATGAATGAAAGAATGATATACAATGTATGCATGAAAGTATATAATGAATGCTAGATATGAATGCAAGGTATACATGTAATGATAGATGTGAATGCATAATATATAAATAATATAATGTAATATATAATGATAGCATGTATGGTAATGTAGAATATATGATGCAAGTATGTATATGTCCACTGTTTTTCCTTTTCCTTAATTTTCCTTCCCTTCCCTTTCCTTTTCAGTTTTCCCCCCTTTTTTCCCTCTTCTATTTTTACATGTTGTATACAATGTATATAATGTATAGATGCATGTAAGTATGTAATATGCATGAATGACATGTATGTAATAAAAATAAGTATATGTATGCAACTTAATGATATGTGAATGGA
This sequence comes from Iris pallida, assembly GCA_029216955.1. NCBI lineage: Eukaryota > Viridiplantae > Streptophyta > Magnoliopsida > Asparagales > Iridaceae > Iris > Iris pallida. The sequence continues at coordinate 8,197,926 of JANAVB010001399.1, forward strand.
TATAATGCCTGAACTGAAATATTCATGCATATGGGATATGAATGAATGTATAAATGCATGAATGAATGTCATATATGAATGAATCAATCAATCAAAGGTATAAGTAAAATATAATGCAATGTAAGGAATGTTAACATATATAATGTATAAAAGTATGTATATAAATGTGCATGAATGTATATATCTATGTAACTATGTAAATATGCATGATGTAACATATGTCTATATATATAAATATGTATGTAATGTGGATATGCATGTATGTATGAAGGTATGTATTTATAAATATTATCTATTTTATATTATGCATTGTTGTGGTTCACATTGTCTTGTGATTGTGTGAGTGCTAGCCTAGGCTTGGTTAGGCCTAGTAAGACTTGTTAGACTTGTTTGGGCTAGGACTTGACCTAGTTGACCTAATTTGACTAGTGTGGTTGACTAGAGTTGACCAAGTGTTAATTTTAGTCTAGTTTGACCTAGACAGCATGCAGATGTATTTTACATTTATTTATCATCTCTCGTATACATCTTGATCTGTGTTGCTCTAAATAGGACTCTGTGGCTTCAGTTTGGACCTCTATACCTATCAGCTGTTCAGGTTATCAGACGAGTACATTCTCTGATCATTTCATATCCTGTTAGAATTATTCTCCTGCTTTAAATTATTTTACTTGATGCTGTCACGTTGGTCACACGGATTAGTACTATATGGATCCTTTCTTGAGATGTTATCCCCTCAGGGAGCATCGGATACTATATGTTCTGTGCATTTCACTTACATTGTGTATCACTATGCTTCATGGTTCATTGAATCACTTGTGACATGTACTCTCATGATCACAGAGTATTCCTTGAATCCCCCATTTATGGGCTTTCCTAGAATTCCTATTTATGGGACTATTATGTACCATCCTTTGGGGGCCGTTACATGAATCATAACATAACCTGGCTGGATCCTTGTGTATTGATTGGAGGTATGGGGGAGTAGAAGTAGACATGTGAATAATATCCAAGTAGTGTAGCATCAGAATCATTCCGTAGTGTAGCATCAGAATCATCCCATGCCATTCACATGTCTATATTGTACTCTGACTCACTAGCCACTGTTAGTTCTCTACTTATAGTAGATATTTATATTACAGTTCTATCTCTGTTTACATTCTGTACTTTCTTCAGTTTCCTGTATCTTACTTTACTGCATGATTATATTTTCTAACCTGCTATGAACTGTTGAGATGTATTGTGCTCGCTCCGTCCTGACTGGACCTGTTAAAAATATTACAGAGGACGAGGAGGAGGCCTGTGTGGATACTTTCTATGGGACAGTCCTAGACGACACTTGTGAGCTGGACTCTCAGGAGAACCCAGCTCTAGCTGATGATATTACCCCTATTGCCTAGACTAGTTTAGTTAGGCTTTATCTTACTTATGTTGTCTTGGGACTAGTTTAGTCTAGGTTTTACTATTTCTGTCATTTGAGATCTGGATTGTATATATTCTTTCATACTCAGTAGTTGAGACTTGTATTTCTGGATGTTTGCTGAGATGTTATCTTAGACACTTAGACTCTGCTGATCATCTATATTTTTTTGAGTTCTATATCATATCGTGCTTCTTCTTCCTTAGTTGTAATTGAGTTACTTTCTGCCATGTCACCCCCATTCGGGGAGAATAAACTGCTTAGCATTATATTGTTAGATGTTGTGACCTAGGACAGCGTTTTACCGCCAACACTGCGGCGTAGGCTGGACGTACCCACTTCTCGTGCCCTTACTCTAGGGTACGGATCGTGACACATTTTTAGTGGTGGCCCATGCAGGTGGAGTTTATGTAGTGGTATTCGAACTAGAGTATCACTACATCCTGTCGTAGGATTAGGATATTTTGAGGGTACTTAATCACACTAGGAAAACTCTTAATCAGATTCCCTTATCTAAATTGTTGCTTATTGACTTCCCTTGAATATAAACTGTCCCCCTTTGAATTTTTGCTTCATTCTCAGAAATTGCTTCTTGTTTTGATCTGTCTTCATGATGGTTATGAAGACACGATCTCATCGCTCCGGTCCGGGGAATACTATCGAGATGCTGGCCATCTCTTGTCCTGTTAATCAGGGCCTCGAGATCGCAGCTCCTGTTGTGCTGACTCAGGTTGGCGTTTCTGCTACATTGGAGGTGCACCTCTGTCTGTACAGAGACTTTTTTCCGTCATTCCCGATTTTCTCTCAGCAGCAGCAGTTCATGCAGCATCAACAGCAGACCAGGGGAAACCAGCAGGGAGAGCTATCGTCAGGACAGTCAAGGATGCACAGACCATTGGAGATCTTGCTGCAAGTTCCGTTCTCCTCGATTCCATTCCCGCAATTGTCTTTTATAACTACCTTGAAATCCGATTCCATCTGTTCCTTGCTGATTGATTAATTTTGTCATGTTGCTCTTTTGTTATGTTTGTTTTTCTTCTAAGAAAATTATATGAGCTAGGTCACCTCAGTTGTAGGGATCTAGAATCTTCGATAGTCGTGTTAGCTGGCATAGTGAGGACATATAGTCAGATTTTGGACAGTATTTCTCGGGTGTGGAAATTTAAGATTTTTGCCGTCGCATACGGCAATGCAAAAATTATAAATACCATGAACCTAGAGGTATGTGCCTTAGTCAAGGACTCTGTGACTATCGTAGCCTTGCTTACTAGTATGACGAGGATTTGGAGCACCATGATTTTGGATAGACGCATATGAATATCAGATTGTACCTTAAATATTTTTTAACATGTTTTCTCTACTTTTGTTTCAGTCCTTCTAAAAAAAAAAAGAATATTGTTTGTTTTGTTTTGTTTTGTTTTGCTTCTCATTATTTAACTAAGGAGTAGCTTTAGCTGTTGTTATAAACCTTGTGTAACTTCTTGCTATGAATTTCTTTATAATACACTGAATCGATGATTTTTGCTAAGACCTTATTTTGGATTTGATATTATAGTTATGGTTTCAAAATGGTTCCCTCTTTTAAATAGAAAAGCAGAACATATTCTGTTATCATTCTGTTCCTGCCAATATTTTATTACCATCGTTCCTTGTCTTATATAACTGTCTTGATTACATCAATCACCTACTTTGCAATCTTGGTAGGAATCTAAATGTTGGTCTTGATATAGAATTTGATTTGTATATTAGGGACATGAGAATATATATATTGGACACAGACACTTGCCTGATACGTATGCATGCTACACTTTGATTACCAATCTATCTAAATACAAATTAATATGTTGTTGATGTTTAAATTCTCAGAACCCCAATATTTCTGATACAGTACAGTATCGGAGACTGGTTCACTGCTTTTCTAGTTTAAATTCGTAATTCAAATTTAAATTTATGTTATTAGTTTTGTTTACATCACTACACATGTATCTTATACACAAGGTTTCAATTCTTAAAGAAATTGGTTGAGTTTTGTGTTTGAACTTGTCAAATCTGAGACTGTGTGCATATTAACCCTTAATACTGGATTCCAAATGTTTAGTTCAATTTGCCATTTTTTTAATATAATATTTAGAGCTGTATACATTGTTGTATGTAGGGATATAATGTTAGGGTTCATACTCTCACATGTTCGGTTGTGAATGTGATGAACATTGGGTTGGTTTGATGTTCGAATTTCTTCAAAATCCTAAAACTGAATACATGTTAACATTTTTACATTGATTTCAAATGTTTAGTTCAAATTCAGATTTAATATGTAATATTGAACTATATGCATAGCAAAATGTATGGATAGTATGTTAGGGTTTTATCTCTATCATGTTAGGATGTGTTGGGAGCATTGAGTTGGTTGTGATGTTTCAAACCCCTAAAATCTGAAACTGTATTATGTTAATATTACACTGGTTTAAATGTTAGCTATTTTCAGATTTTGTATGTAATTGCTGAACTAAAACTGGGTTTAACCTTTCAATACTAAAGCTATAACCCTGTACAAGGACACACACACCCTAACTTAGATACACTGCCATGTAAACCTAACCCTTCCTCTCTATGTTATGTTCATATATCTATATAGATAGATATAGAGTTTATGCATACATGTTATAATGTATATAGATACATAACTAAATTTATACCTCTTTATATATATTATATATATATATATATATATATATATATATATATATATATATATATATATATATATATATGGTTAGCCATGCATGTTATGAGTAAATAGGTTGTGCATTGTAGATTGTTAACCAATATGCCATGAGTAGTGTAACTGGATAGCTATTGTTTTGAAACCCAAATCCTCATATACACTTTCATGTATATTTCACATACACACATGCCTACTATCTAACCATATGAATATGTCCACATACACCCATACACACACTAACCACATAACATTTACATAATGCTAGCTTTTTTCCTTCTAACACACTCTATATATATATATATATATATATATATATATATATATATATATATATATATATATATATATATATATATATATATTCTGATTGGATTTTAATGCTCGACATTTGTGTTTTAAATTTTGATTTTGATTATGCCTTAAAGCCTTGATGATTTATTATTTCTGTATCTTTTCCAGTTTAACACCCCTGATTGCTTGTAAGTTTTGATACCCTATGATTGTTTTGGTCTAGTGTAACTAGTTGTTTGCAAAAACAAAAGTCTTTATTTCACAAACTTTGTAAGAAGATTGTAATTGAATTCTGGGAAAGTACAACTATAGGAATCTGATCTGAAGATGATCACTTTATCCCTTGGACGATGTGAACTTTGAAGACGATTGCCTCTAAAGAATGCAGCAGCACTTGGACAAGAACTCATGATCTCTGATGATAATTAATGATCTGATCCCCTTAATAAAGGACTTGAAACTCTATTTATAGAGTTCTAGAGATAACTAATTTGTAGTTATTCTGAATTGCGTATGATGAACTGCGCTGGCAACAGACTGCGCAGACTGCAAACTGCGCTGGCCTATTGGGCAGTTGCTCGATCATGGGCTAACTATATTCAGACGCGTGGCATTGTTTGATTGAAATGCGCTTGGTCGTGTACAGGCGGTTGCCAAGTGGTGAGCAATTGATGGCATGTAATCCACGTAATAAATGTCAGTTATTCAATGAATTGCGCTAACCGAAGAGCGCTAGCTTCAGACTGTGCTTCAGTAGATAGCGCTGGAACTCAGGCTGGGTCAAACTGCGCTGCGGTTGGACTGGCAGGTTGCGCTGCAGTTGTACAGCTGTTCTCGAGCGCTGTGCTGCACAAGAAACGAACAGACTCCTTATTTTTCGGGCTGTCAGGCTGTCAGAAGATCCGATCTTTGTCAGGTAATGATGGCATTGCCACGTCAGCATAGCGTGCTCTGATGGTAACGCAGTTCAGCTCGCGCGTTCGATTTTGTAGCGCAATCTGTTTCCAGCACAGTCCATTTGAAGGGTGCACAGTTGAGAATTCTCTGCCTATTTGATAGACGCAACTTGATTTTAAGGACATACAGGACCCCCTTCAAAGTTTTCGAAATTTGAAAATATGCAAAGTTTCAAAATACTTTGAATTTTAAATTTAAAATCAAGTTGCGCAAGTTGCGCTTTGATTGCGCGTTTGGAGGAATAAGCTCCATCTTTTGTGGCGTAATTGGAGGTGACCGTTACACTTCTGAAACTATAAATAGTTTTATTTTTCTTTCTTTCAACCTTTACTTGCTTTCAAATTCCCCAGAGACAGAAGCTTCTTCCCTACTCCGACTTCTCCTTCTTCCTCTCGTTGACGACAGAAATGGCGCCCAAGCGATCAGCTGCCGAGAAGGGAAAGGCCCCCGCCGAATCCTCGACTTGTGTTGCGCCACGAGTATCTCGTCATGAGACAGGTCATCCAGCGCTTCAAGGTAGACGAACCATAATCGAAACCCTTTTTAGGATTTTTGATGTTTTCAGACCTTCATACCTCTCTCTTTTTAGAGATTGATGGTATTTACGCCACCCTGTTTAGGGTTTCGGTTGCATACACAATAGTTTTCATTTTTATGAAAACTATACTCTTGCGCAATCGGTTGGAAAGCGCTAACAAAATGTTTGGCGCAATCCATCGATTTGCGCAAGTCGGTTGTGCCAGCGCGAACTGATGTCTTGCGCAAGTATGTTAGCACTACCTGACGTCTTGCGCACGTTGGTTGTGCTGCGCAATCTGATGACTTGTGCAAGCTGACTGTGCTGGCGCAATCTGATAGTTTGTTTCACAAAACACAAATTGATAATCTTTTTGAAGAAGAACTTTTTTGCATATATTGATCTTTGCCTTCTTTTGATGCAGTTAACCTCAGGGAAGATCCCAACTATGAGGTTTTTGCAGGGTCCCTGTCTGAACCTGAATACAAGGAAGATCTCTCGTACGTGTCATTTCCTCATTATGTCCTACCGTCCTCTCGGCAGGCTATCCTGACTGTACAAGATAATGACACTTTACTGTGTCTGATGAACGGGCAGCCTCTTCAGACTGCTGATGCAGTCACCCATAAGAAGCCCCTGTTCTTGTTTGGAGAGGCTCTTGACAAGAATTCTCAGCTGAGACCTCGCATGGAACAGAAGATTTTCCAGAGGGTGAGAAGACAATACTTCTGCCAGAGATCTCCAGATGCCTTCCTTTGTCCCGATATGCTTTTGCGGGTTATCCCAGAAGAATGGAATGGGACATAACTCCGCTACAGCAAGCCCGAGCGAGAAATATCTATGTTAAGAAGGGACCAGATCACAAAGATATGTTCTACAGTTCCTCTGAGCGTCATTGCTCCTTACTCAGAGGATTAAAACCCGGTTGCATCCCGCCGGAAGATTCTTCCCTGCTACTTCCAGTGAGAACTCCGATATTCGCAAATGAGTTTGCGAAGGTGGAAGGAATGTATCCGGACCAAGATCTGCGGTTGACAGGCCTTGTAAACCCGGATAATAAGAGATGGATCTGTATAACCAATTGGATATTGGTCCAATTTGAAGCTCGGCTCAAGGAGATTGATCTGTACCATGCAGTGTACGCCACTATTTACGGCTTCCCTCCCAATCCTCACCTATTCCTCGCGTTGGCGGAGAGATACAACTACAGGACTGGAACTTTTATGACGCCACGCAGAGAGTTGGGTTAGCTTTACACGAGATAAAGTATATCTCTCACCTGCCAATGGGGGATATTCCCTATGAAGAGTTTGTCCCAACAAACGGTGAGTTGGACAGACTGCGCCAGGAGAATGCTGATATGGTAGCTGTCTTTGAAGAACTCCTCTGTCACTACAAGATTTGCTCTCTATATTACAAAAGTGGCACAGCCGGCACCTGCTATTCCACCAAATGGTTGCCGTATCTCTTCCTCAAACACATCATTGAGAAGAAGACCAAGGAGCACGGAAACTGTAATCCTAACTTTTTTCGACCACTCAGCAATAGCGAAGTGATAGAGCTGATGGAGACACATGGTGATATGGATATGAGATTGAGGATGATCTTCAATATCCTCCTTTTAAGAAAGATGACATCATTGAAAGCTACATGAGGATGGGCTACAGGCCGATGTCGAAGGAAGCCCAACTGGCGGGTTTCCACACTTACTGGCTTCGACAATATGTCGTTCCTGGAGCCAGTGCAGTTGACCGCTTCCATCATGGTGTACTATTTGCTGCTGTCTGTCTGGTTTTTGGCTACCGGATGGATCTGCTGTCAGCAATGACATGCAGGGTGAATGCCGGCCTCCGTCTTTTCGTTGATTCGATGATTCGAAGAAAAGGCGAGAAAGAAGTTTTCCTCGGCTGGAACTGCCATACACCTATCTGTTTGGATGGCTACTTTTACACCATCCTTCTTTGATGAATCCTAATATGGAGGCAGTGGGCGGTAGCTTTTTAAGAAGATTTTCGGGATGTAAGTGGATCTACATCACTCTGAGAGACTGCCGGCGAACTCTGAATCTCGGCAAGGGATGGAACTTTTATTGTGTTCCCCCTCCAGTTGGTTATGAGCATATGTCAACAAACCTCGTCGACTCTATGAGGATGCAGCCGTTGGGCCATACAGCTTTCGACTGGTTAAGAATAATTCGGCCATCCCACTTGGTGTACCGGTTCGAAGAGGAATGTTATCTTGAGCCTTACCTCCCCAGCCGATTTGCACACCAATTTGGTTATGACCAATTTCATATAGGTAATGCAATTACATGCCTACAGAGAAAAGGTTTTTTAATTGATGGAGCCCGGGCTTGGGCATATTATAATGCTCGTGATACAAGGACGACATTTTCGATGCCGACAAAAAGCGATCGTGGCCCTCGCATGCTATATACCTACTCGATCTTTTACACATCAGCAAACACTTTTACTGAGAACTTCAATCTAGCAGACAGCTTTGCAACGGCAAATCGATTTAAGAAAGGAGCACCTGTTATGGTACTTCCTGGTAATAATGAAGAGCACGAGCCAGCTGATGCGCCACTAGAAGCTTCGAGGGAAGCCAACTTTCCCGAAGAAGTCCACGAACTGTTACGTGCCTCTCTGAAAGTTGTAAAATCTCCGACCAAGGAGAGAAAGAGGAAGGCAGAAGAAACATCTTCTCATGTCTTAAAGAAGAAGACTGTCGTGGACTCCTCAGAAAGAGTCACTACTCGCTCGCAATCTCGGCAACAGGCCGAGTTTGTTCATAGAGAAGAGGCAACAACTCCTACTTCCATTCAAAGAAAACCACTCGCAGTAGACGTGGAGGTCCCAGAAGAACCTCTACGCAGGACAAAATTAGCTTTCAGAAAGAAAGTAACCACTCCTCCGAGATCTGCTCATACATCGGCCTTGATCAGTACTGTCGCCGGGGTTATGATGCCTTCTCCGACACCTGCTCCCGAGCCCAGGCAGGAAGCTTCTAGTACAGAGAAAGGAGACCAGGTTGCAGAGACAAGAGAGGAAACCGCAGAGATAAAGGATGGGGTTGCAAAAGCAAGATAAGCAACTGCAGCTCCAATCCCAATCAATGAGTCGGGATCATCTGTCGAAGTAGTACAATCTCCTACACCTGCAATGAAAACTGCCCCTCTTCCAGCTACACCACGATCGCGTAGGGCTAAAGAAGATCGATTAATGATCGAGGCCTTGGAAGACTGTGACTTCGGCTTCAATGACAATATAGATCCAGTCGATACAAGTGATAGCGAGAAGGCACGAGAAGAGGGTGCAGATGATGAAGAAACATCTACAGAGGTTGACAATCTGAATCTGGAAGAGGATATCGATGCCCATGCATCCCAAGAAAAGAACATTGTTAATGACGTAGCACCGGAGGAAGCTACTGTCACTGAACCAAAAGGTATTGGCTGATATTGATAATCTTCTTTTATAGATCAAATGACTGACATCTTAACTTTCATTCATGCAGAAATTCAACCTTCTCTAATTCCTCCAATATGTACTGATATAGTACAGGCAAAGGCGATAGCCAGCAGTAGCCATCATTTATCAGGCGGCTCAAAAGCGGGAAGCAGTCAGGCAGTGATGTCTGAAGCTACTTCTGCGAGGCTGCAACCTATGTCAACGAATGACAATTTGGTCACTAAACCCAGCAATGGTAAGCTTACCCTTATTTTTGATCTTTTTTATAATCGCTAATGACAGCAAACTGATGATGTTTATTTGATTTTGCAGAGGAACATCTGAGAGGGGCAACTAGCTCCACTATGGCTCCCTTATCTAGAGAGACTTCAGCCCATGTTTAAGAAGCCAAACTTTCGTCTTTACAGGCCTCTGCTGCTTCAACTTCTGTAGGAGTAGCTGCTACACCCAGTACAGCGGCTACCAATAAATTTATAGTTGGTTCCTTCACCAACCTCTTCTTTACTTCATTAGGACCCTTAGTAGAAAGGGTAATAGAAAGAGAGAATGTTGGCTTCATCACTGTCCGAAGTCCAACTACTTATCTGATCGACGCTATCCGAAGCCAGGGTGATGAAGCTCAAGCTGCCTATCTTGAACATATACTGGATGAGTTGGAGGAATCCATTAAGATCTACAAAGATCTTAATCGGAGGGATGTAGAGCCCCTGGTGAATGCTGAGTTTGAAAAGATGACTCGAGAAGTCGAAGTTACGAAAGCTGATTTCAAGATTTTCTTGGACACTTTCGTTACAAAGTCTTCAGAGTATGACTCCCAGGTGGAGATATTAGTGTCTGCTGCTGGAGAGAAAGAAAAGAAGGTTGCTGAACTGAATGCAGAGTTTGCTCGACTTCAGAAAGAGTTGAGAGTCATTCAACTTGCTCTTGAGGAAGAGACTACACAACATCAAGCTGCAGTTCAGCAACTAGACATTCTGACCCACGAGAAGAATAAGTTTGTTACATCTCATCAAGATGAAATCGCTCGTCGACTAGTGACCTTGCCGACATTCGACAATAAATCTGGAATGGAGGAAGCTAGAAAGCAGGTGCTGGATTCTCGTGAAGAACGTCTTCAGACCTTGAAGCAGCAGATAGCTAGTCTAATGACCCTACCGATTGAGTGAAAGGAAATCTTTTGTACTTTCTCCTTTATTATATGCCTTTTTGTAATGCCTTTTATTTTGATCAATAAAAAGACATTATTTTTGTGGCTCTATTATTTATTGCATATCCCATTACGGATATAAATAATAGGGATAAAAAATATATTCAGAGGTTTGGGACATAATATATTTCTTGATTTAGAAAATAATTATATTCATTATATCTGCTCAGAGGTAATGTGGACATGGCAGAATATAATTTGTTGAATATCATTATTTCGGTAGACAACTTAATCAGAGGTATTAAATACGTGACAAGTCGCTGATGTGGATAAACGGATGAATTGTCAAAATGTGTGAACGAAATGAATCGTCGGGATGAATGGATGAACCGTCAAAGTATACGAACGAAATGAACGGATGAACCGTCGAATGAATGTAATGAACGGGTGAACCGTCGAATGAATGGAATGAACGGATGAAACATCGAAGGAATGGAATGAACGGGTGAACCGTCGAATGAATGTAATGAACAGGTGAACCGTCGAATGAATGTTGAATGTAATGAACGGGTGAACTGTCGAATAAATGTAATGAACGGGTGAACCGTCGAATGAATGTAATAAACGGGTGAACTGTCGAATGAATGTAATGAACGGATGAACTGTCGAATGAATGTAATGAACGGGTGAACCGTCGAATGAATGTTATGAACGGGTGAACCGTCGAATTAATGTTGCGAAGAACGCGTCGCTTTGATGTTTCAAGAATCTCTGTCTATAAAATAGAACAGAAATTTAGATAGAATAATCACTTTCACTAAAAATGTCGTCTGAAGATGCATCCAAGAAGGCTGAGATGGTCCCGAAGGTTGAAGAAATCACGGAGGAACGTCCAGCCGAACCAAACCAGCCAAAGCAGACGGAAGCGGACGAAGGTTCGTCTACACCCAAGCCACCAAGGGACATCTTGGACTTCCTGGTTGACCCAGGAGAGACCGAAGAAGAAGAGGCCATGAGGATGGCTGCTTGCGTGTTTCTAGTAAAATCGGGCAAGGATGTTCTTGGCTCTTTTGCCGACTACATTTTTGAAAAGGACGGTAGTGGTCCTCGTCCTGTCTTTAAGAAGGATGATAGTGATTCTCGTCATTGATATTATGTAACATCGTTTATGATGAAATAAAATCAAACTTTATTTATGAACTGTCTGATCATATTTACAAAAAATCCTTTTTACATTCATACATAATATTTTTTAAGTAACTTGCCATTGATGGGCATCATTGCGACTCGACCATCTAGCTCTGTGAGTTGATAAGCTCCATTTAAGAAGACTTTACTCACGATATAAGGCCCTTCCTATTTTGCATCGAACTTGCCTTTGCTCATGTGATTCATAGTCATGGGACGTCTGACTGTAAGAACGAGTTCTCCTTTCTGAAAGGCTCTGACTTTAACTTTGCGGTTGAAAGTCTTCGAGATACGGGCTTGATACAATTCAATATGTTGTTGAGCTAATAGTCACTTCTCGTCGAGTGCCTCTAGTTCTTGAAGTCGAAGAAGATCATTGTTCTCCGCAGTAAGTTCGTTAGCGATGGCAATCCTCAAGGAAGGAATTTGAAGTTCCAAAGGCAGAACTGCTTCTCAACCGTACACCAGAGAGAAAGGTGTACATCCTGTGGGTTTGCGGACCGTAGTGCGGTAGGCCCATAGACACTCTCCAAGCTTTTCACTCCAGTTTCGTTTGTTAGTAGACACAAACTTCTTAAGGAGCTTGATAATAGTCTTATTGAAGGCTTCAGCTAAGCAATTAGCAGCAGGATTATAAGCCGTAGAGGCGACATTGTCAATCAGACGATCATCACAGAATTTGGTAAACTTTTGACTGATGAACTGAGGTCCATTATCATGAATGATTCGTCGAGGCACACCAAACCTGTAGATAACATGATGTTTGACAAAGTTGATAACACTGCTGGTTTTGACTTCAGCCAAAGGTATAGCTTCGACCCACTTGAAGAAATAATCCGTTATGGCTAATATAAACCGATGTCCTTTTGAAGAAGGAGGATTGATAGGACCTATAATATCCATGCCCCAAGCTTCAAAAGGCCAGGGAGCAGCAGTCGGATGAAAAAATTCCGACGGTTGATGGATGAAATTTGCATAGATTTGACAGGCTCGACATTTCCTTGCATATTCGATAGCATCAGATACCATAGAGGGCCAATAATAACCCATTCGTCGGATACGATCTTGTAGTTTAGGGCCAGGTTGATGTGCTCCGCAAACACCATCATGAGCTTCACGCAATACTTGCTTCGCTTCATCACCAGCAAGGCAGCGCAAGAGTAGGCCGTCATAAGTCCGTCGATAGAGAGTCTTGGTGGTCTGATTATAGTAGAACCGAAGAGATCGTCGGCGAATACTCGTATCCTCCTTAGGATCTTCAGGAAGTATATCGTGAACTACGAAATCGATGAAGGGAGCTCTCCAATCTTCATTGATAACATTAATTTCAGCAAAATTACCGAACTCGATGTTACGATTGTTTTACACACAGAACAACTCTCTATTGGAAACAACAACCACTTGTTGTCTTTTGACCAGAATTGCTAAGACTGCCGCGAGATTAGCTAAAACATCTGCCTCAGTGTTGCAAGCTCGTCGGACATATTCAATAAATAAGGCCTTGAATGATGTAGCCATGTAAATTGCAGCTTCATGATAGGGCACTAGATCTTGATGGCGGACATCGTATGTTCCTCTAATTTGATTAACAACCAGTTTAGAATCGCCATAGACTTCAAGATATTCTACCTCCAACTGTTTTGCTAACTAGAGTCCGATAAGCAAGGCATTGTATTCAGCTACATTGTTAGAGCATGGCTGATCTAAGGAATAAGCTCTTTGGATAGCTAATCTTTCTGGAGAGACTAGTACAATCCCAACTCCTGCGACAATGATCCCTTTTGGCCCGATCCGGAATGCTCCGTCGAAGAATAGACGCCAGGTAGAAAATTCTTCAGAGATCATGTTTGATTCCAATGTTTCATCTGGAATTTCATCATAAAGCTTAGAGTTTCCAGAACAGGATGAGCTACTAAAAAGTCAGCCAGTGCTTGACCCTTAACGGACTTTTGCGGAGCATAAACCATGTCATATTGGGCAAGCAGAATGGCCCATGTAGCCAGTCGAGAATTGAGTGTGCTAGGCTTCTTCATCAGTACCCGAAGAGGATTAACTCAGAAAATGACGTGAATGGTTTGGCCAATGATATAATGCCGAGTCTTTTGAACATCAAACATAAGAGCTAGGCATTCTTTCTCAACCGGACTATAACGGTGTTCAGCACCAATCATAGTACAACTAAGATAGTAGATGGCTTGTTCATGGCCTTCTTTGTTCTTTTGGACAAGTAAAGCACCCAATGAATGATCCATAGCATGGACATACATTAAGAATGGGATGCCTGAAATTGGTGGCACCAAGACTGGTGGGTTCATGAGATATTGCTTTATATCATCAAATGCTCGTTGACATTCTTCAGTCCAAATGAAAGATACACCCTTCTTCATTAACTGAGTAAATGGTCTGCAGCGTCCATACAGATTTGAAATGAATCTCCAAATGTATGCAAGTCGACCTTGGAATCCTCGTAGCTCTTTTAAGTTGCGTGGAGGACGCATCTCTTCAATGGCTTTGATCTTCTCGGGAGCCACGTGTATACCATTAGAGGTAATGACGAAGCCGAGAAATTTACCACTAGAGACACCTAAGAATGACTTGGTGGGATTCATTTTAAGTTGATATTGGCGCATTAGATTGAAGATAGTTCTTAAATCTTAGATGTGATCTTCCTTTAGACGACTCTTGATGGCAATATCGTCAACATAACATTCGATAGTCTTGTGCAGATGATCTCGAAAGATGGTACTCATAGCTCGTTGGTAAGTTGCACCAGCGTTCTTGAGACCAAATGGCATCACTGTGTAGCAGTAGACACCGCGAGGAGTACGGAAAGAAGTGTATTTTTCATCTTCAGGATTCATCCGAATCTGATTGTATCCGAAGAATCCATCCATGAAGGATATCCTTTCGAACCCACAAGTGTTGTCGATCATGACGTCTGTAATAGAGAGTGGAAACTCATCTTTTGGACATGCTTCATTAAGATCCCGAAAGTCGATGCAAACTCGAACTTTGCCAGTTTTCTTCAAGACTGGAACAACGTTGGCCACCCAATCTGGATGTTGTTCTTCTCGAATAAAGCCACAAGCTATAAGCTTTTTGACTTCATCATCAATCTTGTCCATTATTTCTGGCTTGAACCGCCTCTGCTGCTGTTTAACTGGCTTTGCAATAGGCAAAATATTCAGTTTATGAGTGGCAATTTTGGGATCTAAACCTGGCATGTCTTCATAACTCCAGGCAAAGACATCAATGTATTCTCGAATAAGAAGAATTAATTCTTGCTTATCCGCCTCTGGAAGTTTTTTACTGATGAATATTGGACGAGGTGACCCATTTTCTCCTACGTCAATGTCACCCCCAGTTTCCAGAAATAGGGGTATTTTTGTCATTTTTCATTTCTAAATTATTTTGGAATTATTTATTTATTTTTTGTAATATTTTGGGGTTATTCGAGTCGGGTTCGAATTTTAACTCATTCCGACTTGTATCGGGGACCCGGGGTAGTTTTGACTCTAGCGGGCCCACACACTAGTTAGGCATGGCCCACATAATATTAATTTTAGTCCACATGATATTAATTTTAGTTAGTGACTAGACTAATTATTTTGGTTAGTATTAATATGGATTAGTGTTTTAGGATTGACCAAACTACCCCCGACTTAACCCCTTACCAATGTATTAGTAAATAGACTATAAAAGGGGCTTTTGGACTTTTCCTAATAGGACAAAACCACCTTTATGGCCAGTCACAATAAGGATAGGGTTGAGCCTCCCATTTGTCATTATCCATCTATTTTTCTCTCTCTTGTTCTTCCCCAAATTTTTAGAGAGCAAATCCCTATCATTTCTCCACCAAATTAACTCCTTCTTCTACCAAATCTTCTTCTTTTCTCCTCTACTCCATGAAAGGGAGGAGCTAGCCAAGTTTGGGAGGATTCGGAGCTCGTTCGTGTCCTTTTGGAATCTCTACATGTCGGTGTCGTATCAGAAGGCTTTTTCTTTGAATCTCTCTCCCGGAAGGTATAATCTCTCCTCTAAACCACCCCTACATGCATATAGGAATATTGTAAACCCATAGGAATGACCCCCACGGTTGTATCTCCATTTGTGTCCATTTGGAGGTCATAGGAGTGTCCTTTGTGTTGTGGATGTGTTCATGTTACATATATAGATTTATATATATATATTGTAATGAGAGTATATCTATATTTATATATGTAATAAATGGTTCATGATGATTATATAATCAAGTTTGTGAGTGTGGTTCCTCGTATTATTATTGCTATTATTGTTGTGGATAATTAGGATATATATTGTGTATTCTTTTGGCTCAAACTATTTAAATCCGTCATGATTTTTATCCACGTTTTTAATTTCAACCCTAACTTAGAAATATCATAACTTCTAGCTCAAAGCTCGGTTTAATCTCCCGTTTTTTTAAAAGAAGCATATTGAAGTTAGCTTTCGAAAAACATGCATTAGTAGGCCTATTTATTTCTGTAACTTTCTGGAGAATTATTTGAGTGTCAGCTGTACGAAAGACAAACGTGTTCTCGGTGTTTTCGTGTTTTCGGGAGTTTTCGGAAACGAAAATGCGATCCGTTTGAAGTTTCGGAAAGCTAACACATAGATCTATAACATACTTTAATCCTAGAATTTAATTCATGCTGAGTTGGTACAGTAGTGATTATTAGTAGGAGTTACTATTCGGCATATGCATTTTGTGCACCCTTGTGTGTAATATAATGTTCTATTTAATTTTAGCCCATGTTAATGTATATACATTATGTAACTAAATAGAGAATGCAAGCATGAGTAAATGGTTAAATAAATGATGTATGAGGTGTAAGTATCCTATCTAATGTAAGCATGTATAAGTATGGCTTGTAATGAATATGTAGGTTCCATAGTATGTAATGTATGGTGCATATAGTAGTGCAAGAGAATAAATGAATGATGAATGAATGCAAGCATGAATGTAATGTAATAATAGATGTAATATATGCAATATACAAGTTAATGAGATGTAATGTTCTATGTTAACACAAATCCTATATTACCTCATTTACCCCTTACACTATGTTGACACTATCACACTTGACACTTTGTTCACTTATACTTTGATACTCTTTGATATGTATACACTATGTATGCCCATTTAACCCTCACTTGCCCCTTTGCCATGTTCATATACACACACATAGCCTCTTAAATAAGTATTTATGAATATAGTTAACTTAGCTATGTATGTATATTATATATATGGTAGCATATTGTATTGTAATATATAAGTTTATATAGCCTTTGAAATGCCATGGTTATAGACCTAATGTTGAATACCAATATATGCATGTGTATATATGTGTAGACATGTATAGCTTAAAGTAATAGATTACCTAGTGTATATCTAATATGAATTCTTGCCTATTTGAGTGTTGAATAATTGCATGCTATATAGAGTTGGGTGTATGTTGGCTTGTATAGCCTTGTATTGATGTGTGCTTGCTAGGATAGTCTTGGTTAGGCCTAGTAAGACTTGCTGGGTTAGGACATGACCTAGTTTGACTAGTACAGTTGACCAGAGTTGACCAAGGGTTGACTTTGGCCTAGCTGACCTAGATTCATATAGAATGCATTGTAGTGCTTTATATTACCCTTCTGGACATGTTGTGACTTGTGCTGTTCTAATTAGGAGCCAGACACCTCTTTTCGGTTTACCTTGGACATTCAGATATCAGGCGAGTATATTCACTGATAGTTTTTATTGTCTTGATATCTACTATATCCGATTCAGTTGTAGTATTTTACTTGATTCTCGACACGACGGTTCACGGACTAGTATACGTCAGATCCTGTCATGAGATATTATTCCTGGACTTTCTTGGTATATGGGTATGTGATATTTCTGTGTTTCCTGTACTTGTATAGACATTAATTTGGGAGTGGGCTGGCCCCCTGCTCTCGAACCTTGTGTCATGACGTGCCATGTCCGGATCCGTGATACTACTCGGGGATGGGGGAATTATTAGGGGTTATGTGATCAAAGCCTTCCTGTAATTATATTTTGCTAGCGCCACCCTCACCTCACGTAGGGTGTAGCAGATACCCCTTGTCAGTTATCCAGGTTGGACGACATGACTCTCCGTTGAGGACACCGTGGATTGCCGGGCCAAGTGGATAACCTTCTCTTGCTTTTCTAGCCGATCACATATCGCCCTAATAGTTCAAATCACTTTTTTACATTTGTTGTCATATCATATATTTCCAGTTCACCTTTACTTACTGTACCTTCACCATGCTATGATTTATTTCTCACATGCTCTACCCGTTTCATACTGTACCGTGATTACGGGACTAAGTTCTGTTTGAAAGAAGGGTTACAACCCCGGTCCTTGTTTGGTTTAAGAGTTGTAACTCGGCTTTCAAATTGTTCTCAAGTCACCGATATCTTTGTCTACCTGTTTCGTACTGTACCATGGTTATGGGACTAGGTTCTATTTGGAAGAAGGGTTATAACCCCGGTCCTTGTTTGGTTTAAGGGTTGTAACTCGACTTTCAAATGGTTCCCAAGTCGCCGATATCTTTGTCTTGTATTTCATTATTACTGTCTCTTATAGTATTTCTCAATTCATATGGAACTGCTGTTGGTGTTTGTACTTGCTCATTTTTCTGACAGGATACGTTGACAAATTTTAAAGATAGCTTGGAGATTTCCTGCTAGTCTAGAGGAGACACATTAGAGGTTGTTTAGTTAGCTATTTTTCAGTTGTCTGGAGTTGTATTTATTTTATGGATTACTGTATCTGAGTTTTGAGATGTATTTCTGGGTTTGTATCTTAGACACTTAGACTTCTATCTCATGTATCTCTTTGGATTTTATGTTTTATTTATCCTTATCATGCTCTACCTTAGATGTGATTGAGACTGTATCTGCTTAGCATTATATTGTTAGATGATGTGACCTAGGACAGCGTTCTACCGCCGACACTGCGGCGTAGGCTGGGCGTTGTTACGTTCTCGTACCCTAACAGTGGGTGCGGGTCGTGACAGTCAATTTGAACCAATTGATCTTCGGTAGGAGGTTCCTGTTGTTCGAATCGGAGTTCCCATTGGGTATCCATTCGTTGAGCCCAAGGATCTGTTTCAAAATTTTCTTCGATATCTTCGTCATAACCTTCTGGAAGTTCAGCGGAGACCACGTTAGAAGATACAATCAATCGACGAACTTGGCCGATACTGGTGTCAGAATCCCAAGATCTGGAATCAGAAGAATTAGAGCGCTCCTTAATATCAGACTCGGAGGCTGCTGGAGATAAAATCGGAGGTGAATTATATCCGAGACCTCTTTTCGTCCTGCTGTAATACATCTCTGACTGTCCTTTCGGAACAACCGTACGGATAGGAGTTCGTCTGCCTTTACCGTAATTGAGGCCATTCTTGAAGTCATAACCCATCTTTCGGATGATGTCTTTTGACTGTTGACTATAACGACGAAGTTGGAGGCGTCCCATATCATTATTTTTGCTATCATCTGTATAGCTAAATTTTTGTTCTGGCCCTTTACTAAAAAGTATTGGCCTCTCACCTCTCTTTCGAGAAGGGACAGAGTCATCTGGATGTTCAAATAATACTTCCGTCTGAAGGGATTGTACGACTCCTATTGTAAATGACTGAAAGCTGTCTAGCATATCCAAATAGCATTTAGTATGATAAATGACATCAGTATACTGGAAAGTAGATGCTTTTTTATTGATTTGTACATCCATATTTACAATAGGACCTTTAGCCTTAGCCGGCTTGGTCAGATCGATTACAAGAGGAAGAGAAGAAGAACGAGGAGGATTAGACTTGTTGCGACGGAGGTCGATAACAAGCGGCTCAGAAGAGGTGAGCTCCCTTTGATCTTTGTTACGACGGAGGTTGATAACAAGTGGCTCAAAAGAGATGAGCTCCTTTTGATCTTTGTTACGACGGAGGTCGATAACCAGTGGCTCAGAAGAGGTGAGCTCCCTTTGATCTTGATTATCACCAGTCGATTGCTTCTGGGCTGGCAGATGAATAGCTAGTGGTTTGGAGGATTGAGGATGAGAGACACGCTCTTTGACAGTTATGATGAGAGTGTCACTAGGCACTGCTTCATGTTCTTCTTCACCATCCATGGCTAAGACCACCTTCATAAACTCTTCTTTGTACATGCGAGCGTCGTTGCAATATGCTTCAACACCTTTAAACGGGTAGAAATCTGCAACTTCTTTTTGGACTTCTCCTTTTTCATCAACGTATTTAAAGCATTGATGAAGAGTAGAAGGAACAATGTTGTGTTCATGCAGGAATGGTCTCCCCAGAAGAGCATTGTAGGAACAACCATGGTTGTCTATAATATAGAAGGTCACCTTCGTGCGAAGATTGCCGATTTGGAGTTTTAGGCGTATCTTACCTAAAGGTTCACCTCTTCCTTGGTTGAATCCCAGAATGGTGGTGATAGTGCTGGATAGGCTATGCACTGGAATCTTCAGAGCATCCAAGATTGTCTTTGGCATGATGCTGAGTGCTGACCCTGGATCTATCAGAATACGATCGACTTTCATGGAGTCGATATATCCTATAAAGTAGAGAGGACGATCATGTCGATTATCTTCCATTAACATGTCATCTTGTGTGAAGGTAATATTTGGAATTAATTCTAGCACACTGTGACAATGGAGACAAGAGACAGGTTCTGCCTCAGGTTTCTTAAGAAGAGTTAGGCAAGTGTCTGCCTACATCAAAGCCTCACTCAATGTTTCTCGAGTCTCTTTAGAGAGGTATAGGAGCTCGAAAATGGACAGCCTAGCCGGTGTGTTGGCCAGTTGAGCCAATATGTCAAAGTTATATGGCTTTTCAAGTCCAGAAGGGGGTGACTTCTTCAAAACTTTGTCGAAGCGGACTTGTTGTTTGCCTTTGTCGGCTGCTGCCGGTTTTGGAGGAATGGGTTCTACAACCGGTGAGGATGCAGAAGGGATGTCCTCAGTAGAGACAGGTTGCACTGGAGCAGACTCAGAAGAAGAAGCAGGGTTTTCTTGAGTTTCGGAAAATTCCCGTAAATAGGCTTTCTCTGACCTGGTGCCCAACAGGATTTCCTCTTCAACTATGGGGTCAAAAGATACCATATTGCAGATCTTTGTTCTGCTCTTGGAGCGGCCTTTTTTCTTAGATTAGGAAGGAGCCTCGAAGTCTGCAACAAGGTCAGGGTGGATCCACATAATCTCTCCGTTATCAAGGGATAAGGGGATGAGACCTTCACTCCGTAGAGGAGGAAGATTCTCGATCTTAAGAGTGGCCTTGGGGATAGGGATGACCCCATGTTGTACCATCTGTGGGGGGAAGTTACCGAACTGTACTGAGACCATGTTCGCAGTAACAGTCTTCTCATCTTGTTGAAGGGTGACAACACCAGCGTTAACTAACTCTTGAATCTTGCCTTTGAGCACATAACATGCTCGAGTGGGATGACCAATGAACCTGTGATAAACACAATATTTGGGATGATCAGTCTTACCGACCTCGTCAGGCTTCTTCGGGTCTGGGAGTTGGAGCTTATTGCTTTTGATCAAGCAATCGAAGATGCTCACGGTATCGTTCTCGTCAAAGGAGTACTCTACTTTCGGACGAGGTTCCCTTGGTGGAGGGGCAGAAGGAGTAGAAGTAGACGTATGTGGAGCCACGTTGACAGCCAGGGATTCCTTGTTCTTGAGATTGATATTCAAGGTTTCTTTACCCTTGCGGTTGTTCTGCCGATTACCGCTATTAGATGTCAGGTGTTCATCTCGGTCGGGATTAGACATGTGTACTCCTAACTGCTTGAACTTGTCAGCGCTAACTTCAGCTGCTTTAGCATTAACAATGAATGATGGCCAGTCTTGAAATTGAGTTGACCCCGTCCACATGATGAAAATAGGCAAAAGATTTGCCTTGTAGGTATCTATAGTTACAGCGGCCGGAGTTCCAGGAGGCATCTTTAATGCTTCTTGGCAGAATCTGTCAATGAAACTCTCAGCGGTTTTATTATATCTTTGTTTGATCTTGTTGAGGGCCGACATGGTCATGTCGTTGATTCTCTCATAGAATCGCTCCAAGAAGATTTGTTTAAAACCCGAGAAAGAAGTGATACAGCCATCACGCAAGCTCCTGTACCAATCGTATGCTACACCAGCTAAACTGTCGACAAATACCCTGGTTAGAAGAGCGTCATTTGGCTGAAGTTGAACAGTTATTACCTCAAAGTAGTTAATGAACTGACTCAGAGAAGTGCTGCCGTCAAACAGCAAAATTGTGGGAATCTTGTACTTTGGAGGGAATGGGACTTCCTTCCATTCAATCGGATAGGGTTGTTTGATCCCCAATCTCTGTAAATTATCCTTCTCTTTAAAAGCCTCAAATTGAGCGTGCAAGAGTTTGACAGCTTCATTAGCATCCTCTGATAATGAAGAAGAAGCAGGCTGAATTATAGTGTTAGGGGGAGGAACAGCATGGTAAGTACTACCCCCAGCTCCTGACTGACCGAGTGTGGGTTGAATTTGTACAGGGGGTATTTGAGGAGATACTATCCCCAGACCTGTATTGACAGGCACCGACGATGCTATAATCTCAGTATTTGCAGCAGGTACGGTCGGTGGTATTGTATGTTGGGCCACGATGATAGAATGCATACTTGTGACCATTTCAGCCATGGTCTTCAGCTTGTCCTCCAGTACAGCTATTCGTTGTTCTTGATTTGCCGAACTAGAAGCATCCGGATCTTCAATGACAACGTAGGCTGACACTTCTCTGGGCACAGTAGAAGACACTGTCTGTTCAGAGCTTTCACTGTATGCATCATAATCAGAGAAGGAATTATCTCATGAATAAGAAATAGGGAGATGACCAGAGGGATCTTGGAGAAGATTCTTATGACCGATTGTGTCTCGACTTCGGGATCGGGTGTATCGAAATACTCCTTCAGAAGATTCTTGGAGTAAATCTAAGTACCGTTGGCTGGACCTGCGAGGCTTGCCGTGTTTGGAGCACTTTCTAACCCCAGTATCTCGAGAAGTCATGTTAACGGAAGCATACAACATTTCGTCTTCGTCTTCTGACATTGGTTTAGAAGTTGCAAAATTCAGACGATTGAAAACAGATCATTTTATTGTCTGGCAACAGCACTTAATGACAACCTTGTGATTACATTGGCATTCAAGTGGTTGAACTGGAGGTGTTGAGATATTGTCCCGCTTTTGCTTGAGGTGCTCTCGGAGGTCAGGAACAATGACGGGACGAGAAAAAGTTTGAGGAACGTATTCTTTGACAACATTCGAAACATGGTTCCGGTTCTTCAGATGTTTTGTCCCGTGAGTATACAGGGAAGTACTCACTTCGTTAGCATAGGTGTCAGGATTTTTCATCCTGGAAGTTTGCCTCTGATGCAAGTTCATCTTTGGCATTGGTTGCTTGCGTTTCACCGAAGTTGATGTAGACCGAGGTCTATTGAGATAAACCCGTAGATCAGCAAACTCACCCCCAGGGGTTTCTGTCTGAGACACCAGTAATTTTCCCTGCTTTGAGCGGGACATCCGAAGAGTTCGGAGATCTTAGAAATGTGCAACTGGAGCAGACAAGATGCCTCTTTGATCAATGTTCTTCCCTTTAGCAGGGAAAGTTTTTGTACTGTTTAGTGCCGAGGCATATCCAGATGGATATTTTGCAGTAAAAACCGGAGAAGACTGAGAAAAGACCAAAGGGTCTTTTCCTTTATTTTGTGACGATGGGTTGGCTAAAGAGCATTTTACTCTGTTGTTTTTCGAGTTCTGGACTGCGAAAAACCGAGAAAAGACCAAAAGACCTTTCTGTTTATGCTGAGACGGAGGAGGAACTGTCAGAAGACTACCCCCTGTCGATTGCGCAGGAACAGAAGAAGCAGCAACTTGCCCTCTGGAGATGATGACAGAGGGTTCCTTGGCCATAGAACAAGCAGGAGGTGCAACTGAAGCTTTGGCAACAGAAGGCTTGAGTTGCGCTCTGTTTGAAGGAGCAGTGGATTGCGCAGAAGGAAAAGATTTTGCCAGTTGCGCCAAAGGAAGAGAGGTTTTGGATTTTACTAAGGCAGCATAGGTGGTGGATTACACCGCAGCAAGAAGAACAGTGCACTACGCATGGACAGTAGGAGCTTTGGTTTGTGCTTTGGCAGTACAGGTGATATTTTGCGCAAGGACAGGAGAGGCTACTGGTTCCTTGGCAGCAGAGACAGCAGGTTGCGCAGATGACTGTGCAGTAGACTTCGAAGTCCACATTGAACAGACCCTGTTCTTGGCAGAGGCCACAGTGCGACGAGTATCCCCAGAGTTAATTATCGCTTCGTAGGCAGTCTGGTTGACCTTCACAACCAGCGTCTTCTGCGTCTTTCCGATAGACGTAACGTCACATTGAGTTGTCACTTCCTCGTCGGAGGAGAAAGTCATCCCCAGCAGAGTCGCCATTTTGTTTGCAAAAACAAAAATCTTTATTTCACAAACTTTGTAAGAAGATTACAATTGAATTCTGGGAAAGTACAACTATAGGAATCTGATCTGAAGACGATCACTTTATCCCTTGGACGATGTGAACTTTGAAGACGATAGCCTCTAAAGAATACAGCAGCACTTGGACAAGAACTCCTGATCTCTGATGATAATTAATGATCTGATCCCTTTAATGAAGGACTTGAAACTCTATTTATAGAGTTCTAGAAATAACTAATTTGTAGTTATTCTGAATTGCGCATGATGAACTGCGCTGGCAACAGACTGTGCAGACTGCAAACTGCGCTGGTCTATTGGGCAGTTGCTCGATCGTGGGCTAACTGTATTCAGATGTGTGGCATTGTTTGATTGAAATGCGCTTGGTCGTGTACAGGCGGTTGCCACGTGGTAAGCAATTGATGGCATGTAATCCACGTAATAAATTTCAGTTATTCAATGAATTACGCTAACCGAAGAGCGCTAGCTTCAGACTATGCTTCAATGGATAGCGCTGGGACTCAGGCTGGGTCAAACTGTGCTGCAGTTGGACTGGCAGGTTGCGCTGCTGTTGTACAGCTGTTCTCGAGCGTTGTGCTGCACAAGAAACGAACAGACTCCTCATTTTTTGGGCTGTCAGGCTGTCAGAAGATCCGATCTTTGTCAGGTAATGATGGCATTGCCACGTCAGCGTAGTGCGCTCTGATGGTAGCGCAGTTTAGCTCGCGCGTTCGATTTTGTAGCGCAATCTGTTTTCTGCGCAGTCCATTTGAAGGGTGCGCAGTTGAGAATTCTCTGCCTATTTGATAGATGCAACTTAATTTTTAGGGCATATACTAGTATACCTAGATGAGACTTACACTACCACCGTAAGCCATGACCCTGTATGCCATTCTTTTAAATTGTATGATTTAGGTAAGTTCTGAGACTTTGATTGTTGGGGACGAGACTCTAGAAGAAGTACGACCATCTTAATTTCGAGGACAAAATTTTCTAAGGAGGGTAGACTTATAACACCCACTTTTCTAAAATGAGGGTAATTTTGAACTTTTATGAAAGTTTATTATTTAATAATATGATTTATGATTTATGGGAATTTTTAATTAATTTAATACTATTTAAAATTGGTGAATTATAATTTTGATGTGTTAGCTAGTGAACTCTAGAACTGTTGAGCCTAGAGACTAACCATGACCATGGAGACCTAACCATGTGATTAGAATGACTATTTACAACTTTTTAGGCTAAGGGTATTTTGGTCATTTTGTGACTTTTGAATTATTTAGGATTTTGATTAATTGGTGAATTTTAGATTATTTTAATAATATTTAAATTGATGTATTATAATTTTGGTCATTTTTCATATTTTAATATTTTGGAAAAATTTTATATTTTTAATATTGTTTTTATTGGATTTGTTTAGTCGGTTTGAGTTTCGTATCGTTCCGACTTGTATTGTGACCAGGGTAGCTTAAACTCTATATGGGACCCAATATTAAGTTAAGCATGGCTCACAAGACCCAACATTTAAGTTAGTTAATTAAACTAATTTTTATCATGTTAGAATGGTTAAGTTAGAGACTCAAAACTAGATCATTTTGACCCTAAACTTGAACCTGGTCGAGACTTAACCATATGAGACTAGAGAGGGACAATTAGGACATTTCCCATTAGCCCTAATGGACACTTTATGGCAGCCACATTTAGGGGAGAATGATTCATTTCATTCATTACAATCTTGCCTCTTTGATTTTCCTTTTGTTCTTCCCTAATTTTAGAGAGCCTTCCCATTGATTTGATCTCCAAATCAAATCATTCCTTCACCAAACCTTCCCTCAATCATTCCCATTCTCCAAGGGAAGGGTGCTACCAAGGATTGGAAGAGGAGTACAAGGAGGAGTGTCCACTTTGAGGGATCTTCGTATCGGAGCCGTGTCCTAAAGGATTTTATTGGGATTCCACTCCCAATAGGTAAAATCCATCCTCTAAATCGATTTTCTTTGCATATAAATTAGTTTTGAATCCGTAGGATCCATCCTCATGCATGTGTCCCATTTAGATTCAAATTTGAGGCCATTTGGAGCTCTCTTGAGGATTTTAGATATGTGTCTTGTGTCCTACTTGATAGATCCCAAATTAGGACACCCCATGTGTATGTATGTATGATAATAGTTTAAATAGATATTTAAATTCAGTTTTAGAATGGTTAGAGAGTGGATTGATCTTAGTTAGGATGGTTAGAATGAGATTCATTTGGATACCTATGTTTGTATCCAAGTATCTTGGCCTATATGTGTTCTTTTGTCAAATTCGTCATAATTTTCATCCACGTTTTTATTAACCAAAGCAATTTCGAAATGTCATAACTTTTAGCTTAGAACTCCGATTTATCTCTCATTTTTTTAAAAGAACCGTATCGAAGTTAGCTATCCAAATATTTATTTTAATAAGCCAAGTTCTTTCTATAACTTTCAGTAGAATTATTTGAGTGTCAGCTGTACGAAAGACGAACGTGTTTCGGTATTTTCGCGATTTCAGGAGCTTTCGGACACGAAAATGCGATCCGTTTGAAGTTTCAGAAAGCTAACACGAAGTGCTACAACATACTTTAATCCTAGAATTTAGTAGAGGCCCAATTGGTACAGTATTAATTTTAAGTAGAAGAGTGACTATACGATATATGCATTTTGTGTAACCTATGAGCCTATGTAGTATGGATATTAAATGAATATTGAGTATGTAATACATGATATGTTAGATGAATGAAATGATATATATATGATATACATCCTCTTTACATTAATGTATATATATGGTTGAATGCAAGCATGTAGGAATACAATTAATATAATGTATGTAAGCAATACATAAATGCATGAATGAAAGAATGATATACAATGTATGCATGAAAGTATATAATGAATGCTAGATATGAATGCAAGGTATACATGTAATGATAGATATGAATGCATAATATATAAATAATACAATGTAATATATAATGATAGCATGTATGGTAATGTAGAATATATGATGCAAGTATGTATATGTCCACTATTTTCCCTTTTCCTTACATTTTCCTTCCCTTCCCTTTCCTTTTCAGTTTTTCCCCCCTTTTTCCTCTTCTATTTTTACATGTTGTATACAATGTATATAATGTATAGATGTATGTAAGTATGTAATATGCATGAATGACATGTATGTAATAAAAATAAGTATATGTATGCAACTTAATGATATGTGAATGGATATAATGCCTGAACTGAAATATGCATGCATATGGGATATGAATGAATGTATAAATAAATGAATGAATGTCATATATGAATGAATGAATCAATCAAAGGTATAAGTAAAATATAATACATTGTAATGAATGTTAACATATATAATGTATAAAAGTATGTAAGTAAATGTGCATGAATGTATATATCTATGTAACTATGTAAATATGCATGATGTAACATATGTCTATATATATAAATATGTATGTAATGTGGATATGCATGTATGTATGAAGGTATGTATTTATAAATATTATCTATTTTATATTATGCATTATTGTGGTTCACATTGTCTTGTGATTGTGTGAGTGCTAGCCTAGGCTTAATTAGGCCTAGTAAGACTTGTTAGACATGTTTGGGCTAGGACTTGACCTAGTTGACCTAATTTGACTAGTGTGGTTGACTAGAGTTGACCAAGTGTTGACTTTAGTCTAGTTTGACCTAGACAGCATGCAGATGCATTGTACGTTTCATTTATCATCTCTCGTATACATCTTGACCTGTGTTGCTCTAAATAGGACTCTGTAGCTTCAGTTTGGACCTCTATACCTATCAGCTGTTCAGGTTATCAGGCGAGTACATTCTCTGATCATTTCATATCCTGTTAGAATTATTCCCCTGCTTTAAATTATTTTACTTGATGCTGTCACGTTGGTCACATGGATTAGTACTATATGGATCCTTTCTTGAGATGTTATCCCCTCAGGGAGCATCGGATACTACATGTTCTATACGTTTTACTTACATTGTGTATCACTATGCTTCATGGTTCATTGAATCACTTGTGACATGTACTCTCATGATCACAGAGTCTTCCTTGAATCCCCCATTTATGGGCTTTCCTAGAATTCCCATTTATGCTGGCTGGATCCTTGTGTATTGATTGGGGATATGGGGGAGTAGAAGTAGACATGTGAATAATATCCAAGTAATGTAGCATCAGAATCATTCCATAGTGTAGCATCAGAATCATCCCATGCCATTCACATGTCTATATTGTACTCTGACTCACTAGCCACTGTTAGTTCTCTACTTATAGTAGATATTTCTATTACAGTTCTCTCTCTCTGTTTACATTCTGTACTTTCTTCAGTTTCCTGTATCTTACTTTACTGCATGATTATATTTTCTAACCTGCTATGAACTGTTGAGATGTATTGTGCTCGCTCCGTCCTGACTGGACCTGTTGAAAATATTACAGAGGACGAGGAGGAGGCCTGTGTGGATACTTTCTACGGGACAGCCCTAGACGACACTTGTGAGCTGGACTCTCAGGAGGACCCAGCTCTAGCTGATGATATTACCCCTACTGCCTAAACTAGTTTAGTTAGGCTTTATCTTACTTATGTTGTCTTGGGACTAGTTTTGTCTAGGTTTTACTATTTCTGTCATTTGAGATCTGGATTGTATATATTCTTTCATACTCAGTAGTTGAGACTTGTATTTCTAGATGTTTGCTGAGATGTTATCTTAGACACTTAGACTCTGCTGATCATCTATATTTTTTTTAGTTCTATATCATATCGTGCTTCTTCTTCCTTAGTTGTGATTGAGTTACTTTCTGCTATGTCACCCCCATTCGGGGAGTATAAACTACTTAGCATTATATTGTTAGATGTTGTGACCTAGGACAGCGTTCTACCGCCAACACTGTGGCGTAGGCTGGGCGTACCCACTTCTCGTGCCCTTACTCTAGGGTGCAGGTCGTGACACCATGTTGTCATGTCTTGTTCATGTAAGTGTACTTATGTCACGACCCGCACCTATTTTTTTTATACGGATACGAGACGTGTCCAAGCCAGCCTACGCCGCAGTGTCGGCGGTAGAACGCTGTCACGGCCATGAAGATCGAAATCACAAATAATCCAATGCTCATTCACAGAAACTAATTTGACTTAAAATGATCACAAGTTTTACATTTGTAGAAGAATATAAACTTGTACAATTCAATGAATGACTACAACTCAACTATCTAGCTAGTCTCTAGGCTTTTGTCTGCAAGTATTCCCGTCACCCCCCAAGCTAAGTGAATCCACGGCTAACCTGAAAATGTTGGTTTTCAGTCAGGAATGGAACGAGCACAATTCACTGAATGCAATTTCAAATAAAGAAAATGACTATAAGACAAGGGTTAGGCATTAATCATGAGTTTTGAAAATAACAGTAAAGTCGTGAGAAAAACAATAGTAAAAAAATAGACCAATATACTTTCCACCGTTAGGAGTACCTTTGACATGTGATCGGTCTGGGGTGCTACACCGCACGGTCTACGATATCTACTTGCAGAATATAAACACTGTCTACGATGTCTACTGCAGAAAATAAGCACTATCTACGATGTCTACTGCATAAAATAAACAATGTCTACGAGATCTACTGCATAAAATAAACAATGTTTACGAGATCTACTGCATAAAAATAAACAATGTCTACGAGATCTACAATGTCTACGATATCTACAATGTCTACGATATCTACAATGTCTACGGTCTGATCACACACCCTTGGTACTTCTCATCCCCGACTCAACAATTTATAATAGAGTATAAAAATCACATAACCAATGACTAATCAATGAAATATAGTAAAGATCAATATCGAAATGCAGACAATAAACTGTACTCGCCTGTGGTCCTGTGTTGGTGGAACGTGATGATCCAAATCACTCAACATGCCACAATAGTCAAAACTCGTACAACAGTCCCCGGAAGCTGAAATAGACAATACCAATGATCTCAGAATAGTCTAATTAGCTAGGATTGCCTGTCCTTAAGTCCAATTCTGGACACAGGGACAAAAC